>CAUJNA010003254.1:377500-537500 GCA_963377175.1 Effrenium voratum | reverse complement strand
CATGTGAACACACACATTTATGCGCGCGCGGAAAACACAGACACACACGAGTGTTCATCTGATAACAAACACGTGTTCTCCTGGAACACAACCGTGTGTCTAATTGGAACACAGACGTGTGTACACGTGAACACACATATGTGTACACGTGAACACAGCACACGTGGAACACACACATGTGTACTGCACATGTGAACACACACATTTATGCGCGCGCGGAAAACACAGACACACACGAGTGTTCATCTGATAACAAACACGTGTTCTCCTGGAACACAACCGTGTGTCTAATTGGAACACAGACGTGTGTACACGTGAACACACATATGTGTACACGTGAACACACACACATATATATGCGCACCCGGAACACACACACGTGCGTTCATCTGAAAACAAACATGTATTCACCTGAAACACAAACACGTGTCCAATTGGAACACACATGTGTGGACACGTGAACACACAAATGTGTGCACGTGGAACACACATATGTGTGCAAATGAACACACACACATGCGCATGCGGAGCAGACACACACACACACGTGTTCATCTGATAACAAACATGTGTCCTCCTGGAACACAAACACGTGTCCAGTTGGAACGCACATGTGCGCACGCGTGAACACACAATGTGCACGTGAACACACATACAAAAAAAGTCACGTGTTCATCTGATAACAAACATGTGTTCTCCTGGAACAAACACGTGTCCAGTTGGACACGCACACACGTGAACGCACGTACGTGAACACACAATGTGTGCACGTGAACACACACATATAACCTGGAAATATACATGCACACGTGACACACTCACACACACACAACACAAACATGTGTTCTCCTGGAACACATACACTGATATGTGTGTACACATATGTGTACACGTGCAACACGCATATGTGCGCACGTGAACGCACATATGTGTACATGTGGAACACACATATGTGCACACGCGAACACACACACATATATATGTATATATATGCGCGCCCGGAACACGCACACACACACATGCGTACACCTGGAACACATATGTGTGTATGTCTGGAAAGCACATTTCTGTTCACCTGCAACACACATATGTGTTCACCTGGAACCCATATATGCGCTCACTTGGAACAGGCATTTGTGTTCACGTGCGACACTGGTGCAGACCTGGATCACACAAGCATGTTTAACCAGAACAAACTTCTGTGTTGACTTGTAACACACATATGTGTACACATGGAACACACGTGTGTGCACATGTGGAGAAACATGTGCAACACAAATGTGCAACACACATGCGTTCACCTGGACAACAAAAATGTGTTCACATGGAATTTACATTTCCTGCACGCCTGGGCGACACATAAATCAAGTTCCCGAAGCCGGCTGTGAGGCGCTATTCCATGGGGCTCTGCCTTGAACAACGCTTGTGTTTTATATGCGTGTTCCAAGTAGGAAAATAGTGTTCGTGTACGATCAATCTAGCTTTTTTGCAACACATTGCTAGCGCGCGAGCTGCTGCTGCTGCTGCTGCTACTACTGCTAGTACTATCAGTATCGGATGCGTCTCCAGCAGTTACAGGCTTCAGCTTAGCAAAAGCTTTCCGGCGCATTGCGCTTCTTTCTCGCTTAGCTGCACAGTGTCTTTCGTATCGATTGCTAAAGTGCTTTGATCGTATTGTGGCAACTCTTCGTATCGATTCAGTAAAGCATTTGCTTTCGCAGGGAAATACGCAACCCAATTCTTCCGTATGCTCGGTACAAGGCATCCCTGCCGTCTTGCCTCAGCCGTTGTTTCTCCCCTTTGTCCAGCAAATCGCACTCCATGATAATTGCATGCGAGGAGAGCGGAAGCAAATTTGGATTGAAGCGTAACTGGGAACCGGTCACAGCTGACCACTGCGCTAGCGCCTTGCTAGCGCGGGTTCGCCGTATTTTTTGGAATCACGGCGACCATCTGTGTGGATTTGACAAATTAAGGCCACGTAAGATGAAGGTAAACGTGCGGGCTGGCTTCAAGTACTAAGTAAGAACTGCAACATTACACCCTTGAAAGCCACGCAAAGCCCATCGCGGCAACCCACGCGCCAACTCTTGGAAACCAAGATCACCGAAGACCCTAGCGCAAACCAAGCGCCATCCTAGCGCCTCCAGTGGGGAGCGGGCAATCCATTGGTATTTGCAGGACTCCGCTTTGTGTGAATGAAAAACTGCACACAGTGACTGCGACGGTGGCCTCTGTAGACTAAACCCCCTTACTAGGAATTTTGACCGGATCGCATATGTGTTTTATCAGAACAATCGCACGCTTTCACCTGGAACACAAACATGTGCTGACGTGGAACACACTCATGTGGTCACATGCAAAAAGTGCGTGTTCACTTGGAACGCGCCGATGTGGTCAGCTGGAACACACCAAGAACACACAATCATTTACTTGAAGCACTCGTACGTGCATCCGCAGCTGCCTGTGGCTTGATCAAGCGCACGCGCGCGCTCAAACACACGTTTCTGAGCCTCAAACACACATGCGTGCCCGCGGAATACACCGCGAATGACCAGGGAGCCGTGCCAGGCATCCAGGCTGGGGGACAACACGAAGGAGACAAAGGGAGACAAATGAACCCGTCCGCCCGGAGAGCCGTGCCAGACATCCAAGCTGGGAGACAAACGAATCCGTCCACCCAGAGAGCCGTGACAGGCATCCAGGCTGGGAGACAACCGGGGCCAAATAAAGGGAGACAAAGGGACCAGGCAAATGAAGGGAGAGGAACCCGTCCGCCGGGAGAGCCGGGACAACCCCAGGTGCCAAGAGCACCACTGGGTATCTCGGCGTAGGTTCGTTGAACATCATCAAAGAATCGATAGACGATTTAACTCCAGCGTGATTCACGTTTGTTTCACCGGGGGGTTAACAGAGCCTTCTCGTAGCTGAAGCCGTGCACCGCAGCGCACCGCTCTCGTCAGCTCGGGACTCCAAATGCGAGCAAGGACAGAGAGAGGCCGCAACTGATAACGAGGCACTGAACGAACAGACAGGGTGTAGCCAACGATAGACAAGGAAGACGACCCACCACGAGCCCAAGCAAAATCGAAGTCCAGATGAAGGGCAGACAGAGGACCCTGTCCCCAACATCCACAAGACAAGGAATGACCGAAGCCAGGGCCGAAGCCGAAGGCAAACCAGACCCCGCCAAAAGGACAGAACCGCGGGAAGTGAAGGAAACCGCGGAGCGTGAGTGCCACACATCCAGGCTGGGAGACAACGGGAGACAAATGAATCCGTCCACCCAGAGGGGCATCCAGGCTGGGAGACAACGGGAGACAAACAAAGGGAGACAAAGGGAGACAAATGAATCCGTCCACCCAGAGAGGCATCCAGGCTGGGAGACAACGGGAGACAAATAAAGGGAGACAAAGGGAGACAAATCAATCCGTCCACCCACAGAGATGGGAGACAAATGAAGGGGAACCAAGGGAGACAAGTGAATCCGTCCGCCTGGAGAGCCGTGACAGACATCCAGGCTGGGAGACAAGGGGAGCCGACAACGGGGGACAAATGCAGGGAGACAAAGGGAGACAAGTGAATCTGTCCGCCTGGAGAGCCGTGCCAGACATCCAGGCTGGGAGACAACGGGAGACAAATGAAGGGAAACAAGGCCCAGAGAGCCGTGCCAGACAAATGAAGGGAGACAAAGGGAGCCAGGCATCCAGGCTGGGAGGCAACGGGAGACAAATGAAGGGAGACAAAGGGTGACAAATGAACCCGTCCACCCAGAGAGCCGTGCCAGGCATCCAGGCTGGGAGACAACGGGAGACAAATGAAGGGAGACAAAGGGAGACAAATGAACCTCCACCCCAGAGAGCCGTGACAGGCGTCCAGGCTGGGAGACAACCGGGGCCAAATAAAGGGAGACAAAGGGAGACAAATGAATCCGTCAGGCAAATGGAGGGAGAGGGAGACAAATGAACCCGTCCGCCGGGAGAGCCGGGACAACCCCAGGTGCCAAGAGCACCACTGGGTATCTCAGCGTAAGGTTCGTTGAACATCCTCGAAGAATCGATAGAGGATTTAACTCCAGCGTGATTCACGTTTGTTTCACCGGGGGGTTAACAGAGCCTTCTCGTAGCTGAAGCCGCGCACCGCAGCGCACCGCTATCGTCAGCTCGGGACCGCAACTGATAACGAGGCACTGAACGAACAGACAGGGTGTAGCCAACGATAGACAAGGAAGACGACCCACCACGAGCCCAAGCGAAATCGAAGTCCACATGAAGGGCAGACAGAGGAGGGCCCTGTCCCCAACATCCACAAGACAAGGAATGACCGAAGCCAGGGCCAAAGCCGAAGGCAAACCAGACCCCGCCAAAAGGACAGAACCGCGGGAAGTGAAGGAAACCGCGGAGCGTGAGTGCCACACATCCAGGCTGGGAGACAACGGGAGACAAATGAATCCGTCCACCCAGAGAGCCGTGCCAGGCATCCAGGCTGGGAGACAACGGGAGACAAATAAAGGGAGACACAGGGAAACAAATGAATCCGTCCACCCACAGAGATGGGAGACAAATGAAGGGGAACCAAGGGAGACAAGTGAATCCGTCCGCCTGGAGAGCCGTGACAGACCTCCAGGCTGGGAGACAACAGGACCCAAATGAAGGGAGACAAAGGGAGAAAAGTGAATCTGTCCACCAAAAAAACAGTGCCAGGCATCCAGGCTGGGAGACAACGGGAGACAAATGAAGGGAAACAAAGGGGTGCCAGACATCCTGGGAGACAAAGGTAGACAAATGAACCCGTCCACCCAGAGAGCCGCGCCAGGCATCCAGGCTGGGAGACAACGGGAGACAAATGAAGGGAGACAAAGGGAGACAAAAATGAACCCGTCCACCCAGGGAGAGCCGTGCCGTGCCAGGCATCCAGGCTGGGAGACAACGGGAGCCAATCCAGGCTCAAGGGAGACAAAGGGAGACAAATGAACCCGTCCACCCAGAGAGCCGTGCCAGGCATCCAGGCTGGGAGAGAACGGGAGACAAATGAAGGGAGACAAAGGGGACAAGTGAACCCAGGAGACAAACGAACGCGTCCACCCAGAGAGCCGTGCCAGGCATCCAGGCGGGGAGACAACGGGAGACAAATGAAGGGAGACACAGGGAGACAAATGAACCCGTCCACCCAGAGAGCTGTGCCAGGCATCCAGGCTAGGGCTTGGCAACAGGCGAGCCACCTTAAATGAATTTAGAACCCCTCACAGTAAACTGTTTGGGGAAAAAGACATCGATTTTCCCAAAAGGGCACCAATACCCATGTTCTGACTCGAGTCTGAACTCTCCTCCTCAGGGAGGTGCTAGACGAGCTGCGTCCGTACCTACAAAACGACGGAGGCGCCGATCCGCCAGAACTCGGAATCCCGGTTGGGTCGGTCGGGGCCGGGGCTTTTGTTGGGACGGCTGTGGAACTTCAGAAACTTCAGACTGTGGGTGAAGTAGCGCATATATGGGTGTGGCTCAAAATTAAACAGGAGGGGTTACGCAGGTTTTGGTCCATGTTTTTACTTGCCAGGGTTCCAGTTTGGTACCGGTTTTTTGAGCCACAGCCATATTGCATCTGGTGAAATGTTGGTGATGTTAATCTGGGTTTGCACCACGCAGAAGGTTTCGATCCCTTCTGTTCGGTTGGCGAACTGTAATAGAAGCCCATAGCGTGATTTCCGCATCGAGATTCCTCTGGAGATTTTCCGACATCTTGAGATACTTTTGGATGTGCCATCGGGACAAATCCCCGCGTAACATGGAAGTGCCCACTTTGGGAGGACCCCCGTTGGCGGTTCCATGTCGAGTTGCAGGGTAACCGCCTGCATCGCGGACCTCACCGCACTTTCCCCCATTTTGAGCTGTGTCCAGGTTTCAGCCGAATTTTGTTGGACCGTTTCGGGCCATCTTCCGAGCTGCCACGCTTTTGGTCGTCACACGGCTTTTTTCATGTGATGGATGTGCCACATTTGGAGGCCTGCCATGCCATTTGAAGTGCATCGCCTGAGGCATCCATTTGCTCAAGAACATGTTTTATTTTCCCTTGCTGGTTTTAAAGGGAATCTATCACGACTGGACATATTATATATATATATATATATATATATATTTCTTTTCTTTTTCAGGGGGCGCAAAAGCAAATGGAAGGAGGGTGCCGAATCGCCCATGAAGCGACCCCAGGCACGGGTGTCGAACCACCGGCTGACGCAGCACGCCGGTTCCTTTTCTTGGGGTTGACAGGGACGGTCATCCGCCTGGTAGTAGGAATCCTCAATAGCCAGCCATGGTAACCTAGGAACCATAGAAAGGGAGCCGTAGGGAACCTACTACCAGCCCATAGAAAGGTAACCCTGGTAATAGGATTCCTATTAAGGGAGCCATAACCATAGGCCCAAAGACAATTTGTTCAAGCCCCTTCGAAGGATCGAATCTTGCAGTCTCGCGCCCCCAACGCTTTGTTTCCCGCGGGACAAACGAGGGGCCCACGGCTTTCCATTTTTTTCCGACTGAAGTGTTTGGGGTAATTACGCGGAAAGGATTCTCTGCCTCGGATTTGCTGCGCTTGCGCTTGGCGTGCAGAGATCCAGAAATTGCACGAAACAAGCCGGGAAAAGAGCTGGGAAACCAAAGCCATCGTTTTGTGCGACCCGTAAATGTTTGAGGACTCAAAGAGCCCAGCCAGAAATCGATTTGCGAAAAGCAACACAAGCCAGCCACGGGCTTTGCCGAATAGACTTCAGACTTATGCCTAACCGTGATAGAGTGGTGTTTAAATCTCTGATTTTGGATTGGTGAATCATGCTAGAGAAATGCGAAGCCAAGTCAGGGAATTTTGTAAGATTTTGTTTCTTGGACAGGTCCATCCACTTCCATTTGGAACGAGGGCTCAATGCAGCCCAATCGTGGTTTCTGTTTTCCCCCTGTACGATGTGGCGGTTCCTCCAACAACAATTGAAGGATTCCATCTACCACGGCACGGGCTCCGGCTGCTGGATGGAATCCTGCAGTTGATGGGTGACTCATACGAGTTCATCATATCACTTGCTGTGAGCTGGATTTTGTCCATCCACAGTATGAACCCAGCACGGGTAGAAGGAATCCTCACCGAACATGACTGGCCTCATCATTCTACCATTGTCAAAGTCACCCCCTAAGTGGTGAACTATTAAAAAAAGAGACGCCCCGGGTTCTGAAATTGAAAACCCTCAACGGTCCACAAAATGGCCCCAGCATGCCCCAGCAAAACAGCCACGAGCCACTCGCCGGAGGGGACTGCAAGCTCCTCGAGATCGAGGGCCCGATTTTGCGGCTGGAGATGCAAGGCGGAGCGCGGGTTTTACGGTTTTGGAGGTCTTGGCAAAGCTCCGATCCGGGGGTAGATCCGGGGGTAGAACCAGCTTCTTCTTGGTTTGCCTTGGTTTTGGCAATCAAGTTGGAGAAATTCCAGAGGTAGAATCTAACTTCTTCTTGGTGGAAGGTTTGGTCAACCAAATCGACTTTGGGTCAACCAAATTGAGCGACTTTTGGTCCGCCACCTTTCTTTGGGTTCCTTTAGGCTCTCAATAGCACCCGGAGACTGCAGTGAAGTCTCGGGGCTTGCAGCGGAAAGGGATCGCTTTTGACGCCTTTGTCGGTTCACTCGATATGGGTCTGTCCTTTCTCCGTGGGCCCTTTTTTAGTAGTCGAGGGCCACGCCCAGCAATAAATTGCTTTCATACATACCCCCCACCCTACATTTTTTTTCATCTTCCATCTTCTACCCTTATTCGTTTTCATCATTTTTCTACATTCCTTTCTGTCCATCTCATCCGTTTTTTTTTTTAATCATCATTTTTCCAAAATTTTCGCCATCCTTTTCTCCTTTCTCCTTGCCTCATTCATTTCACCAACTACCCTCCAAAATGTCCTTTCCTCAATCTCCTCGCCTCATCCATTTCAAAAAAAATAAATTTTGCAAAATATATTGCAAAAAATATTTGTCATCAAAAAAATATTCGAACTGTCTAAAAACGATTTGTCCATTTCCCGGACAAAAAATAGAACAGCAACAACATCACTCCCTCCTTCGTTTCATCAGTTTCATCATATATTTGTTTGGGCGTGGTCGCATAGCTTGCGAGCTTCGCTAACGCTCGCGTGTCCCTTGTAGGATTTTATCTTCAATATATAAAACGCTATACTTACATTATAATTATAACACATAAGGGTATAAATGTTATTATTATAGTATGATTAATAATTATGGGTTACATTTATAGTCAGGAAACATGTCTTCAAATATGTAATCTACATATTTATCAATATCGCCAATGTCTATATATTTGATATTGTCTTTTCCTATTATTGAATAAATATATTCCCAGAAAAACAAATTAACTAGTAGCCATACTTGATATTTAGTGTTGTAGTAAGACCATACATGGTATTTAGTTATTCTAAATTCATTCAAGACCTCGTTTATTTTATCTTTACTTAATAAATGCCAATCAATCGCATCAAACATGCCTCGAATTTTTTTAACAAATGCTTTATATGGTTTAATTGCGCTTGTCCCTCCAAACCTTTTAATCAAATCTTTATTATTGAAGAACTCATCAATTTCTTTTTCAAATGACTTTCTTGCATTTTTATGACAAAAATATACAGGAAATCTTTTGTGATATCTCATAAAGAATTTCAATTGTAATTGAAACTTTGTATATCCCTTATCCTTATATTTTTCAACAAAAAACTTTTCAAGGTCTCTTGTTATACAGCATTGATTACAATATACATCATATTCACTTATTTTACTACACAGATTAGCAGGTAATAACTTCTACAATGTTATATTAACATCATTCCTTTTAGTTGTACAACATTCGCACTTTGAATAATTAAATAACATTTCCACTGTAATATATATAGTGTTTATTTCTTTAAATACTTTTTACAAGAAATAAAATTACATATTGAAATATAATTATAACATATAATATTTTACATGTTATTATTATATTATGATTATAATTTAAGTTCAGGATAATAATTTAATTGATATATCTTACCTCTTTCATACATCATTTTAAAAATACGATTAATATCTCTCACTGTATTTTTAACATTAAACTGTTCACTTTCAATATATGATTTTATGACTTTTTTTACATCAACGCCGGGTTTACTATAATAAATCAACATATAATATTTTACATGTTATTATTATATTATGATTATAATTTAAGTTCAGGATAATAATTTAATTGATATATCTTACCTCTTTCATACATCATTTTAAAAATACGATTAATATCTCTCACTGTATTTTTAACATTAAACTGTTCACTTTCAATATATGATTTTATGACTTTTTTTACATCAACGCCGGGTTTACTATAATAAATCAACATCCATAATATGTCATTAATCATTTCACACTTTGTCTTACTGATTTTAAGAAACTGTTTAACATAATCGTAAGGTGGTCTTTCATACACAGTTAAAAATATCAATATTTCATCTTCAACATTTCTTTCATCTATATTTTTAAACGCCAAACAATTTTCTATTATATTTTGATATCGTCTCCATCTTCTACAAGTTCTACATATATTTTCTTCGTCCAACGCATAATCAATAATATTATTTATTATTCCATTAGGTAAATTCAATTTATATAATTCCATATTTTCCTTTTTGAAGTGGCAACAATCGTAGCATTTTTTATTGATATAATTATTGATTTCGGTTTCCACCATTGCTATTATAATATATATAGTGTTTATTTATTTAAATATTTTTTTACAAGAAATAAAATTAAATATTGAAATATAATTATAACATATAATATTTTACATGTTATTATTATAGTATGGTTATAGGTTAATTTCAGGATAATAATTTAATTTGATATGTTCATATTTGGTAAAATTATGTTCATGAATGTATTTTAGTATGTCATTAATTTCTTTCAGTTTACTTGATGGTACAAAATGTTTTAAACGCGTAGGGTCATGTAAACGACTGTTAAATCCAGATCTGTATTTCTTAAACCTGCTTGGTGCCAAATTAAACTGTAGCTTTAATTCTTCTTCCTTTGGGAATTTATAAAACTCATTAAAATAGTATACTGTAGAGACATCACTAAAATATTTATTCGCGTGGTCAATTGTCTGGTTCAAATGAATGCAGTTATCGCATTTGCATTTACGTTCTCCATATTCTTTGATTAACCTAATGGCATTGAATGGCAACTTCAAATAAAGTAATAGTGATGAATTGTAATTATGTTTGGATAGTTCGTGTTTGAGAATCTTTTCTGTTTCATTTTTGTTTAAGTCATCCAAGAATTTATTAATAATCTCTTCTTGCTCTTTCTCTGTAAATTCAACCATTTTCACTATAATATATATAGTTTTTATTTCTTTAAATACCTTTTTCCAAGAAATAAATTTATACTTTTAATAACTCGTGTCTCAAAAATGACCTGTCATAATTTTCAATATAATAATATTCCTGTCCTAACTTCTTTTCAATCTTTGCTATTTTGTAGGTTTGTTTAGTCCATACTCCTACTCTCTCCTTTTCATTCGGTCTCCTTTTCCTGAATATCTTAACTTCATTTCCTACATTTAAATCTGGATAAACTCTATTTCTTTGGCTTTCATACCTAAATTTAAACTCACTTCTAATTGATGTTTAGGCTTTCTTGCTTCTGACGGTGTTAAGCCGTGCGAAGTGTGCTTTATTCCATTGTTATAAGTTAATATAATCTCGTGTATGTAGTCTGTCCATTGAATAGCCTTTCCTTTTTCTCATCGTTTTCAACCCTCTTATACAAGCTATCTTTAAACGTCCTTATCGCCCTCTCCGCGAATGCTGGGTGACCTCTGGTTCTATGTAATTCTATTTTTTCATCTTTCAAGAAATCTATAACACTTTGATTATTATAAGCTCCTTCATCGTCAATATAAATTAGTTTGGGCTTTCCACCCATTTTTTTAATACATTCCATCAGTCCTGCTAAAATGTCCGCTGGCTGCTTTGACATAAGCGGGACAACAACCATATACTTAGAAAATATGTCAATACACATCATGCCAACTTTCATTTTTTGTTAGGGATATCATTAATGAAAAATAAATCAATTTGAAACTCATAATATGCGTTAGGAGCTACAAATGAATTCTGTCCTCTTGGCTTGGCTTTCTGTTCTACATTCTTCCTAAAAAAACTCATTAATATCGTTTATAGTAATTGATTTATCTGTTTGTCTTGCTTCTTGTAAAGTGCGGTTCTTTGACCCGAAGCCTCCTTTATCATAATAAACATTATTAATAATATCTTGCTTAGATGCCATATAAAATAAGATAGATATTATTTTTCCCGGCGATTACAGTTTAAACAGTAAGATATACAGTTTTCCTTATGATGGGCATAATCGTTGGTTATTCTTTGGGCTGTCATATTGCTATTTATTACTCCATTATTTATTTCTATGTCAAAATCTGAACTGCATTTATTACATCTGGTATTAAGCCTGTCAAATAACCATTTGACATCAATATATTGTTTGTTGTCTATTTCTTTCTCTGCTTTCATGTCTTGTAATTTATACTATTTAATTTTATGTTCTAAATGTCTGGTTACTTGTGCTTCATTTAAATCAGTATCGTCTATGTCTGCTTTGAAAAACTTGACTTTATTGATATCTCTGCACCTTGTAATCGCTGTCCAAATCCACTCGCGGCTGACCAAATGTGATTTATCCCATTCGTGTATAGTAATGCTTTTATCTAGAGAAGCCCCTTGAGACGAATGACATGTAGCACAATACGCATGTATAAAGTGCTTGTCTAAAGTCGTGGTGTTTGTCATGAATATAGTTTTACTTTTGATATCTTGGATTTCTACTTTCCAATCATCAATACTAATAATTTCATAAGTAATATTTACATTAAACACCTGCCCCATTTCTTTTTTATAAACTCTGCATATCACACGCTCTCCAATTTCATATTTATCTGTCTTTCCTAAATTATGTCTTACGGTTTTGCTCACCCATTTGCACCTAGCATTAGTATAGGCTATGTTATGCTCTCCTTCCATGATGTCGCTTGTAGTTTCAAAATGTTTATTTACTATTTCCTTAATGGGCAGTTTAGTTTTCCAAATGTCATTATATATATCATTCAATTTAATTTTATCTTCTTCTGTCTTAAGTCTCTTAGATATCTTAAGATAAATCTTATATTTAAATATTTGATTAAGACAGTTGTTTAAATATGTCTCGTGGTCCTGGGTGTTAGTTAAATCAGCTATAGGTTTCAACTGCTTCCCGTCAGCAGTTCCTATAATTATCTTCTCTGGGTACGTATCCTTAAACTCCCTAACTCTGTTCAAAATATAATTGCCCGCCATACCTAGCTCATCAAACCCAATACAATTATAATCAGAATGGTCAAATGTCGGTAGTCTTTCTCCAGCTTCTATTGGAATACTGAAAAACTTGTTTAATGTTACGGCGTCGGCTTCGGTTTCTTGCTTCTGCTTGTTATTAGAACATACGAATAACACATTATAACCTAGATTTTTCATATATTCGCCTATATAACTCTTGCCGCTTCCAGCCAGTTTTGCTTTTATCAACACCGGATTACACGACACAATTTGCTCACAAATGCTTTTGGTGTCGTATTCGTCTTTAACACTAATTTTTACATTATTGTAAGTCGGAATTTCTGATAACTCATTAACCTTAATTTTGTATATATCACTCGGTGGTGATACTTGTTTATTATCTTCAGCTCTCCATCCTCCCCTTTTGGTTGAAAACTTAATCAATGTTTTGGCATTGTCAATATTTTTCCTATCAATAATGAAGGCATCGGTTTTAACACTATGCACATTGATATTGTTGTTTTTCAATGTTTTATAATCTTTATGCATTTTAAAATTATGTCGTTGCATGAGTAGCTCTTTAATATACCTAAAGCCATTTGTTAAGTCTTGTTTATGTGTCGTTGTCAATGTGTAATATTTGACTTCTGATTCTTTCTCAACGTTTTTGATATCGTATTTTTTACCATCTATAATTTTATAACATTCACGACAATGATTGTGATAATACATATTATTTTTCCAAAATTTTTATGTACCGTCATCAGAATTCCGGTACCTATCATCATCATTATCATGAGCCTTAAATTCTAAAACCCATCCCTCGCCTCTTTCCTGTTCTAATTCTTTAATATATTCATCTGTCATCTCTGTCAAAACCTTATCATCATAAAATCCACTAATGTTATTAATTCTTCCCCCATACAGATTTTGATGATACAATGCTTCACTTAATGTATCAAATACTAAACTCTTCTGAGACTTGTTAGTTCCCTTTTCTAACAATCCGATATTTACATTCGAAATCAACTTTTTAACCTTGATGTCTTCACCTAAATTATTTGATATGTTAGTCTTCCATAAATTCTCAACTATACTTTTATAATCTACTTCATAAATCGAAGAAGGCTTTTTAAAATATAGAATTTCGACTTCGTCAATAAACTCTTCTAAAAACATGCCATATATTAAATTATATTGTTTATTAAAAAATAATGATGTTTGTTTTCCAGTAAACTTAACTAAGAATAAACATAATTCTCCCATGTTATTAAAATCATGTTTACCATACTCATAAGGCATCCAAATGTCAAATTGTTTAAACACTGGATTTTTTACGATTTTAGTTAAATTATGTGTATATGCCTTGTTCTGGTCAATCTCTATATGTAATTCATTACTATGATAAAAGTAATGAAATTTACCAGCGGGTGCTACTGTCCTGCATCTGTTTAAAATTTCTACATCAATGTCATTATAATAAGATTTATGCAGTGGATTAAATAATGATTTATTGAATTCAAACATCGCCCTTGACATCCTATTATAGGTGTCTTCAGTTTCTACTGTTATACTTGCATTGAAGGCATCAATCAAATTTTGTGTTTTTATCCTGTATGTAATTATTCTTTTCTTAATCTTGAATTGAAACATCAGCTCCGAAATGATACACGCACTAAATTTAATTTTCGGGTCATATCCCGCCTGCTTTGCTTGATAATACATTTTCGCCAAATCATTGTGTGTATATATCATTGTGTATTCGTCCTGTTCGGTGTGTTTTAATATGTCATCCAGCTCTTCAATCATGATGCATTTAATGGGTTCCTCTCTATGATTTAAATAAAAGTCGGTAGAAGCATTAACATTGATATTATACTCTTTCTTTATTCCTAAATTTGATTTCAATTGTTTCAAGTCCTTATTTAATGTATATATATGGTCATTCTTTATTAATGCGTAGAATGTTTTGATATGGTGGTTTCTTTTTGGTGGGTCAAATGTAAAACTCAAATTACCTACAATATCGAAAATTCTGGCGGTGATGGCATACTCTTTAAATACCTTGTTCATGTCTTCTATTGAAGCACCATGGTTTTTGAATTCCTCGTCTGTTTTGTCTATGAGTTTCAAAATACTTTCTCTGGTCATCTTCTTCATGTTCTTGTCTTGTCCGTAAAAATCGTTCAATGTGTTAATCCAACATTCGTTTTCAACATAATGCTTTACCTTAATGGCTTCCTCAAAAGTGCAATATTCTGGGTCGAGTTCTGTTTCCATATATCTATGAAAAATACCAATATTATTTGCGTTTTTTAAGTTCTTCTTTTTAGGGTCATAATCTTTAATATCTCCTTCTACAGTGTCGGCATCATAAATGACTACTGCATCTATATGGTGCTTCATTGTCTTGTAATGCCTAGCGATGTCGTCATCTTGCGCCAGTGTTTTAATAACCTTCTTAAAAAGGTTTTTGTCATACAGTCTAAAAATTCTCTTCTTGACTAATTCCTCTATCCATCTTCCAGTCTTCACTCCCGCATGCTTATCATCAAAATGCATGGGATAATATGTCCCGCCTTCAATGTCTTTAAAAGATGCTTTTACCTTATGTGCTCCATATCCACTCATAGTAAAAAAAACGAAATCCGATTGTGTAATCTCTGGGTTTTGTTTTGTGCCCTCTTGTTATGTTCTCCTGTTTGTTCTTTTTCATTCTTTCGCTTAGTGGTTCTCTCTCTTCATATGTGTTCATAACCTGGTCGTATTTTTGATTTGCCTTGCTCTTTTCATCCTCTGATTTTGCCTGGTTGAAATCATTAACTATCTTCTCCGCTGTTGTGTATTGTGATATTTTCCTGTCGGTGTATAATCCTATAATGTCTCTAACCTTTGCCTTTTGTTGTGTTGATAAATTCCCCTTGTTCCTTTCGAGTTTGCTTTCTAAAGAGTTAATATTTCTTTTTACAGCTTTTGATGTCATAATAATATTTATATTATATATTTTATAGTGTCAATATTTCTTTAAATGTGTTTTTCTTGAAATGTTATTTAATAATAATTTATAGTATATAATTATATTTTATGTAAAACTTATTTAAAGAAATACTGTGTTAATAATATATTAACAGAATGCCCAGATTATCAAAATATCATGATGTTACTAAGGACTTGAACCCGGATGACTACACAATGGAAGAGATACAAAAACAGATGGCTATATACAACCGCTTGTATTATCTTAAGAACCTACAAAAAGAAGGATGGATGGAGAATAAAATTGAACAAAGCAAAAAGGCATATCGTCAGAAAGCCATAAAGGAATACATAGAAAAACAAAATATAGATATTGATGAAATTAAAAACCCTCAAGAACTACTTGACAAGCTCACAAAATGAAATACTTAATAATATTATGTTGTTTAATATTATTAATTATTTAGATTTTTTCTTTTTCAATAATTTAGTTTCCAAATATTCTACGCGATGGATTAGTTTTGATAAAGCATCCCAACTAATACAGGCCATTCTGTCATAGCACATTGTTAAGTATTCTCCTGTTTCATTTACAATATTATATTTAGGATTTGTGTATTGTTGAACATCTTGAGCAATCCATCCTAATTCAGTCTTTTTAGTTTTTTGATTTTTAACAAATGTTTTAATCTTAATGTTTTTTACCATATTTACAGTATCATCTTCTACATCTTCTATATTATCTTTCAGTCTCTTATCGCTACTTAAATTAAATCCGTTAAACGATGAAAATTGAGTATCATCCAATTGCAAATATTTAGTGCCATCGATATAACTATCAATAGTTGTTGATGCTTCTAATCTTAAAACAGCATCACTATTTAAATGTCTCAAATTGATTTTATGAGCAATTCCAAAAGTCATATCACCGTCAATAGTCCAGTCGCCTCGTAATTCGCTATTACTTCCACTATTCAAAATAATTTTATTATCAGCATATGTTGCAGATAATCCAACAACCAAATTAATAGAGTCTGACGTGTTGCTATTCCTGATTATTAAATCATTTGTATCAAGATACATTTCAGCATTATCAATTATTAGTTTTGATGTGTTGCCAAATTGAACATTGCCACTCGGTGAATTTTGTAATAATAAAGTATTTCCTGATACAGACTGAACTTGGTTGACTTCAATCTTTTTACCAGAAACCATTGTTAAATCGCCATTTGTATATACATCACCTAATACATCAACTGGTTTATTGAATATGGTTTTTGATACAGCACCGTCGCACATAAAATATTGGTTAGAAGAATTTGTAATATCGCCAATACTACAAGCAACAAAATTAGGATGATGAATATAAAAACCTTCTGTTGCCGCGGGGGTGTGTGTTTCTAAATATGGAATTAATGCATTGTCTAAATTATCAATTTTAATATCTGTTGAAAAATCATTATTTGTAAATAAATTACCTTTCATATAAACAGCACCTTCAAAATATGAAGTTCCGTGTGCTTGAGCAAAATTGTATGAAGTATGAACATTACCATTAATCGTAATTCTTGAAGCATTATTGGGTCTTCCAATAATAACATCTCCCGTATTCCATCCTAGCCATAATCTATAAGGTGTAGCACCTGTTAAACCTTGATACGAGTCCAACTGACAACCTCTTTTAAATTCTAAGCGTTGGTTACTTACGGCATCTTGAATTCTAAAAATTGGATTAGTATTATCTGTTAAACTAAGTATTAATGGAGAGTTTACTGTTTGTGCAGTTGTGATTGTTTTATCTAGCTTTTGTAAATCTGCTGATATTAAACTATTAATCGTATTTGAATTTTCAGTTATTAATAAATCTTGTGTAGTGTTGTCTGATATGATTGAAGCAAATGTATTGCTGTATGCAGTATTTGTATTGAATAAATTAGTATCGTTTGTATATAATGTTGATACATCTGCTAAAATTGTTGATATTGTGTTTCCGTGTCCTGTTATTAGTGAAGAATTTGAACTTATATTATTGAAGTTTGAAGTGATTGTATTATTGGAATTTCCTACTAAGAATGTATTAGAACTAATAGTATTGAAGTTTGATGTTATTGTAGCATTTAAATTACTGATTAAAAAAGTATTAGAACTAATATTATTAGCATTTGTGTCAAGTTTAATTGTATTTGCTGATATAGTCGGTAGTATTGAAGTTATGGTTAATCCGTGTGCTGTTATATTATTAAGGTTGCTTGTAATTGTTGTGTTTTGATTTACTTGTTCGTCAAACATTGTTGTTGATGTTGCGTTAATTCCTGATATTGCTGATATGTTTGCATCTATCTTATTTTTTTGTGCTAAAATAAGAGCATCTACTTCTTCAATTGTATAACCTCCTCCTAATGCGCCTGCGGTGTCTGATAATTCTTGTTTCGTAGCATAAACACTGCTTAAGGTTGATGGTTCTGTTGAATTTATTAATACTAATTCACTTGCTATAATTCTGCTTGAGCCATCCAATGATAATGTTGAAAACATAATTATTATATAGTAGGTTATAAAATAAATATATACTATCTTTTTTTTCCTCTTGAACCAAATATACCTTTATTTAATGCATTGTATTTTTCTTGCTTCTGTCTCAAATATTCATTTTGCAATAATTGGTAATGCTGTGCTATATTTTGTAGCGGGTTTGGAGGCGGTTGTGGTTGCATTTTTCTTGGGGGTGGTGTGTTCGCTATTATATTATTTTGTTGCTGTTGTGGTTGTTGATTTTCTTCGTGGTGCGCTACTTCGTGGTGCGCTACTTCGTGACGCGCCACTTCGTTGTATTCTACCTTTTGGGGCTTTGCTATTGGAACCTTTCAAGTTGTCATATTCAAACTGTCCTCTGTTCCATTCACCATTTACATAAGTTTCTAATTCTTCATCTGTAGGAATTTTGATTTTGTAATTTAGAGGGTCATTTAATTTAAGTTCCATGCGTCTCTCGCTCTGTCCATATACTGTTAAGAATAAGTCAGGTGCAATATCATTAAATGCCGCGTTTAATTCTGATTGTATTTTAAATGATAATTGATTGGCAAAATAAATTTCACCGGATACATCAACGGCAGTGCTTCTTAATAAGACATTGGAACTATTATATAACATAATATAGAAGCGTTCGTAAAACCCTTTCTCTGTTGTATAAAACGGAGTGCTGAATGAACACTCTGTCACGAACATTTTTGTTCTTGGTGGAATTTCAAAGTTTTGGTCAAGTTCTATAATAAAATCGCTGGTAGAATTGCTTTCTGATAATCTGTAGGCACTATCAACATAGATTTTTTTTATATGTTAATCTATCACTCATAAATATAATATACAATAGAAATTATAATATAATTATTATTATATGATTGGACGACAATTATTATTAGGTGCTATAGAAGGCAGGACGCCGACGCAAATGATGGCAGGTGTAGCAAGTGATAAAGCATATACGGCAGGTAAGGATTTAATAGAAGATGTATTTTTTAATCATAAAAAGAAATTGGAAGACAAACTAGGAGGTTTCAATAAACATTTTGATAAGCAAATAATGAAACATAAAACACGCTATGCTGAAGAAATCAATGTTCAAAATAAAAATAAAATCGATGATGTCAAGGGTTTAGACGCAGCCTATTCAAATGTGAATGGAATAACAAGAATAGGCAACACATTATATATTGGCGGCACTGGTGCTAAAACGGGACTAAATCACAAAGTCAATGATGTAATTGCAGATTTGTTTTTTATTCCTACTCACAATGTTCAATTAAGCGAAAGATATAAAGACGCAATGGAAGAATTAAAAAACAATCCAGATGTGAATAGAATTGTTGGACATAGCCTCGGTTCATCCGTTGTTCAAGAAATCAACAACAGACACGGCAACAAATATGCTACTACTGTTTATTAAGCAGGCTGACGCCTGATGCCGCCGACCCCCAATGTGCTTTTATTGTTGATGTTGTGTTAAATGTTGTTTTAAGAATTCGAGGTACGAGGTAAACATTATGATGATGATTATTATTATTAATTGGCGAGATTCGCAAAAAGAGAAGAAAGAAGAAGACAGAAGTAACTCTAAGGTGTAATAAAAGATGGACTGGATCTCCTCGAAATCTTGGATCAAAGAAAAGAGTACCCGAATGAAGATCACCCAACATTAAAACAAGTGTCCAGATAAGATAGGCAACGAAAGCATCATCATCATCATCATCATCATCATCAGTGTCATCATCATCCTCATCAGCATCATCCTCACCATGCATCATCACCATCAGCATCATCATTCATCGGCATCAACATCATCATCATCATCATCATCATCATCATCACCATCATCATCATCATCATCCATCATCATCATCTATCATGACCATCATCATCGGAATCATCCCCATCATCATTATCATCATGACCATCATCATCATCATCATCATCATCAGCATCAGCATCATCATCATCATCCATCACCATCATCATCATCATCATCATTCTCACCAGCATCATCGTGATCATCACCATCATCATCCATCATCATCATCATAATCAGCATCATCCCCCTCATCATCATCATCATCATCATGATCAGCATCATCATCATCATCATCATGATCATCATTCATCATGAACATCATCATCATCGTCATTATCATCGGCCATCATCATCATCATCACCATTCATCATCATCATCGTCATCATCATCATCATCATCATCATCATTATGATCATCATCATCGTCATCATCAATATCATCATCATCACCATCATTATCAGCATGAGTATCATCATCAACATCGTCATCATCACCATCATCATCATCATTCTCACCAGCATCATCGTGATCATCACCATCATCATATCGTCATCGTCATCATCCTCAGCATCCTCAGCATCATCATGATCGTCAACATCATCATCATCCTCATCATCATCGGCAATCATCATCATCGTCATCATCATCAGCCACCAGAGGTTAGGGTTAGAGGTGAGGGTTAGAGGTTAGGGTTAGAGGTTAGAAGTTAGGGTTAGAGGTTAGGGTTAGAGGTGGGAAAGAGGTTAGGGTTAGAGGTTAGGGATAGAGGTTAAGGTTAGAGCATGATCATCATCATCAGCATCATCATCATCATCATCATCATCAGCGTCATCATCATCATCATCATCATCATCATCATCCATCATCAGCATCATCATGATAATCATCATCATCGTCGTCATCATCATCATCATCATGTCATCATTCATCATCCTTATCATCATCATCCTTATCATCATCATCATCATCATCCACATCATCCATCATCACCATCATCATCATCATCACCGCCATCATCTTCAGCAGCATCATCATCATCATCAGCATGAGTATCATCATCAACATCGTCACATCACCATCATCATTATCATCGTGCATCATCATCATCATCAGCATCATCATCATCCTCATCATCCATCAGCATCCATCATCATCATCGGCATCATTATCACCATCATCATCATCGTCATCATCATCATCCATCAGCATCATCCATCATCATCATCATCATCATCATCATCATCATCGGCACGATCATCATCATCGTCGCCAGCATCATCCTCATTATCATCCTCATCATCAGCATCATCATCATCATCGTCATCATCATCATCATCCTCATCATCCATCAGCATCATCATCATCAGCATCGCCATCATCATCATCATCGGCATCATCATGATCATCATCATCATCCATCATCATCATCATCGGCATCATCATCATCGTCATCAATATCAGCATCATCATCATCATCATCATCATCATCAGCACCACCATCATCATCATCATCATCATCATCATCATCATCATCATCATCATTCATCCATCATCATCATCATCATCATCATCGTCATCATGATCATCATCATCATCATCATCATCAATCATCATCATTATCGCCTTCGCCATCATCAGAGTTAGAGGTTAAGGTTAGAGGTTAGGCTTAGAGGTTAGGGTTAGAGGTTAGGGTTAGAGGTTAGGGTTAGAGGTTAGGGTTAGAGGTTAGGGTTAGAGGTTAGGGTTAGAGGTTAGGGTTAGAGGTTAGGGTTAGAGGTTAGGGTTAGAGGTTTAGGGTTAGAGGTTAGAGGTTAGGGTTAGAGGTTAGGGTTAGAGGGTTAGGGTTAGAGGTTAGGGTTAGAGGTTAGGGTTAGAGGTTAGGGTTAGAGGCTAGGGTTAGAGGTTAGGGTTAGAGGTTAGAGGTCAGGGTTAGAGGTTAGGGTTAGAGGTTAGGGTTAGAGGTTAGGGTTAGAGGTTAGGGTTAGAGGTTAAGGTTAGAGGTTAGGGTTAGAGCTTAAGGTTGGAGCATCATCATCATCATCATCATCATCATCATCATCATCATCATCATCATCATCATCCATCATCATCAGCATCATGATGATCATCATCATCATCATGATCACCATCATCATCATGATCACCATCATCACCACCATCATCATCATCATCATCATCTTCATCATGATCATCATCATCTTCATCATCATCATCATCATCATCGTCATCATCAGTATCATCATCATCATCATCATCATCATCATCATCATCATCATCATCATCATCATCATCAATCATCATCATCATCATCGTCATCCTCATCATCATCGGCATCATCATCATAATCATCATCATCATCAGCATCATCTTCCATCATCATCGTCATTATCATCGGCCATCATCATCATCATCATCATCATCATCATCATCATCATCATCATCATCATCATCCATCACCATCATCATCCTCATCATCGTCATCATCCTCAGCAGCCATCATCATAATCATCAGCATCATCATCATCACCATCATCAACATCGTCATCATCACCATCATCATCATCATCGTGCATCATCATCATCATCATTATCATCATTATCATCCATCATCATCATCATCATCATCATCTTCATCATCACCACATCCTCATCATCCTCGGCATCCTCAGCATCATCATAATAATGATCATCATCATCATCATGCATCATCATCATCATCATCATCGGCATCATCATCAGCAGCATCATCATCATCATCATCATCATTATCATCAGTGTCATCATCATCCTCATCAGCATCATCCTCACCATGCATCATCACCATCAGCATCATCATTCATCGGCATCATCATCATCATGATCATCATAATCATCATCATCATCATCGTCATCATCATCATCATCATTCATCATCATCATCATCACCACCACCACCATCATTATTATCACCATCATCAGCATCATCATCATCATCCATCATCATCATCATCATCATCATCATCATCATCATCATCATCATCATCATCATCATCATCATCATCATCCATCATCATCATCATCATCATTCTCACCAGCATCATCGTGATCATCACCATCATCATCCATCATCATCATCATAATCAGCATCATCCCCCTCATCATCATCATCATCATGATCAGCATCATCATCATCATTATTATGATCATCATTCATCATGAACATCATCATCATCATCATTATGATCATCATCATCATCATCATTATCAATCATCATTATTATCGACTTCGTCATCATCAGGGTTAGAGGTTAGGGTTAGAGGTTAGGGTTAGAGGTTAGGGTTAGAGGTTGGGGTTAGAGGTTAGAGGTTAGGGTTAGGGTTAGAGGTTAGGGTTAGAGGTTAGGGTTAGAGGTTAGGGTTAGAGGTTAGGGTTAGAGAGGTTAGGGTTAGAGGTTAGAGGTAGGGTTAGAGGTTAGGGTTAGAGGTTAGGGTTAGAGGTTAGGGTTAGAGGTTAGGGTTAGAGGTTAGGTTAGAGTTAGAGGTTAGAGTTAGAGGTTAGGCGTGTCAAAAATCCGCCGCGGGGCCCCCCCTCCCCCCTCAGACTCCCCTAACCACCACTTAGAACACGCCTCGCCCCTTTGCAGAGACTAACTTGGCTTTTGCAAAGGGGTCGGCGGATTCATCACCTTTTGTATCAGGGATTAATCAACAGAAAAACCCGCGACACTTACGATTTAGAAATCGTGGAGACCCTATAGCAATGTTCGATGACGCGGCAATAACTGGAGAAATAGAAAGCAATAATTTATTAGATAAACACAGTTTCAATAATTGGACAGGACAAGGTATGACTGAAATTAATCCTACTACGGCAGTTTCAAACGGGTTTAATCCTAATTCAACACCAGAACAATAAATAAATAAATATATATATATAAGTTATATATGAGTATTGATGCTGAGAAATGGGACAACGATATTGAATATGCTTATAAGAAAATGATAGAGCGAGAGAAAAAGAAAGAATACAACATATCAAATAGTAAATATGAATGTAATTGTGGCAAAGAAGTATTGAATAAGGATAAAGAAGAGCACGAAAGCAATGATTTAAATCATTTATACTACAGAAAAGGTAATATTGAAGGACTTATAATAGGCATGTATAGTGAAATTATTAATTATGAAAATGATTACTTAAAATTACATCCAGAAAATAACAAAATACATTATACAGATTATAGTAGAATTGATTATACCGACTTTTTAAAAGAACAAGAAGAAAAGAAAATTCCATTAGATGAAGATGATTTAAGTTATTTGTATAAGTATAGAGACGAATTAGAAGATTGTATAAAGCGTATAACTGAACTAACATTATCTCAATAATATTAATAATAATGTTTAGAAATAAAGACAAGCAAAACACAATTCCATTAGAGAAGAAACTGACAAAAGAACCTACAAAATACGATAAACAATATAAACATTTAGATTATGATACTTTAAAAGATATAGTTGATACAAAAAGTAATTATCTAATAAATACTATAAAAAATACAACTTCAAATAATTCTACTACAATGCTTCCACATAAGAAAAATATAAATAATAAAAAAAATAAAATCTAAGTTTATCATATATAAGTAATGGATAATATAATTGCAGAAAGTGAAACTACAATGATTAACTCGTTAAATTTTGGACTTCCAGAAACAGCACAATACATCACAGACAGAAGACACGTTAATTATTTTCCATCAGGTAGTAATGTCTATAATCCAAATGCAGGAAACAAAAATATTAGATTTCATATATCAGGAGAAGACAACACATATCAAGTATTCGTTTATTTGCAAATCTTCAAAACACCGACGGAACACGAAGTCATTTTTTACGACCGTTAGGTAATTTATCATCCTTCTTCAGTCGGTATAGATGCACAGTAGGCGGGCAACAAGTTCAAGATATTATTGAATACAATAGGCACTGTGAATTGTATAATTCCTTTAAAAGTCAAGATGCTAGAGATATGGACGATTTAGAAAGTAGCGCTAATCCTCGTTGGGATGATGACTGGCGACACACATATGCTACTGGATTAGCAGAATTTATTGATGCTAATAATGAACGAGGAACTACTGGAACAGCACCAGATGGTGCGTTAGTCGCCGCGGGAGATCATAATAATTGGGGCGATTTAACAGCACGATATACCCGCCATTCAGTTGCAGGAATACCCGGCGCTAATGGTTATATGAGATTAGGACATAAACCGGTATGTGGACTGTTAGAAAGCAATTATTATTTACCTTTACGATATGCTCCGCTTGAACTGGAATTTACAATTGCATCGGATGAGCACGTACCAGTAATTACACCATTTGCTACTCGTGATGCAGCGGGGGATTTAATCAACAACACATATACTGACAAATACGGCTACTATTTCACAACCGGCGATACTTCAACGCAGTGGGAATTGAATAACGTAATTATAAGAGCCGAGGTAATTCAATTAGACAATACGGTCAATAATAACATAGTGAAACATTTGTTAGAGGGTCAAAGTTTGAAATTAGTTTTTCCAATGTATCACACTATGACACAATCATTCAACGCGGCAGGAAATGAAATTAATATGAATATTGTTAAATCCGCTTCTAAATTGAATGGTTGTTTCATTACACTATATCGCCCACCAAGAGCAGGAACTGACCCACAAAATACTGATTATTACAGACAAGACAACTACATTTACAAGCGATGGAATTATTTTTACAATCCGATGATTAATTCTCGTATTTTTGATGGTCCTGATCCAGATGGAGCTGATCGCGCGACATACCAAGGAAAGGGCTTTCAAAATTCAGATTTAAACTTAACGTGGCAATTACAAATTAATAATAAAAAATATCCAGAGTTTGAATGTCAATCAATGGCAGAAACTGCATATTATTTAAGACGAACATTACACTATTTGAACCCTGACCAAGATGCCTTTAGCATTTCATATAAACGCTACAGAAACGACAAATTCGTTATTGGGATTTCGTTCGAGAAAATGGCAGACACTAATTTTACTGGACAGAATACAAAGATGGGTGGTCTGTTAGTATTCAAACTGAAAGGAAGTAATAGAGCACTAACAACTGATGAAGATGTGCGCGAGGTGTTTGTGCATATGATTTCGGAGTCTGTTCTGGAATTACGCGAATCCGGAAGTCTGCTCTATGATTAAAATTAAAATCTATGATAAATATATAATGTATAAATTCCACAAAATAAATAATAAGAAAAATAAAGGTAAAGTATTTTTACAATCCTCACAAATTAAATATAGTCCATTTGATATGAAAGATACAAAATATTTAGAACACCTGCACGAACAAATGAAGTTAAGAAACTCACAAGAAGCATCAGTAGCATTAAGGAAAAAGATTGACGAAGGAAATAAGAGAGCAAACTATGTAAATGAGCTGGATAGGACGATGGGTGAATTATATCGTCCTAACTTGCCACATGCAACAAAAGAACATTTAAATAAATGGTATGAAGATACAAAAAAGTTAATATTTACTTAAGATTTATTATAATAATATTAATAATCTAACTATTATTATAATAAATATGGCAACTACAGCAAGTCTAGAATTAATAAATCCATATGCAAAATTTGGATTGAAACGACGCCCCACTTATGAAGAAATTGTAGGTCTAATTGGCGAAAATGATTTAATAACGGGAAAACTACCTAACCGAGATGCTACATTCTTCAAAGCAAGTCCTCAAGGTAGTTTTTTTGATGGAAGCGACCATTTAGAATTATTGAAAGACCAAGAGATGAGAATATTAGACAGACAAATGAGAGAGGCAATGATGAAACAAGAAGCACGCAGAAACGGGCATACTTATGCAGTTCACAAAATGAATGCAGAAACACCTGTCCAAGCAAACGCTGATGCGATAAATGATGAATATGACTTTTCCACACCACAACAAACAGCAAGACAACACGAGGGAATGGTAGATACACAATTACAAGATATAGCAACTGCAACAAAGCGGAAAGCGGAAGAAGTAGGCAGAGCGATGGCATCAAATTTAAGAGAGATGGGCGGAACATTATTTCATAGAATGGTGGCAAACAGACAATCAGCACCAACAGAACCACGACAAGCGCCAGCAGGTAGAGCAGTAGCAGACGACCAGCAAACAATGCGCGTAGAAGATGTTGAACTATCACCTCAAGCAGTAGATGACAATTTTGACGCGACACCAGTTCAACAAGCAACAGGAGCATCAAGTTCAACAGCCCAACAACCACCACCATTGCCAATGACGCCATTATTTAAAACAACAATAGATAATACTATTAGTCCTGTTTACTGGAAAGAAAACCCTAATTTAACAGTAAATGATATTAAATTTCAATTTTATTTAAGAGGAATTCAAGTGCCAGAAGAAAGCGAAATACAAGAAGAATTGAAACACAAAGGCAGAGGCAAGGCGAGAACATACAAAGAATATTTAGTGGATATGATTTTAGACACTATTGATAATGGCGGGTGGATAGTAAATTTAGGCAAAGGTAGAATAGAAGAACTCAAGGCAAGTTTTAAGGGCAAAGGTAAGAAATAAATATAAATAATAATAATAATAATAATGATAATATTAACTAAAAATATACTGAAAAGAAAGAAGCAGAAATTCAATGATAAATATGATGACGACAGTTTTACAATACATAACCTAATGAAACCAAACACTTCAACAACAATACAACCACCGAAATTGATGAAAAAGGGCATACCGAGAGAATTTATTGACATTGCAACCAACACAGATACAATCGCCACAGAAACCAGAGAGACTCAAGAAAAGTTATACAATGATGCAAATCAACAATTAAATATGACATTTGAAGCGTTTAAGGTAAAGGAAAACCAAGACAATATGTTTAAAATAATGCTTAAAAACTTTTGGCACAACACATACAAAAGAAATGAGCCAACAAGAACACAGGCAACACAAACATTGAAAAACCAACGCGACGCAATGGTGTCAGCCTTTACTAAAATGCTCGACAACAACAAACCGCCAGAACCACCGCCAAAGAAACCAGACGAGGATGACAGCGATGAAGAAGAAAAGAAGTTCAAACTGACAAAAATGATAGAAATAATGCTACACAACGGCGCTACAATAGCAGATGTAATATTAAACTTATCACACAGCACAATTGCAACAACAATAAATATTGCAGATTTAGTTAATCAGATAACAGCAGGAAATGCACAAAGTAGCGGTAGCAATTCATCAAATGAAGCTATTAGTGTTCATAGTTCTCCACCTATTACTGTTCATAGTTCTTCATCTGAAAGTCCAACAGAAATACCAGCACCAACTGAAGACGAAGAAGAAGAAGAAAACCAACATTTCAATTTTGAAAAATTAAAATCTAAATAATATTATATATATAATGGGTTCAAGTAAATCAAAACCAGTAGAAATTGATGACGAAGAGGCTATTAAAGTAATAAAAGATATAGATGTAAATACGATAAGTGAAATGTCAAGAATTGATATTCTACAAATAAATTCATTGAAAGCAATAATCAATAAATTAGAAAAAGTGAATGAACGTAAAAAAGATAAAATATATTATAAATTACCTGCTTTGAATTTATGCAGTTATTCTTTATTTTGAATTAATAACATTAAGCCAATGGCTTAATGCTATTAATTGCTATCATAATCTGTCATTTCACTTTCGGGTAATTTTGTTGAAGCATTGCTACACATATCGTCTATTAAATCGTCGCGAAGCTCGCGAGCCTCTGGCGAAGCGTCTTCATCAACAAAATTATTTTGAAATCGTAATAATTCCTCGTCTGTTGCACTTCTTTTCAATACCTTATAAAGTTTATGTATCCAAGAATTAGTATGAAAATTATAATTACCTCTACGATAAAATCCACCACATCTACATAGTCTCATTGA
The DNA here is from genome assembly GCA_963377175.1 of Effrenium voratum. NCBI lineage: Eukaryota > Dinophyceae > Suessiales > Symbiodiniaceae > Effrenium > Effrenium voratum. Next base: position 508,789 of record CAUJNA010003254.1, on the reverse strand, counting down.
CATATTATTATACTATATTAAATTATAATTTCTTTATTCATCACTTGTAATTTGAAATGCCTGTTCAAAATTGATATGAAACATTTTGTTAATGTCTTTTGAATTCATATTCAAGTAGAAAAAAGAATATGGAGCAAAATTCACTGCTTGATGATACATATCTAATAATTGCTGTTTATCAACAATGGCGCTATTTTCTTCAATAAAACTCATTAGCTCACTGGCATTTTTCAACCTAAAAATATATAATGAACTGGCATTCAAACGAATGATAGGCGCTAAAACATTGTATTTTTGTGTTGAACAAATCACACTTACTGCATCGTGCCTGCCTCTTGTAAATAATCCATGTAATAATTTACTATATCTAACAAATTTAGGGTCGTCTGCGTGGTCATCTATAACGATTAATATTGAATGTAGTTTCTTTATCTTTTTAGATTTCATATAATTAATTATTTTCTTCTGTCTTTCAATTACATTTTCTAAATCACTTGGATTATAATTATCAAAATAAATTTGTTCTTTTTCATCATCCACGTGCAATTCATCCCTGATATATTTTTTAACTTCTGTAAATGTAGGGTCGTTATGGACGCTGGGTGAAAATATAAATATTCTTGCAAATGAATTTCTATAAACATTCAATATTAAATTTTGAATAAGGACAGTCTTACCGCCTGTCGAAGAAGCAACTATAATACTTCTAAATGGTAATTTTGGCACGTGCTCATATTTAGATTGTTTGAATTCATATTCAGTTATGTTTATTGGTTTTATTATTGGAACATCTGTCATATAGTTGATATTAAACATATTTAGAAAATAATTTAATATTATTTATTGTATGAAAGCATTGCTATGATATGAATGGTGACTATCGTAGTAGAACAGGCTCTTTCATCAACTTCAATCAATAAGCATTGAAGCTAATTAGTTTTGTGTCTTGCTCGCGTGTGCAATGAAAACCCCAAGTGCTGTGCCCCACCAATATTCTATTATGCATGAAAATAATAAGATTAAATAACTATTTTATCTTATTATTTATATGAATAGGAGTTATACAGATTATATTAATATAATAGATGAAATGGAGAATATAGAACAAGTACTAATAACTGATAATAGATGTAAAAAAATATGTTATTTTATTTTAGAATTAATTAAGTTTTTGATACAATATATTAAAAATATAAATATTAATATAAATGCCAAAAAAGAAAAACCAAAAAGAATAAGACAGGTTTAAGTGTTTCTTCAACAGATGAAGATAGCGGAGAAATTGTTAAAGAAACAGCAGTAATTGAGTTTTCTTGTCCAATGTGTAAAAAGATGTTAGAAATGAAAAATGAATTAGAAATAAAAAATAATAAAAATTGTAAATGTTCATGTATTCCAACAAGTTTCAAAATAAGTAAAAATGATAAGAAAATGAATATTGATAAAACTAAAGACAGTATCAACTTAGAAACTGATGTCCATAATATAACTTTTAAATTTGGTAGGCAAGCAACACCATCCGATAATAATGAAAACGAAACACAGGAAACTGTTAAACAAATGATGAAAAATATATAATTAAATAAATAAATATCTAAATAAATATATAGTAATGTCTGAAAATGAGAATTATACTATTAATGATTTAATGAAGAAGATAACATTAATTGGTAAAAATATCAAAACCTTAAATGATATGATTAAATCCATTGATGACAAAATGAAACCAGTTGAACGCGAACAACAAAGCAACGAAGAGAAGGAGAAAATCGAAAAGATATTTCAAGCAAAATCTATAGGAAGACCATCGGGCGACTACCCTACAAAGCAAAAGAAATACTGTGATATGTTGAATACAGGAAAAATCAAACAACCAAAGCAACAAACATTAGAGTTTTATAAAATTACAAAACATGATGATGGAGTATATGTATTATTTGAATAATTAATATCTAAATAATTCTAATAAATGAATTTATTAGAATTATTTAGCGGAACAAAAAGCGTCGGAACCATAGCAAAGTCGCTTGGATTTAATGTAATATCATTAGACTTGAAAAATGCTGATATCAACACTGATATTTTGGAGTGGGATTACAAACAGTTTGACAGAAACCATTTTGATTTTATTTGGAGTAGTCCCCCATGCACTGAATACAGCATAGCAAAAACTAGGGGAATTAGGAATATCGAATATGCAAATAGTATTGTCTTAAAAACTATTGAGATTATCAAATATTTCAATCCTAAATATTTTGTAATCGAAAATCCACAAACTGGATTATTAAAACATCAGTGGTTTATGGATGAGTTTGATTTTAAAGATGTCGATTATTGTAAATATGGATTTAATTATAGAAAGAGGACTAGGCTATGGAATAACATTACAACTTGGAAACCTAGAGATTTATGTAAAAAGGATTGTGGCAACATCAGGAATAATAAACATGTTGAAACAGCACAACGGCTACCATCGGGCACCAAGGAAAAATGGGGAGACAATCCAACAATACATAATCAGGAAGATTTATATAAAATACCTAGCGAATTAATTTGTGAAATCTTAGTGAGTTTGACGGATTAAAGAAACAAGACACCAGTCCCAAAAATAGGGGATTCGAGTCCCAAATGCGTGGGATTGGGGATTCGAGTCCCAAGTTTAGGGGATTGGAGTCCCAACTTTCGGGGATTCGGGTCCCAAGTTTAGGGGATTGGAGTCCCAACTTTCGGGGATTCCGGTCCCAAGTTTGTGGGATTGGTCCCATCACGCCTACGCCTCAACTCATCATCAATTAAATTATTATCCCAAACTTAAATTATCACCATACTATAATAATAACATTTATACCCTTATATGTTATAATTATAATGTAAGTATAGCGTTTGATATATTGAAGATAAAATCCTACAAGGGACACGCGAGCGTTAGCGAAGCTCGCAAGCTATGCGACCACGCCCAAACAAATATATGATGAAACTGATGAAACGAAGGAGGGAGTGATGTTGTTGCTGTTCTATTTTTTGTCCGGGAAATGGACAAATCGTTTTTAGACAGTTCGAATATTTTTTTGATGACAAATATTTTTTGCAATATATTTTGCAAAATTTATTTTTTTGAAATGGATGAGGCGAGGAGATTGAGGAAAGGACATTTTGGAGGGTAGTTGGTGAAATGAATGAGGCAAGGAGAAAGGAGAAAAGGATGGCGAAAATTTTGGAAAAATGATGAACAAAAAACGGATGAGATGGACAGAAAGGAATGTAGAAAAATGATGAAAACGAATAAGGGTAGAAGATGGAAGATGAAAAAAAATGTAGGGTGGGGGGTATGTATGAAAGCAATTTATTGCTGGGCGTGGCCCTCGACTACTTTTTTGGGGTTGGTTTACAGGGAAACTACAAGGAAAACATTTTTTTTTTAATTGGGCCCCCTAGAAAAAGACACACCCATATGTCTTAACATGCTGTTAGTTGTTGAATGGGAGGGGGGAAAGCTGAGGTAGCGAAGCAGGAGCAACCAACCGGCTTTTGCTAGGAAGATGGAATGGCATTCCAGCCGTAGATCTTCGTCCAAGGAATGGTCTGAATGCAGCAGCCGCCCGAAACACAGCCCCCGCAAAAGAGAGATCCAGCACAAAACACAGGGCAATTCGCGAAACCAAGCACCACGGCCGTGGGTCAACACCGTTTTGGGATCCCATTTTGGGGGGATGGGTGAATTCACCGCCCATTTCAGAGCCTATTTTAGTGGTTGGATTTTTTCATGTTCCCTGGGGGGTACGGGGTTTTGAAAAGACCCTAGCCACACGACCAAGAAGGGCTCCGAATCGAGGCACACCTTTGACCCTGAGACGAGGCTCATGCGCGTCGTGCTCCTCCTCAGCCATTACGGTGAAAATGGGCATCGAGAGGAGGGGTTCCTGGGCTCTTGGGCTCCTCCTCCGATGGAGATTTGGGTTGGGTCTCTCAACGGGTCACCCAGAAAACTAGATGTGGCTGTGGCTCAACAGGGCTCCTTAAAAGATGCATTTTGCCCATTTGAAACATGGCTTTTTCCGCCAAAATACAGGGACAATGTTCAGGTGTGTAATGTCAGGATCCCTGCTCAAAAAAGTGGTACCCATGCTTCGTGTCTGTAAGCCAGGACCCCGTGTGGCTTTTTGGGCGGCTCGGTACCCCAAAACCCGTTCACAGGGAGGGAAGGGGGGTTATGCATTTTAAAGCACCAGCCTTTGATCATGCCGAGCCACGAGAAAAAACTTGACCAAGCTGGACCTGACGGAAGCGCCCGCAAAACGGGAGCCCACCTCCAAACCTCCAAACCCGGAAGCCCCATTTCTTCCAGAAAAGCCCCCAACCCCCGTGGAGGACGATGCTGGACCGGTTCCCGGAGATCTACGAGGTGGAGGCCGTGATGCCCGGCTTCAAGATCCCCACGGAGGATCTCCGATCGGATTGGACCGGATCGGCTTGAGACCTCAGGGGGCAACCAAGAAGCCCGGGCGGTTTCCGTTGGGGTGTCCCTTCCGTTGGCGTCCCCCAGCAATTGGTGCCCTTTTGCCGTTTCTTTTTTGGTTGGGAGGGTGTGGTCTACTAAAATCGACTATAGAAAAAGTTGGTAGCCTTAGTCTAACCTCTCTACTGGAGGACCCAGAACTTTAAGAACCGTTTTGGTTCAGGCAGTGCTGGACGCGGCAGTTCTGCCGACTTTCCAGGCCGCTTCGTGTGGCCCTGGCACCTCTGAGACGCCGCTGACTCGGCTTTTCGCCCGGTGTGGTCGGCCTCATCTGAGATCTTGACAGTGGCTTTGCTCCCGACACCGGACACTACTTAAAGGGGCATTGCGCTGAGTAAGCGGTTAGTAAGGCTGGTTCAAACCCACTTAGGAGGCTTTTAACCATGATAAGCGGGTTGTAACCAGGCTTACTAACCACTTGCTAAGCACAATGCCCCTTGAAGTACGTGACACCGATCGGGCCTCAACAGGTGCGTCACTGGCATCGCGTGCTTGAGCGCTCCTCGACTACCACGCAATGACCACATCCCCAAGTACAGTGGGAGGGTTCTCTTTGTCTCCTCAGCCCCGGAAAGGGTAGTAATTTGCAAGCAACCCGATCCAAATGAACCTTTCAATCAATGTGGGACTCTTTTCTTGTGTCCCCTCAGAACATACGTTGCATGTCAAGGTTGACGGCAGACAATCTCAAAAGATGTCTTTTAGTTGAGTCAATGGCAACTTTGTATGTCGACATCTGACACCTGGATTTACCAGTGAAACCCACAACCAGTTGGTTTTTGCATGTTCTTCCGGGAAGGGAGAAAGTTTGACCAAACTCCTGACGGATGTTTTAGGGGTGAGCATCCCATTTTAAAGGGCATCCTTCAAACCGGGTCTGGGAAGTGTCCCACGGTGCAAGGCGCAGTTCATGTATTTCTCCACACGGATTGCGTGTTGAACCCAGAAACTGCTTCCTGATCCCGGCTTAAAATGGGCCTTCAGAGCATTTCAGAGCTAGCTCAGCTGGTGGAAGCACATCCCCCGAGGTTGAACGATGTCCACACCAACCAGTCCCCCAAGAACCCTTAGTCCAAAGTCCCAATTCCAAAATTCCCATAAGCAGTGGCTGGGGCCCGGGTGCTGTGGGTGTTTTGACCGGGGAAAAAAACCCACCCATTCGACTCGGAGGAGGGCATCGAAGAGGTGCTGAGCAGCATCGCGCCCTTCCTGTCGGTGAGCGGGGGCACCATCGAGTTGCTCGAGCGCCGCGAAGGAAAAGTGGGGGGAAGACTGAGCTGGTTGGTCTCTGGCGGTGGGGGAGGGGGGAGCAGGGGGCAAAATTTGGGCTCTTCGATCTTGTTGGTGTTCAATGGTCCTCTTTGTCCGTTTTTTGCTTGGGCGGGGCAGCGAGGGGGGTGGGTGGTTCACAAGTCGTGGCACAAGTCGGTGTGTTCGGGCCTTCTTCTTTTTCCCCACATCTTTGTGTGGGGTTCTTACTTTTTCCGCTCGTCGTGAGCGCGCCGCGTCTCCTCCTTCTCCCGCTCGTCTCCGTCTCACTCACTCACTCACTCACTCACTCACTCACTCACTCACTCACTCACTCTCACTCACTCACTTACACTCACTCAACTCACACTCACTCACTCACACTCACTCACTCACACTCAGTCACTCACACTCACTCACACTCACTCACACTCACTCACTCACACTCAGTCACTCACACTCACTCACACTCACTCACTCACACTCACTCAAACTCACTCACTCACTCACTCACGCTCACTCACACTCACTCACTCACACTCACTCTCATTCACTCACTCTCATTCACTCACTCACTCACTCACTCACTCGCTCACTCACTCACTCACACTCGCTGACTCACGGCAGCTGTCTAGAGGGACAGGATGTTGTCGCGCGCGCGGCGGGGGGCGTGCGAAATCGTGGCAGGCGCAGCACTTTGGCGATGCCGTTGCGAAATCGTGGCAGGCGCAGCACTTTGGCGATGCCGTTGCCGAAGTCGTGGCAGGCGCAGCATTCTGTGCATCTGGGTGTGTGTTTGTGTGGCAGGGGTCGCATTCGGCAGCTGTCTAGAGGGACAGGATGTTGTCGCGCGCGCGGCGGGGGGCGTGCGAAATCGTGGCAGGCGCAGCACTTTGGCGATGCCGTTGCGAAATCGTGGCAGGCGCAGCACTTTGGCGATGCCGTTGCCGAAGTCGTGGCAGGCGCAGCATTCTGTGCATCTGGGTGTGTGTTGTGTGTGGCAGGGGTCGCATTCGGCAGCTGTCTAGAGGGACAGGATGTTGTCGCGCGCGCGGCGGGGGGCGTGCGAAATCGTGGCAGGCGCAGCACTTTGGCGATGCCGTTGCGAAATCGTGGCAGGCGCAGCACTTTGGCGATGCCGTTGCCGAAGTCGTGGCAGGCGCAGCATTCTGTGCATCTGGGTGTGTGTTTGTGTGGCAGGGGTCGCATTCGGCAGCTGTCTAGAGGGACAGGATGTTGTCGCGCGCGCGGCGGGGGGTGTGCGAAATCGTGGCAGGCGCAGCACTTTGGCGATGCCGTTGCGAAATCGTGGCAGGCGCAGCACTTTGGCGATGCCGTTGCCGAAGTCGTGGCAGGCGCAGCATTCTGTGCATCTGGGTGTGTGTTTGTGTGGCAGGGGTCGCATTCGGCAGCTGTCTAGAGGGACAGGATGTTGTCGCGCGCGCGGCGGGGGGCGTGCGAAATCGTGGCAGGCGCAGCACTTTGGCGATGCCGTTGCGAAATCGTGGCAGGCGCAGCACTTTGGCGATGCCGTTGCCGAAGTCGTGGCAGGCGCAGCATTCTGTGCATCTGGGTGTGTGTTTGTGTGGCAGGGGTCGCATTCGGCAGCTGTCTAGAGGGACAGGATGTTGTCGCGCGCGCGGCGGGGGGCGTGCGAAATCGTGGCAGGCGCAGCACTTTGGCGATGCCGTTGCGAAATCGTGGCAGGCGCAGCACTTTGGCGATGCCGTTGCCGAAGTCGTGGCAGGCGCAGCATTCTGTGCATCTGGGTGTGTGTTTGTGTGGCAGGGGTCGCATTCGGCAGCTGTCTAGAGGGACAGGATGTTGTCGCGCGCGCGGCGGGGGGTGTGCGAAATCGTGGCAGGCGCAGCACTTTGGCGATGCCGTTGCGAAATCGTGGCAGGCGCAGCACTTTGGCGATGCCGTTGCCGAAGTCGTGGCAGGCGCAGCATTCTGTGCATCTGGGTGTGTGTTTGTGTGGCAGGGGTCGCATTCGGCAGCTGTCTAGAGGGACAGGATGTTGTCGCGCGCGCGGCGGGGGGCGTGCGAAATCGTGGCAGGCGCAGCACTTTGGCGATGCCGTTGCGAAATCGTGGCAGGCGCAGCACTTTGGCGATGCCGTTGCCGAAGTCGTGGCAGGCGCAGCATTCTGTGCATCTGGGTGTGTGTTTGTGTGGCAGGGGTCGCATTCGGCAGCTGTCTAGAGGGACAGGATGTTGTCGCGCGCGCGGCGGGGGGCGTGCGAAATCGTGGCAGGCGCAGCACTTTGGCGATGCCGTTGCGAAATCGTGGCAGGCGCAGCACTTTGGCGATGCCGTTGCCGAAGTCGTGGCAGGCGCAGCATTCTGTGCATCTGGGTGTGTGTTTGTGTGGCAGGGGTCGCATTCGGCAGCTGTCTAGAGGGACAGGATGTTGTCGCGCGCGCGGCGGGGGGCGTGCGAAATCGTGGCAGGCGCAGCACTTTGGCGATGCCGTTGCGAAATCGTGGCAGGCGCAGCACTTTGGCGATGCCGTTGCCGAAGTCGTGGCAGGCGCAGCATTCTGTGCATCTGGGTGTGTGTTTGTGTGGCAGGGGTCGCATTCGGCAGCTGTCTAGAGGGACAGGATGTTGTCGCGCGCGCGGCGGGGGGTGTGCGAAATCGTGGCAGGCGCAGCACTTTGGCGATGCCGTTGCGAAATCGTGGCAGGCGCAGCACTTTGGCGATGCCGTTGCCGAAGTCGTGGCAGGCGCAGCATTCTGTGCATCTGGGTGTGTGTTTGTGTGGCAGGGGTCGCATTCGGCAGCTGTCTAGAGGGACAGGATGTTGTCGCGCGCGCGGCGGGGGGCGTGCGAAATCGTGGCAGGCGCAGCACTTTGGCGATGCCGTTGCGAAATCGTGGCAGGCGCAGCACTTTGGCGATGCCGTTGCCGAAGTCGTGGCAGGCGCAGCATTCTGTGCATCTGGGTGTGTGTTTGTGTGGCAGGGGTCGCATTCGGCAGCTGTCTAGAGGGACAGGATGTTGTCGCGCGCGCGGCGGGGGGCGTGCGAAATCGTGGCAGGCGCAGCACTTTGGCGATGCCGTTGCGAAATCGTGGCAGGCGCAGCACTTTGGCGATGCCGTTGCCGAAGTCGTGGCAGGCGCAGCATTCTGTGCATCTGGGTGTGTGTTTGTGTGGCAGGGGTCGCATTCGGCAGCTGTCTAGAGGGACAGGATGTTGTCGCGCGCGCGGCGGGGGGTGTGCGAAATCGTGGCAGGCGCAGCACTTTGGCGATGCCGTTGCGAAATCGTGGCAGGCGCAGCACTTTGGCGATGCCGTTGCCGAAGTCGTGGCAGGCGCAGCATTCTGTGCATCTGGGTGTGTGTTTGTGTGGCAGGGGTCGCATTCGGCAGCTGTCTAGAGGGACAGGATGTTGTCGCGCGCGCGGCGGGGGGTGTGCGAAATCGTGGCAGGCGCAGCACTTTGGCGATGCCGTTGCGAAATCGTGGCAGGCGCAGCACTTTGGCGATGCCGTTGCCGAAGTCGTGGCAGGCGCAGCATTCTGTGCATCTGGGTGTGTGTTTGTGTGGCAGGGGTCGCATTCGGCAGCTGTCTAGAGGGACAGGATGTTGTCGCGCGCGCGGCGGGGGGTGTGCGAAATCGTGGCAGGCGCAGCACTTTGGCGATGCCGTTGCGAAATCGTGGCAGGCGCAGCACTTTGGCGATGCCGTTGCCGAAGTCGTGGCAGGCGCAGCATTCTGTGCATCTGGGTGTGTGTTTGTGTGGCAGGGGTCGCATTCGGCAGCTGTCTAGAGGGACAGGATGTTGTCGCGCGCGCGGCGGGGGGTGTGCGAAATCGTGGCAGGCGCAGCACTTTGGCGATGCCGTTGCGAAATCGTGGCAGGCGCAGCACTTTGGCGATGCCGTTGCCGAAGTCGTGGCAGGCGCTGCATTCTGTGCATCTGGGTGCTCTGTAATCGCATCCATACAAGGGGCGCACGGTACATGTGTGTGGACATTTGGGAAAAACATAGCATGTGGGGTTATCCGGTCCTTTAATTTTTGGGGGGGGGGGTTAAACACCGCCTTTGGGGGACACGTTGGTTTACCACCCCTCTTTTGGGCGATGTTTGGAGAGAACTCATTGCTTCTTATTGACCTGGGGTCCTACAGTAAGCAGGGAAGGGGCTAGTGAGCAGACAGACAGACAGCCAGACAGACACACAAACAGCCAGCCAGCCAGCCAGCCAGCCCGAACGACCGACCGACCGACCGACCGACCGACCGACCGACCGACCCACCCACCCACCCACCCACCCGCCCGCCCGCCCGCCCGCCCGCCCGCCCGCCCGCCCGCCCGCCCGCCCGCCCGCCCGCCCGCCCGCCCGCCCACCCACCCACCAACCAACCAACCAACCAACCAACCAACCAACCAACCAAGCAGACCAGACCAAGCCAAACCAAGCGAAACAAAACGACACCACAAAACACAGAAGCAAAGCAAAACAACACAGCACAAAACAAAGCAAATCGTAGCAAAACAAATGCAAGCAAAGCCAGACAAAGGCATGCTAAACAAAACAAAGAAACCAAACCAAGCAACCAAGCAAGCGCAAGCGAGCAACAGAGCAACCGGGCAACCGAGCAAGCGAGCAATCGAGCAACCGAGCAAGCAAGCAAAGCCAGCAAGCAAGCAAGCAAGCCAAGCCAAGCGAAGCACGCAAAGCAAGCAAAGCAAGCGAGCGAGCACGCAAGCAAGCAAGCAAGCAAGCACAACACCACAGGCATGGCATGAAACGCATCAAGGAAACCAACGGGGGGCCACAGCTTGTGAAATCTGATTTCTTTGTGGCCCCAAGTCGGCGCGACTGGGGTTTCCCCCAACCCCGGATAGCCTTTGGAGATTTCGGCTCGTTTCCCACGACCATGCCCCCTTTCTGTTGGAGGTTTTAAACATCGCCCATAAGGGGGGAGTTTCCTTTGGTTGGGACTTGGGCCCAAAATGGCATGGCAGCCGACGAGCCAGACCAGAGACCTGTTTGGGATGCCTAGTCTTGAATTTGGTCACCTGTCTTTTGTCAAGCAGAACCAGCCAGTTGAGGTTCGGACAACATTGTGTTTGTGCTCTATTTGGGAGGGACATGTGGCACTCAGCACATTTCAGCCACAAACGCTGGGGAAGCATTCCCGGGCTCTCACAGGGTTGAGTCAATGGGAGCCAAACACGTGGCGTTCTCTTTGGTTTTCATCTGAAACCAACCTGAAAGGGTAACCCAAAAACACACCCATACTGTTAGAGGGCGGGAGCACCTGGGTCTGGTATTTGACCCCTTCAGAGGTCAGAGTCATGCGCCTTGCCAGCGAGGTTGGACGATGGCGATGGTGTGAATCCAAGGCCCACCATTGTGTCTCGGCAGCTCCCACAGAGCAGGAGCACAAGCGACCACTGGATGCCCTTTCCAGAAATCGGTGTCTCACTTGACCAGTTTCTGGACTTTGTAGCTATGGGGAAGCCATTTTATTGGTCAACAGCAAGCTTAGCATTTGGACCAACCCACCCAAGTCAGGTTTGGAGTCTGTGCGGATCCAGCCTATATGCTTCAAGAGTAGGAAAGAAGGACCAGGCGAGAGAAGAGGTTTTTCCACCCGCGAAGTGCATCCGTTGACCGTGTGGATAGATATTGCAAGGGCAACCAGGGGGTTGCCCGAGTCTCCCAATGATTTGTGGTCTTGGGGTTGATCAATATTCCTGGCCCTCAAATGACCATGGGCAACTGTTCCCATTTAGTGGGATATATCATGTTTTTGTGGCTTTCCCCAATGGTCCTCCTATGCAAAGGACCTTTTGATGGACCCCCAAATGTGTATAGAGAATCTGCTGTGGTCCTTGGTTCAAACAACTCGGACCTACAGACCCCAAAGAAGACCATCTGGCACGGAACTTGGCGGTTCCCAGCCATTTGCTGAGGTTTTGAGCTTTCTAGTGGTTTAGTTAAGCTTTTTTTAGCTTTAGCTTTTTTTTTTTTAAAGGGTTGGTAGCTTTGTTTCCCAGCCATCCCATTCAACCCACTAAAAGTGAGAGGATTTGAGGACAGCCAAGACGCTGTTTGCTGCTCATTTCTCATTTTCCCTCAGGGGTACGGTCGAGGGATCTGAGGAGCCTGGATGACCGTGGGAAGTTTACTGGAGATCAGGGTGATCAGCAAGCCAATGTGTTTGACACAACTAGGACCACCTTTTTCCACTGGCTCGTTTTGTTGCTTGGGGGCCAAAGAATACATGCATCATTCTCCCATCATGGGGCTCTCAAAGTTAGTTCCGGGTGATTTGGCTGTGGGTCAAAACCAATGGTACCATTTTGGGGTAGGTGCACCACACATTTTAGTCTATTTTAGTGGGGATTGGGATGTTCACCGGGTACCCATTGCCATTTCCCTCTAAACCGTTCGTTGGAGGGACAGTTTGAGGATACTCGATCACGGATATAGCATTTGTGGGAGGGACAGGGACCCCTGGGCAATGTTCTCCGAATTCCTGGCCATCCGGGGTGAGGTGTGGGTGTGCCAGGATTCGCGCAGTCGACTAGTTGGTCCGTGTGAACTGAGAGGGGTCTCAAAAACACCAACACCTGGCCTGTTGTACTGGATTCCCATTTGAGAAGCCCAGTGGCAACTGGCACGGGTGTTCCCTTTCCACCACAAGGGCTGACCCCTTTCTCCAGCAGGAAGATCCGAGGCTCCCCCGAACCTTTGGGCTTACCCCGGCATATTTTTTCCGAGCTCCTGGAACGCAGAGGTTGTTTTGAGTTGCAAGACCCAACCTCTGATTCTCCACTTCCATTAGTTTGAAGCCATGGTAAAGTGAACCCTGGGACGCGCATTGGTTGCCCTTCGTGTTTCTGGGAGGCCTCAACATTTGGACACCTGTCCATGGCGTGTCTCAAAACGGACTCCCGAAGATGGTTGGTTTCCTTTTGGAGCACGGGGTTTGAAGATTCGCGGAGTTCGTCAGGGTTGAGGGCCGAAACACTTATGACGGTTTTTTCCGGACATGTCTGGTGGCTTCCACTGCTCCCAAAGGACGAGTTTCAGGGGTTTACTGGGATACACAACCACTATACAGCCACTGCAAGGGTCTTCATTTTCCCATAGGTCTCGGAGGTTTGCGGGCAGACATCTTACAACGGGAACGGCAGGCATTCCAGTCACGCCCCCGTTTGGTCAGCCATTTTTTTTTGGGGGGTGGGGGGGTGGACAAACTTTGAGCCTTCTCAAAATCTTTGAGTGTTTCTCAAACTGGATTCCGGAGATCCTTCTGCTTATTCGAAAGCAAAGGGACAAGCCCACCGCATTCCGAAGATGACCCAGTTGCCATAGGTGCTAGGCATTGGCGGCCCACCGGCGAAGAACACCAGCCTCAAGGCCGCGACTTTCGGGGAACTCGTGGCGACTTGGCGTGGGTTTTTCTTGGCCCAAACGAGTCAACACGGCGCCTTTTGCCATGGAAAGGGAAGCCAAAAAAGGGGGAACTCACGGAGAAAAAAGCGAGACCACGGAGAAAAATGCCGACGTCTCAGGTCGCTTTTTCGCGATTTCAAGCGGTATGTCTCGCAGAAAGCCGGAGGGGTTCTTGTAGCGGCTTTGGGGGGGGCCAGTCGCCACTGTGCCCGCCAGGCGGAGGTTCTTCGGAGGATGAAGTCGGTCTACGGCCAAGCTGAGACGCTCGGAGGGAATTGTTTTTTGTATTTTATTTTTAGGCCAACTCTGGGGTCGTCACTGCCGCCGCCTTGTCCACCGTTTGTGGGCAGCCCCCCTGGTAGTGTAGCAATCTTTTTCAAGGGAGGCTGTGCAGTTCAGTGGAGAAGGCAAACGGGTCGTCGGGTTCTGTTCTTTTGCGGCTTTTTTGGGCGCAGATGCTCAAAATCTGCGGCGCAGATGCTCATTTTGTAGTCGGCTGGTCAGGTGTTCGGGCGCCTGAGTCTTTGGACTTGGGAAACTTTCGGGGTTTGGACGATTTTAGCTGTAAGCAAAAGCTGCGGACGGTTCTTGGCCCACCTCAAGAAGTGAGTCTTTTCCGAGGCTCGGTGCCGTTTCCCGCCGGTTTACGGGCGTCCATGTGGCGGCTGGAAATCGATGAGTAGAGAGGCCCCAAATTTCCAGGGTCTGATGGCCGTCGACGACAGTCCGGAGATTTGGGGTTTGTCCCAGTCAAGTTCGGGAGATGCGGGTATTGGTCAAAAATGAAACCACCAGGATATGGACCGCAGATTTTGGTGTTTGCGTTTCCATTTGCCAGGATTCCGTTTTGGGTACGTACTTTTGACCCACAGCCATGTCTCGTGCCTGGGGTCAAGGATTCAGATGCTGGAGATGGCTTTGGAGGAAGAGTGAGCGACCCTTTGCGGACAAGTCCTGCCGTTGGCGTAAAAGTAAAAACCAGTCGCTTGCCTAACACGTTTTGCCTTCTGGAATTCTGTTGGGTTCCCTTTAAGTGCTCCAAGAGTCTAGTGAAAATTGAACAGTTTGAAGCAGGGCCCAAAGTCCGGGCCTGAGGTGTTTCACGATCTGGGGTCATGTTCCTTAACTTCCGCTTGAGGATCATCCCTTTGATAAACTTAAGAGGCCGGCAAAAGCGGTGTGGTTCATTTGTCCAGGGTCGACGATCTGTGTGGTCTCGTTGCCGCGCGGTTTTCCTGTCTCACAGGGACTCGCAGCTTTGACGCGCGCGCAGCTCCCTTTGAATTGTTTGAAGGCGACGGAAACTACTTGCTTCTTACTCTGTAACAATAATGTTAGCAAAAAAAGCAAACCATCCCGAGAAGTGAATGCTGAGCATTTCCTGTCTCACTCGTTCTCTCACGTCTTGGGCCGCATATATGGGTATGGGTCAAAATTAAACCCCACCAGGGACTGCAGGTTTTAGTCCTTGTTTCCATGTACCAGTACCAGGGTTCCATTTTGGGTACCTATTTTGGACCCACAGCCATAGTTGGAAATCCGTCCAAAGAAAAACAACCCGACGTGACGGCTCCAAGGCTCCAGCAGAGCCTCACTCGCATCGATCCAGCGATCGAGTGGCACCGGCGTTTTCTCGTTTTCCTGGCTCAAACTTCGGTGCCCGAGACCCGAGATGATCGAAAAACCGGCGGTGAAGTGATCGGCGGCTGTCGGCTGGCTATGTCCTTAGGTCAGTTCGGTTGAAGAGAGATGGGTATGGGTCAAAATTCAGCCATATAAAACCGAAGGTTTTAGTCCGTGGTTTCAAAATACCCAAAGTTCCCGCGTGCCGCAGCATCGCCTAATGTTTCCCCAAGATTGCCAACGTCGCAGTTGTGTGCAGTGCGCTATGGCTAGCCCAACCTGCCCATCGCACGTCCTTTTCCCAAGAATTTCCAGGGGTCCCATCTCGCGTTTTTTTTTTTTTTTTTCCTCTCTTCTTTTTTTCGCGGTGTTACTTGGTCATTCGCGATTATTTGAAGGTATTTCACGGTTCCATGTTTTCACAGAATTCTGCCAACACAATAGCTTCAAGACTCCTCCATTGACCGTATTTCTTGGGTTAATTCAATTTAGTACACTTTCGAAATGTCGCCAAAGATGAGGTCGGCATTGATTTTATACTCAAACTGGGCTTTGCACACATGTATGTTACAATGCCTCCATCCAACTTAGTAAGCAATCGTTGCTTGACGCACACATTTCAACATGACATGCAAACTGATTGCCCAATTGTCTGTCAAGGTTTAGTTTACCCACGGACACCAAACTTGAGTATTGCATAAGCGCGCTGGAACTCGGTCATACTGGTTGACAAAGGTAAACTTGGTCAAGGAAGGCCAGGGCATCATTAGAACTCAGTTGGACAATAGAGAGAGAGAGAGAGAAGAGCGAAGAGAGAAGAGAAAAGAGAGAAGAGAGAAGAGAGAAGAGAGAAGAGAGAGAGAGAGAGAGAGAGAAAAACATATGATAAATACAGAAACGAAAGATATGCAAACTTTACTTTGTGGTGACTAAAAGTGAACGATTCTAAAGGTGAAGGTAGAAAGGATGGATCCCACACGAAAGCCAGTCAAGGAGAATCCTTTTCTTTCCTTCCAGTCCACATTTCAGGACATTCCAATATGAGAAAGTAGAATATCATCATAATTAGTAGTGTCAAAGAAGATTGCAAGGAATGAGACTTTAGACAAATTTGCCTTGAAGTGAGCGGGTCCTCGGTGCATCTTCGCGGGCTTCCACATGGGGCTTTCGTCAGAAGGAGAGCCGCAGTCATCTGTGAGCTTGGGGACGTGACTGGGGTTGGGCCGGTTTTTCGGAGGGGTCTTGACTGGCTTCCAGAGGGGAGTTCGACGGGCTTGACCGGCTCGGTTTCTAGAAGGGGTTTGGCCGGGTGTTAGGGGGACTTGGCAGGAGCCGGCCCGGTTCTTGAAAGGAGTCAACAGGTTTCGAACAGGAATGTGCTCGGCTTCGTGTTTGCCCGGCTGGGCCTGGGCCTGGCCTTGGGACTTGCTTCAGAGGGGCTTGAGGCAGCTGGAGCATGTTTTGGGTCACACGCTTCCCCAGCCCTTGGGGAGGCGAATTTGTGCCTTTTGGATTCATATTGATTTACGTCTAGTTTTCATCTTCATTCCAACTTGTGTCTGGTTATATTGTGTTTGGTGTTATCATGTCCCTTTATTAGTTCTATTTCAACTTCTAGTTCGTCTCCTGTATAGTTGGTAAGGTTATGATGGTAGGATAACAAATTGAGAGAAGCGGGGACAACAGATTTCATGGAAGTCTTGTTGGGTCTGTTTCCCATGGCAAAGATTATGAATACAAAATGAACGAAGACAGAATGATAAAGAAAGATATAGCAAGGAAGAGGATACATAAGAACAGAACCATTATGAGCAGGAACCCCTTAAACATAGAGTTACAAAATAGAAGATAAAAACGAGCAAAAAACAGTGCTTATGGATGGGCCGGATGGCAGGGCCCTAATTCTCAGGGAGTTGTCCATTCACTTGTGCACCCGCCTAATTGAATCCTGGAAAGTGGAAAAACAAAATATACGCGAAGTAAATATCAACACTTCACAAGATGAAATATAATTTGTTTTAGCAAGGTGGATGTGTGTGGATGACATGCTTCTTTTGTCCCGCCCTTCACCTTTCCCAGTCTATCTCTTGTTCATGCTTCTCCGCCCTCATCCTTGACATGTAACGAAATAGATAGGATGGCATCTCTTCCTTCTCGCTCAGGTAAAATGACAGACATGTTTGTTGACTTGGGGGTTAAGTTCAACAACTTGACATTGGTTGTGGAAAGAACGTACCAGGCCCAAACAAGTCAGAAACCGCACATACGTGTCTAAGCGCAAGCGTATCCGAAGTTTGGGAGATGACCAAACCAAAGTCAAGCCAACTGTTCAGCGACCTCCTTGTCCCCAGCTCAAAGCATTGAGGGAGCGGTTCAGTGGAGAATCCGAGCGGGCGAAACGTGAGGATATTCCCCAGCAGTTTCCGCAACAAGAATGATCACCTGTCACTTGAGCCTCTGTACTGCCGGGAGGACGTCCCTTTTGAGCCACGTTTCTAAACATAGTTAGGGAAGCCCCGGTTTGTTTTTACAGGGTCACTAGACCGGGAAAATCCAAAGCTGCCAAACATCAGATGCAGAAAACCAACACCCGCGATGCAGATGCAGAGGGTCCCATCCACATACCAGGGTCACTCTGGGAAAAGGAAACCAATGTCTTCAGTGGCCTCCAGCTTTGGGAGATATCTCTTGACCGAAGACAGAAGCCCAGAAATGGGTATTGCCCTAACACTTGATTGAAGGCTAGGAATAGTCCCGACCATAAATGGGTGCAGCCACCTTTTTAATTCCTTGCAGGATTTTCATGTTCGTACCAGGCCTTTGATCGTGGCTCACCTGATCTCACTTGTTTCGAACATAAGCTCTCCTGCCCCAGTAAGGAATACCACCATTTTGGAGGGTCCCCTAAAACAGACACCCCCATATTCCTGCTAGGAGTCCTTTTGAAAGTCAGCTTTAAACTTAACCAAAACAGAGGACCAAATTGGAGACCTAATGGGACCCCAGCAAGCCTGGAACGATTCCAAGATTCAAGAAACTCCCACCGACTTGTGGGGTCTGGTCGCGTTCGATTGGGGTTTTGAGGCTACTGTTTTCAGCTTGCTTTCAACGGGTTTCAACAGGACACCTTTTTCAGGGGGGTCCAAATGGCTGTGGGTCAAAACCCAGGAAACCCCTGGTGAACATCAAAATAGGTGGCAAATGGATGTTCCTCCACCCCAAAATGGAAATTGATCGCCATAGGTTATGCCAAACAACCAAGTCCCAGCCGCACCCATTGGCGTTTTCAGGTACAACGCACCTGGCGGGCCATTCAGAAAAGCCGTGCGCAGAGGCCGGGACGAAGCCCTTCCTTCACGGACATAGCGACACACAAACCGACAGAGTGACAAAGGCTGCCAAGCCCCCCAAAAAAACATGCCGGAACATGCAGGGCCCTCTATATGAAGGAAAGCAAAAGGAGGTTGAGTCATGTTATAGGAAGCTGAGAAAATTAAACATAAATTAAGTTGGAATAACCAAATGCGGTTTTCAGAGGTTTGTTGCCCCCCTGCTAAATCGTTCCGCCCTTCTGAATGTCGTTGTGGAACCTTCCAAGCACCTTACCGAAACCGCACAACGCATCAGCCATTGGCAGATTGACCCCTGGCTGTTGCTGTTGACACCGCTTGTGGGCTGGTTTGTTCGGGTCGGATTTCCGTCTCAGATCTGTAGAAAGCTTGGCAAATATCGATGGATGGTTCTTGGATGGACTTCAAAAGAGGCTTGGCCAATCTGCCTTCTCGGGGGTTTAGATTGGACCCTTTTCGCCACCTGCGCCTGAAAGAATCAAGGGGGGTTGGCTCACAACCCCAGGGTTCGTGGAACTTCCTCAGGAGTTTTTCGACTTGCGGATGGCTGCAGATGGATGGAACAGCTGGGAAAAGCATAACGTATATATATATATATGCACATAGCATGTGTACATATATCTTTATATAGATATGCATACACATGGTACCCCCCATGAACATATATAATGCATATATACATATAGTCATGTCTTTGTTGTATGGCTACATTCTTAGGGTTGGTTAAACCCAAGGGAATAGGCGCTCCGATTGGACACCTGCCACTAGCTCATTGCATGTGCTGTAAGCCTGGATGCACGTGGTTTCGAAGGCTCGTCAAGGGCGCGGAAGGCCGTGTCCTTGTGTTGGCTATTTGGTGGGATGGTCAACCCATAACTTTTGGTTGAAGATGAGTGGTTCTCAACCACCAACAACTCGAAGGATTTGCGCTGGGCCAAATCGCCACAGAGCTGGGGAAGATTCAAACGCGAAGGATTTAGTTTACTGCTCAACCAGGGGCTTGGCTTGCCCCTGCGCTAGGAAGGAAAGCAGCCCTCAAATTCTAGGGAAGGTTCAGTCGAAGCTTTTTGACCTGGGCCATGGCTACGAGCATTTCCCACACGTCCCCAAGATCAGGCAGTTCGTTTCGGGCAGGCTTCCTTTTGGCTCCCGTGCAAGGTCGGGTAAGGGGTCAACCAAGCTACCCTCAGACGCACTTCCAATCTCGCCAGGGCGAACGCATGAGGGGCCACGCGCTCCAATCTTCTGTGACCCATGAGCAAGCAGAAGTTTGAGATCGCTTGGGAACACATGATGTTTGGGCTGGCTTTTGCTGGTGCCCCCTGCAACCTTCTGCCAACGAAACGGCGACATATATCTTTCTTTAAATGTTGCGGCTGTTTGGGTTCTTTGGGGCCGAAGGTTGCAAGGTGGCAAGCATAAATTTTGCATCACTTTCATGTGGCGCCGCCCGGAAAAGCTGCGTTCGAGACAATTTCTGGTGCCCTGCGGGCTCGCAAGGCGTTTTGGACACGCAGCATGGGGGCGCCACGCGAAGGATTGGACGCGGATGCGTTTCCTCAAGAGAGGTCTCACTCGGTGGAATCCTGCTGTGAATTTTCGCCATCGCAAGCATGTTGCGCCCAGCTCTCGCCTAGTAGCCAAACGCCGAGACAAAATGATGCACTTGGGATGAACCTCCATTTGCTTAAGAATATGTTTTGTATATGTTGTTAACTCCCCTTGTTGGTTTTAAAAAGGAATTCTCACTACTGGACATAATTTTTCATGTTTTCCTGGGGCCTTAACCAAACGCCGGATGAAGCTGAAGCGAACTGGGGGCAACTTGAAGCCTAGTGTCCAGGTCGTGGACCCCAGGTCCACGATGGGTTGGCGCCTCGTGCAGAAAGCCAAGGGATTCCGAAGAAACCAGCAAGTAGCCCTCACGACCTGCAAATCTCACCTTTCGAAAAAGAAAAAAAAGGAAGATAAAACACACACACACACACACATGCAAGGGTCTGAATCATTACTCAGATTGTTGCCCTCCATGGTCCTGACTTAATTCAGCTTTGTGGTGCCACGAGGTATTTAGCCTCTTTCATTGCTACTGTTTTTCGCTAACTAGTAAGTACCCAACTTTCTGCCGGGCAAGAACAGAAGGTCTATTATTGGACAGACGCCCAAGGTTCAAGGATGTCCACCAACATGATCCCCAATCAAATTCATGCCCATTTGTGAATTCCGCCGAGAACAGCCTGGAACCCACAAGATGCATTATAAATAAGTGGCACCCATAGGCCAGTGTTGGCCCGTTTCGTTTTTCTTTTTCTGGTCTAGTCTCAATGCGAACTTTGTACGGACTAAGACAGGGGATCCTCCCCCATTTTGAATCCAGGTGGGTGGTTTCCCTTTGAAACTTTGCCTGGCGACGGCCGTTTGTTTCGACGCGCCGGAAGTTTTGTCTCCCGGTCCCATCGCCTCGAGTGGCCGATGGAACACCGCGAAACGCCCCTTCCTTGAACGAAATTCGCTGACTTGAGCAAGCCAAAGGTCTCCATGGACCTTATGGACTTTGAACCTTTCTGTCGGGTGTGGACATTTTCCTTTTCTCAAGCCCGGTGTGAGACATGAGAGGCTTAGTTTGGTTGGTAGATCCGACTGCAGGGCTCAAAGGCCTCGACATTGTCCGTCTGGCTGCCCCTGGAGGGGACAGCGGGCTCAGAGATCCCCCGACGGCGCATGCGACCTGAGCCAAGTCTTTGTTTAACATGGCTGTTGTTGGGAAACATATTTCACATTTTTGCTTATTGTGGTTTAGTGGTTGAAATCCCCACTTAACTGCTAACATTTAAACTTTGCTCCCCTTCCAACGTCAACCTAGTTAAAGCCCCTTTAGGTTTTTCGGTCAAAACAAGTCCCTGGGACACACGGGAAACTGGAAACCGGTGTTCTTGCGGCGTCAGGGAACGACGACCTCGCGGGTTCTCGATGCCCCGACATCTTGGACAGATTCGTCTCTCCTCTTTTCCTCCGGTGCGGAAGTGCGGAAGAATGAGAGGGGTGCGGTTTCCCAAACGCCAGGGGCAGCAATTGCCTGGCAGTTTCGAAGGCTGGGAAGGACATTCCGGCCGAATCGATCCCGTCTTGAAGGTCTTGTCGACTTCCTCGAATGCCCCGGTCCGCGGCGTATACGTCAAGTCAGGACATCGTGGGGGTCGCAAGGTATCGCGAAGCTGGAAAAGCCAGAGATGTGGGAGCGAGGCACAGACCATCGGCTAGTTGGCAACCAAGATAACCCGGCTGAGCCAATCAGTTCCCAGTTGTATTCATATTGCGTCATGCGTCCCGACTGGAAGGTTTCATCCATCCACAGTACGTCCCCGCGGTTGAGTGACGTACAATATTCAGCTAACCCTTAAGAGGTGGTTTGGATTGGTTGTTTGGGGATTGGAACCCTCAACCTCCACACCTCCAAACCATCGATTCGGCTCCACCAATAGGGAAGCCGAACAATTCTTGGCAGACACATCAGTTCGAGGACGGAGGGCATCTCTGAAGCCAGCTTCCCATTCCCATGTTTGAGGAATCCTCAGCTTTTAACCAACCAATCCGACTCACATTCCCTTGGACCCGTCCTCTTTTTGACCGTTGCAATGTGGTAACGCGGAAGGATGCGGCTTCAACTGAGAGCGGCAGTTCCTGCGGCTTGAATGTCAAAATGGGTGTGTTAGTGTGTGTGTGTGGTATTGATGAGACCTTACCTTTTCAAGTTGGCTTAAAGGGGAACCAAAATTGGAACCCCACACTTTTGGGGCCGAATCCCTATTTTGACGCATTTACCGTCCATGCTCAAGAAATAGAGCCTGCCGATCCATGCCGATCCCATGTTGTTTTTTTTCCTTCTTCGGGTTTTGGACGTATTGTGCTGGACTTCCAAAACAGGCCCCCCAATGTAATCCTGCCATATGGGGCGCGGCACCTTCCTTTACCTTCCTGTCCTACCGTTCGTTTCGATGGTGACTTGCATCGAACAAGCCGCGCCCTCTTCAACTTGAATAGGAATGGCCCCGTTACAACCGAGGATCTGGACAAGTTCTCATAGTTCACCAACCGGAAACGAGGAGTCTCCTTCAAGCGGCTCGTGTAACCCCCGATTGGTGGGCTTGTGAACTAGTTTGGACCCGGGTTGCGGCAACGGGAAACATGTGAGACAAAAAATCACCCCCCCTCTGCTGAAACTAGCTGAAGGTGGTCGTTTTCGCGATAGTGGTTGAAGCCATAGTTTAAACCGGGGCTTGGCCCACAAGTTTTCTAAACACAAAACGGATCCTTTTCCATGGGAAGGTGCATGGAAGACCAAACAAATCCTCATGGGAGCCTTCTGTCGAGGGGTTTGGCAGCACTTATGTGGGCCCTTAAAATAGGTGCTTGTGTTCGCTCACTTTTTGGCTTAGCCCAAGAGTCGCCACGCCGCAAACATGTTGGACAGATGCCTCGCTTCTTGCCGTGGCGCCTCTTTTTTCGAGCGCAAAAAGAAAAAAAGGGGCTCTAGGCTTGAGCTCTTCTTCCGCCTTCCCGGCTGCAACCGAAGATCCCCCGGCTGCAACCAGCAACCCTTCCCCCCAGCCCGACTCGGCTTCGGGCTCGAGCCTTGGAGCCGCCGGCCCGGGCTCGGCGAGCCAACGCGAGACGAGAACTCCGCGACGAGAGAAGGCCCATAGATCTTCACGGTTGAGGAGGTTTTTTTTTTTAACATAAATAAATACATATACATATATACATATATATATATATATAAAGGTTTTCAGGCATACTTGTTGGATCAAGTTCTAGGCTTTTAAACTTGTTTGGTTCTCTTCATTTTAGGGGGCTGCAACAATGAGAAGATAGCAACGACATCCGACAGTGATGTGCTTTTTGTACCCAACTGAAATTGCCGGAAAGTGTCGAAGCCGGTCTTCGCTGAGTTTCTCTTGCACATCCCAATCACCTTCCGAAAGGGCATGGGTTCCTGGTTTCATCATCTCCCTGCAAATAGAGTCAGGGAAATGGTAGCGATCGCCCGTCGTTTTTTTCTTTTTTTCTTGTTTTTTCCTTTTCTCAGTTTCATTCTGGCTTGGAAAAGAATAATTCGCTGGCCACCCACTGTTTTTGGGGTACAGACGGCTTCCATTGGGAGACATATGGCCATGAGTGAACATCCCAATCCCCACTACAATAGGTTACCCCAAAATGGGATCCCATTGGTTTGGACCCACAGCCATATTAGTGTGAGACCCCCCGGAAGCGGCCGCGAGACGCGAGTCGTGTCCGCCGTTTCCGCCGTTTCCGCCATGGCGCTGCCACTCTTTGGGCTGCTCTGGGGCCAACTGCAGGCCTCGACCCGTGCCGAGCCGCCGAGTCTGGGAGCGGGCTTCGCGAGAGGTGAGTTGGGGTTGTTCGCTTTTTCTTGGCTTCCAGCCATCCGGTTCCTTAGCTTTTTAGCTGTTTAGCGTTTAGAAGGGTTTCCATTCGACCCACTAAAAATTAAACACTTTTAGGGGGGGATATGAGGACAGCCCTGTTTCGAGGGCGGGAATTTCTGGGTTCTTGAAAGGACACCCGTGCAAAAGGTTTTTGACTTCCACCATTTTGGGAATCGAGAAAAAACTGAGGCAGAGCCAATTGTAGTAGTTCTTTGTCCAGATGGTTAAGCCTGTGGACCAAGTTCTCATTGGGGGTTTCCCATCATGCAAGACCTGGCAAGCAATCCTGTTTACCTGCTGTGAAACACGCAATGAGAGTCTGCGGAACCCTGTGCCGCAAAAACATCTGCTAGATTTTGGTTGCCAGCCCCAGTGCCTCCTTACAATTTGCCCCGGTTCACCCAAATCTGAAAGGAAGCTTCTGGAATCCTCCGGAACTGGCAGCTCCACAACCCAGCGAGAAAGCAAAATTGCCATTGGACTTTCGATCGCCCGGAGTTCACTGGTTTACTGGATACAGTGGGACGAAATCCTGCACCACCCAAGAAACCCTGGTTTCTGCTGATTCCCTGTAAATACCAACAAACCATGGTTTCCCTTGGTTTCAAAGCGGTGCAAGATTTCGCAACCACCCACAGTATGTCCAGGAGTATCCAGGAATAGCGACGCTAGGGACGACTGGCAGTTGGGTCAGGTTCTCCCCTGAAAACCTCATGCCTTAGAGGGCAACTAGGGTGAGAAGTAATTTAGCTCACTTCCGGGCCATCTACCCCTACTCCAAATTCGGAGCTCTGGATGCACGTCCTTTGGATTTTGCGGGCTCCCCCAGAAGAGCGTGCCTTCTCCAAAATTTTGAGAGGGCACTGTGACCCTGGAAAAGCCGCGTGCCCAAAAGCGAGGCACCTCTCAGTAAGATTGGGGCACCGCGCTTTCCCAGCACCATCGTGCCCGGGGAAGGCTCTCGAATACCCACTTTGGGACAAGATGGCCAAGCTGGTGCAACTCTTGGCGCACCCAAACCGCCGCCCTCAGTACCCCGCGGCTCCAAACCCATCGAGCCTTCCGGAAGCCCACGCCAGCCGCTCCGTAGCCCCGAATCGCTCGGAAGTTTGGTTCAAAATCGGCGGTTGAGGTGGGCCAAAGTCAAGCCAGGAATAAACCCGCTGAGTTTACCCTTCCCACGAAAAAGGGCACCTGAGATTGGCTGGAAGATCAGTTGATATGGAGGAACGGTGGGAAGGGTAGTCCTTTGCTTGCAACCCATTTTGGGCCTTCCTTCCTAGGGATCCTTCTTTCCAGAAAACCTCGAGAAACCCCAGCGAGGGGAACGGGAACCGCGCTCAGGTTTTGAGAAGGATGGTTGAACAGAATTGGTTGGAATCAAGCCCAAGCCATGGTTGTTGTTGGGCAACATGTTGCATTTGTTTATTTTATGTTTTTGTGGTTTAGTGGTTGAAAACCCCACCTGACTGCTACAATTTACAGGGAAATCCCCACCTCACTGCCATTATATTTTTTTCACGCCGCTTCCAACGTCAATCCCTGGAAGCGCTTCTCGCAGGTGGCGCATGTGCTCAAAGACGTGCGAGGCGACCTCTCCACCCTGAGGCGCCTCGAACCGGTGAACGTTTCGCTCTGGGTTTTTGCTGGGTTTGCTTCCGGCCATCCGGGTCCTTAGCCTCTTTTTTTGGCTTTTTAGGCTGGTTTAGTGGTTGGGTTTCCATTTAACAAACTAAAAGTGAGTCACGTTGAGCAAGGGATGTGAGACTGTCAGGGTTGCTGCGAGCCTCAGAACCATGGCCAAACCAAAGGGGAAGGAACATGCCATTGAGTCCTTTGTTGTTCTTTCCAGGGACCAAGAGTTTGCTCTGGGTCTTTGGAACATGACTATTGAAGCAACATATTTGTGAGATCTCCTTCAACATGGGTGCACGACCTGACATCTTACATGGAAGCGAAAGAAAGCCCTTCCGCTGATTCATCTCATTTCTTCAGGTGGCAACGGTTTGCAGGGGAAGCGACCCGAGTGCTTTGAGGGTTGTCAATACCCCACGGCACCTCTTCGAAGTGCAAACCCAAGCCCAAGAAACACGCCCCCTCTCCGGATGGCCCTATCATGTCACCTGACAGGATGTATTTTGCATGGAAAAACTCTGGATCGCTTTTGTTTCCAATGGGATTTGTAACCCAAAGACGCCCGCGTGTCGGGGAAGGGTGCTTCCGGCCGGGGTACACCGTTAGTTTTAGTCGCAAAGTATTAGTTCCCAGAAAAACGCACTAGAGTTACAGCGATGAAAGGCAGGGTTCCACTGTTTGATATTACGTAGACCGGACTTTTTTTTCTGGGGGTCGTTTTTCAATAGGGGGATCTCCCATTCATGGTTTGCTGACCCTAAGGCATGCTGACCTACCCTTCTCAACATGAGCCATAGTTTGCTTACCCTAAGTCGTGCTTAAACGCAAGGCTTGCCCCCTTTGGGGGGGGGGGGTTAGGCGACCTACCCTTGTCAACATGAGTACTTGGGAGCGAGAATTTCTCCAAAAGCCGAGGCACTTGGCTCGGTGCTCAATTGCCAAATTAATTACGTAGTTCATCGCATTTCGTTTGGGTAAAGATCGAGAGGATTCACCAGAAGTATACCAAGCCCACTGACCAGGCCAATGGTTTACTTGCTGGAAAAAAGCAATATGACAACCACATTGTCATAACCAATAAGATCCCATTCTGGGGTAGGTGAATTCACCACCCATTTTAGAACCCATGTTAGTGGTTGGATTGAAAGGGATGTTCACTGGGGGTACGGGCTTTGGATTTTGACCCATGGCCATATGAGCCACAATCAAAACCCGGGTAGATGATAGTAAGGGGCAGTCCCAGCAATAAATAGCTGCGGCCGCCTTCCTAATTCCTTTCATGGTTCTGGGTAGACCATGTTCATACTCACCAGAACCGTGTAAAAACTGGCTAGGTAAACCATTGGTAAGCCACAAAGGTAAGCCATGTCATAATCTGGTAAGCCATGAGTTACCCTTACTAATGAGAAACACCATATTCATACTCACCCATACCATGGTTCATGCCGGGTTTTGATTGTGACTCACTTGGCTCGGGCCCCCGCGGTTGTTTCGAAGGCTTCTGCCCAGCATCGCCCTTCTGAGCTCAGCACCGCTGGTGCTGCTGCCGAAGCAGGCCTCACGGCGATCGCTTCCTGGTTTTTCGGGGGGGTTAGCGGTGGTCATACTGTGGGTGGTTGCAAAATCTTGCACCGCTTTGAAACCAAGGGAAACCAGAACGTTTGTTGGTATTTACAGGGAATCAGCAGAAACCAGGGTTTCTTAGGTGGTTCAGGATTTCGTCCATCCACAATAGGTGTCTTCTTTTTTTAGGTTTTCTTGATTAGAAAGAGATGGGTTCCACAGGTTTAGAATGGGTTTTATCCACCATTTTCCAGGGAAACCTATCTATTTTTCCAAAAGGTCGCCTATGGCGGAGGTGTGAAACACCGCCTTTTGGGCCAACGAGGCGTCCTGGCAGGGCGTTCTGGCCCCAGGACTGCCATAGCGGCCGCCCGCGGGTATTTTGGTGGCAGGCTTGTTTTTCAGTTGGAACCCTTGCGTTGCCAGGTATAAGAAGGGTAATGTCAACAAAAGCATGAGAGGCGTAATCAAGAAAGAGAAGGAAATCATTGGATAGCCTCTAAAGTAATACAATCAGGGTTTTTGTTGTCGCAAAGTTAAGCAATGTAAGACACAAATATATACCAGAGATTAATAAGCCTAATATAGGATGTACTGTACTCGAAAGCGTTAAAATCATGAAAGAAGTGGATCATGGTGGATGCAATGTCAACCCCTGTACCACCTCCAAATCCCGAGAATGACGAACGGATTCGGAGAAGACATGAAAGAAAGCAAATTGTGATAGGAGACAAACAGCTCTAGGAATACCACTTCTGGACCCTTGAAAGATAGCTGCAACATAGTTTCCAAATCCTCCAAGCAAGCCAGGCATGACTAACAAGAAGATCATAAGAAAGACATGCACTATAATGCTTATATTACAAACAAAATATGGTTGTTTGGAGATACAGGGCACCGATTTTTTTTTGTTTAAAAGATCCACACCAGCCGTGTTTGTTGCAATTCCTCATGTTGGATTCCCGTTTGATGTTTTTCACAGACGGAACCAGCAGGCAATTGAGTGAGCGACAGGTGATTCTAAAGAAAAAATACACGTTCCGTGATTTATAAAAAGAAAACACTAGGACCCCCAAGGCGTAATTTCAAGAGAACACACGAGGGCCCACAGGTGTGAATTGAGAAAAACACACCGGAGCTTTCAGGGGACTGTCAAAGGAAAAGACACCCGGGCTGGCGTGAATTCAACAAAAAAAGAAAAAACCGAGGTTCCCAGGCGGGATTTCAAAGCGAGAAAACCGAAACCGAGAGGCGTCAGTTCAAAACACAAAACTCTGAGACCGCCCAGGCTAGATTTCAGAATTTGCAAGCACCATCACCCCGGCGTGATTTCAACATAGATGCTTATTGGTGAATACAATTCTATTCTTATAAGGCTTGATACTGG
This sequence comes from Effrenium voratum, assembly GCA_963377175.1. Taxonomy (NCBI): domain Eukaryota; class Dinophyceae; order Suessiales; family Symbiodiniaceae; genus Effrenium; species Effrenium voratum. Next base: position 480,604 of record CAUJNA010003254.1, on the reverse strand, counting down.
TCAGAAAACCAGCATGTTTGAGAGGGCAAAGCACATGGAACCTGAAAACGAGGGGCTTAGGGGCCCCAACGCAAACTTGGCTAGTTTCCTTCTGGTGTGTTCTTGTTTGCGTCTTAGCCACACCCGACTGTTGGGGAAATACAAGGGGCTTCCTGACTTGACTGCTATTGGGTTGGATCTTTAGACTTTAACTTTTTTGGGAAATCAAGTGGTTTTCCACTAAGCCCCCAAAAAGTTGAACTTTTGCGGGGGGGTCAACAGCAACCAAGCTGAAGTGAGGTTACTGCATAAGCAGAGGGGTCTCCTTCCCATGTCCTGGCCACGCTGGAAGATGTTGGATTGAACTCGGGCATCCGTTTTGGGTTACTGGGATCTCTTCTGAAATTCACTTGCATAGGTCATTTCTGGTTGTTTTGCTAGAAAAATAGATGGCCCTGGTTTACCTGGTGGTTTAATCATCTACCAAGGCCATCTATTTGTCCTAAAAGGACACCTGTGTTCACATGTCAATGTTCATGTGGCCCAGAATAAACATGGTTCTGGTTGGGGGCAACGCCGAGGCAGGCGCAAGAAAGGGAGACCAAGCAAGTTGTCAACTACTCAAAGGTGCCGTTTTCCTCGTGGAAAAATCCAGAGGTAGACTTGTGAGTGGTTTCTTCAGGCTTCCCGGTGGCTGCCTGTGGCAGCCTTTGCCAACGGCCTGTGCGGAGCCTAGGGCGCCATGCTTTGCAGAGGTACCCTGCTACCGGGGAGGAATCCCCGGTGGACCCATACATGTCGTATACATGTATATCTACATGTACCCTTCACCTATTATATACATACGCATGTAAGATGAGACGTCCGCAGTGACTCCTCGTCGGCAAGGGTCAGGTGTGGCCTTGAGATAGAATGGAGGAATGTCAATAGTAGCACCACGGCATTGGTTTTCTTACCTGGGTTTCTGGACGTTCGACTTTTTGGGAAGACCATTTTGGCGGCAAATAACGACCAGCTTGGGCTTCTTGTGGCTCCCGAGTTGCGATCCCCAAGGCTTTCTGGAGGTATTGTGGTTGCTATGTGCTTGGGGCCGATTCCCGTGGGGTGGACCACTTTGTGGATCCTTGCCATTGGTTTTAGGCGCCTTGCAGTCACCAGGTAGTCTGCTGACCACATATAGCTTGACTGCCGTTGGGTTGGATCTTTAGACGTTAGCTTTTTGGTTGAAATCAGGGATTTGCCCGAATTTTACCCACTAAAAAGCTATTCAAAGCTTGTTGCAGCGGGGGTCAGATCAGCCAACCACTCGTGTTGTTTTTTCTTCTTTCGTTTTTCCGAATTGAAACCTCCAAACACCTATTCTTGTTGCAGAGGGGGTCTCGCCAGCCAAGATCAGCCGTTCCCTCGCGGCTTCTTTTTTTTTGCGAACGAGGTATCTCCTGGTCCACGGCTCCCGGTCCAACCATATCCTTCAGGCCAGGAGTCTCGGCTGGTCAAAAGCAGGTACCCAAAATGAATGCCCTGGCATATTGAACCAAAAGCTAAAACATGGGGTCTCCTGGTGCTTTAATTTTGACCCCAGACTAAATCAACCCCAGTTTATGAATAGGAGTGTCCCTGGGTGAAATGTGGGGGCCCTCCGCCCACTTTTGGAGGGGCCCCCCACCCCCCCCGGTTAAACTGGTGGATTGATGAATATGGGACTTCGATCAACATGGAAGCCACCGGAGGGTCTCAAAGGGAAAATGGTCACCAGGGACCTCGATCCGCAACGTCGCACGGTTCCATGTTGATTGACGGAGGGGTACCAACCAAAACGAAAATCAGAAAGACTGGCTCAGGTGGTATCCAACCGCAGAACCATTTGGAACCGAATCTTCTGTTGAACCGAATCTCCCTGAAAGCTGCAAGCCCAAAGCTTGCAGAGACTTCATAGTTTCAGCTGTCCGGGGGGGAAAATAACATGATATACAAAGCAACCTGACTGAACAGTCCCAGGGGTTGTGACTTACCATGGGGGGTCAGTCCTTCTTCACCAGAAGCTTTCGCGGCACCACTGGCAAGAGACGGCTTACTTCGTTTTGGCAACAAGCCATGGGTTAAGCTTACAAAAAGGGGGGGGGGTGCAGCCAACTCAAGCACCACAAAGCTACTGGCCGATTCGGCCCGGAAAAAGTGCACGTGATTCTGGGCTCGGCAAGGCCAAGACCGCAGATTGCGACCGAGTTCCCACGAAAGCTTAAGATACGACACGTTTCATTTTTCTCGGACGAAATGTCCTTTTCAGCTTGAGGGGCTCAACCTTCAAACACCACGACCCTCCCACCAGCTAACAACATGTGCCCACAGGCCCTTTCCAAAGAGGAAAGTAGTCTTTGTAGAAGGGTCTGTGCACTTCCATGTTAGTCTGTGGGGTGCCCACAAACACAAAATTGTGTTTTTCTTGGCAGACTGGAGGTATTGCAGTTGATCCGCCAGGATATCCTGGTGAACCTGACCATCGTTTTGGCCGCCTGGGGAGGCCGTGAGATTCAGAGGTTCGATACTGGACTCCAACTCTTGGCCGTTCGCCGTCCCCCTTTAGGTGACTCGGCTTTTAAAGGCGTAGGGGGTGCCATACAGCCCACTAAAAACTAAGTCACTTTTTGCAGGAGATCAGTTTGGACAGAACTTCCAGGTTCCTTTTTGCGCTTGTGGGTTCCGTCCTCTTTCGTTTGAACCAGCAACCAACAGACACTGTTTGGTCTTCTGGCCAAGATGTTGGAATGATTCCAGCTTTCTACCCAAACGAGTCTTGACTGGTGGCAATTGTCCCAAATCCGGGGGCGAGCGGCTTCTAAAAGGGAATCGCCTTTCTAGGTTGGTGTGTCATTTTTGAGTGTACCCTTCTGGGGGGTGGGACAATGCAATCCGAATGGAACCCCCGTCACTTGGAGGGCCGCAGCATGTGTATATGATTCACACACACGTCCACGCATGCACAAAGTTGTGCTGTGCCGCACTTGGTGCGGCGCTGCGGGAAGCTACACAAAATCTCATCAAATAGATGGCGTGCCTCATTGGGACACGGCATTTCATGACATCGCTATAGCACACCCCACTACACTCTCGCAGATTACCATGGAACCCCCCAAACCTAGTAGGAGTAGGAGATGGAGAAGGAGATGGAGAAGGAGAAGGAGAAGGAGAAGGAGTAGGAGTAGGAGTAGGAGTAGTAGTAGTAGGTGGAGGAGGAGGAGGAGGAGGAGTAGGAGTAGTAGCAGCAGTAGCAGTAGCAGTAGCAGTAGCAGTAGCAGTAGCAGTAGCACTAGCAGTAGTAGTAGTAGTAGTAGTAGTAGTAGTAGTAGTAGTAGTAGTAGTAGTAGTAGTAGTAGTAGTAGTATTATGTTGCCACTAATTACGGCTATTATCATTGTTGTCATTATGTGATTAGCCATGATTCATTTCATCAACAGGGATGTCGCGGTAGTGACTGACCTGTGATGTTTGGCTCAAGTTTTGGGTTCCGTCGCGCCTCGAATGGGCGTCGCCGAACCCCTGCGTCGACCGACGGCATCTCGGGGGAGAAAGAGACCTCGGGCCGCCGCCAGGTTGGTAGGGACCAGTCGTGCGGCCTGTTGTCGACCAAGGTTGCGGGTTAACCCTTTTCTTGTTTGGTTTGTTTTCCTTTGGTTGTTGTTCTCTGGTGTGTGGGAAACCCTGATCTTTGGGACCGGGGATTGGTTTGCTTTTGGGGAACCTTTCTTTTGTGGCTTGTTTACCCCAACTTACCCATTGCCTGGGCACAGGCTCGTGCCCGAATCACAGGTTATCAGCCGTAGGACTTTCCTACGCGCTTGAGACCATCAACTACAAGCTCTATGTCGACCCCACGATCTCGAAGGAGTGTCGTGGATGAGGAGGCCATCCTAGGTGACCTCCGATCAGGTGAGGACCTACCGGACTATGACTACGAGGATTTCGAAGCAGGTTCGACAGGTCAGGATCGCAGGGGTGAAGATCCCGGTAGGGACACACCCAGAAGCCGTGGCAGGTACACCGACGATGGAGACGACCGCATTTTCCGTCAGGCCACCGATGATGAGCAGACACGAAGGGTTCGCTCCGATAGGAGCGGCTCTGAATCAGGTCACAGGCGTGGACAGTTCGACTTCATCAGCATGGCGATGAACATGGCCCGCCCTCATTCGGACGACCCGGAGGCTATGCCGACCCGACCCCCGAGATCTCTTGTTCCGGGTGAGTCTCAGGTATCGGATGAGTTTGAGTACAGGCCGCAAGGACCAGGGACTATGGTTTTGGCTCCGAGAGATATCTCGGGTCGATCCACTGGTTCTCAAAATCCAGGTCAGTTTGATGAGCACGAGGAGCGGAAATTCACAGACTTCGGATACGATGCTCTGTTGAAATCAACCGCAGGTTGGGGCAGTAGCTCAAAGCAGGGATCTGATGCCGGTAGGCCCAACCCTAATACTGCCAAGTCTGAGCTGGATGATGATGATGAATATGCCGCATTTGCGGATCGTCGTGATGAGGAAGAGAACCAATCACGCCGAAATGCTAGGATCCGTGATGCTGCGAGGCCCAGGAGCCTCTCTCGTGGGGCCGCCAGGGACCTTCGTGTTGACAGGGACGCCCGAGGCGAGAGAGAGAGAGCCAGGGAAAGTCGGGAAGTTCTTCGGGGATTGGAGGCCATTCATGACCGGGAGGGACCGATAGGTCCCCCAGTGATTGGTGACACCCCGAACGTTCCCCCTTTTCCCAACATTACATTTGGAGGTCCGCTGCATCAGAGAGACGAGGACTCGAACCGGGTTACTGGTTCGCCGAGGATCACTGAACGGGCTGCCGATGTCGTTGGGACAGGTGCAAGAGATGGTCGGCTTGCCGATGCACTCGGAATCGAGGATCGTCCGTCGATCGCTAGCCCGTTAGGGCGAGATACCAGTGACCTTGAAACGTTGAGGTCTAGCAACGAGTTCACACCTCAATGGGGCTCGACCGCCAGGGAACGTAGTGCTTCTGCGAAGAGGCCGTCACCCCTCGCCATTGAGACCGATAGGTCAAAGGCGAGGAGGGCTAGCCCCTCACCAATGGGCTCAACTCCGCAGGATGAGGAGATGCCTGATCCTGCTGATGTTCACATTCACTCTACTCCCGAGTCTCGTGCATCCAACATTGATCCCCGATCTGGCGATAGCCGGAGAAGGGGGTCTACCCCGAGTAGGCCACCCAGGATTGATGATTGTCCTGTAGGCGACCCCAGAAGACTTGCTAGGGCTAGCGGGGCTCCTGAGAGGATCGAGATATCGACTCCTCCTGCCCTTAGATCCCAGTCTTCCGGTGAGTCAGGTGACGCTAGGGCAAAGGAGGTGTTCGATTTGCACATCCAGGAGATGCTCGAGAGGGGTGAGGTTTCTGGCTCAGTCGCAAAGGCGTTCCATATTTTTGCTGACCAAATCAGGTTACTGAACGGTCAGGTGAGTCCCATGCGGAGGGAATGGAGCGACGAGAATCGACAGACGAAGGACAAGGTCGATCGCCTGACAGCTGAGATTGCGACTCAATCTGATGCCGGTAGGATGCGTATGATAGTTCAACGGTTTGCCAAGGAAGTTATTCCCGACAGCAAAGCTATCGTGAAGCAAGCCATCGACGAACAGGCTGAAGTCGTGGAACAGAGGATCAATCTGCTTTCACACGAGGTTCATGAATCTGTTAAGGACAATGAGGCCTCAACTGATCGGCTTCGCCAGATGATTCAAGAGAATCGTGAGGCCGTCCACAGGAGCCATGCTGCTTCCGAGGATGAGATCCTTAAGGACTTGGACAAGCTCGAGGGACGGATGTTCTCGGTAGAGAAAACCGTCGGGATGCGGACGCCAGCAGGTGAATGGAATTTGAATCCTGTCGCGCAACCGCCCGACAGGGCTAGCAGCAGCGGGGTGAACGCGAATTTCAGAGAGTTAAACCTGAAGCTCGAGAAGGCTCTCCTTGAACACGAGAAGTTTGCTAAGTGGGCCTCCGAATCTATTGGTGGCATTAATGAAGAGCAAACCATTCTTGCTAATCGGATGTCGAGGCTGCAAAGTGGAAGGGGGTCACAGGCGATCGATAGATCATCAGGGCCTGTATCCCCGCAGGACTGGCATGAAGCAATTGACGAAGTCAATCGAAAGGTCCAGGATCTATCTCGCGGAGTTCAACGCCACCATGGGGATCATGACGATGTCCTTGCGAGGTTTGAAACCCTGAAGTCCCGTGTTGAGCAGTACGAAGCGAGTTCGGGGATTCTGAATCAAGTTCTTGATGACATCAGAAGGCAGATCCGCAATCTCCCTGCGAATAGTGATCAAGCACGGTCTGCCGTTAGGCGTGAAATCGACTCATTCCGGAGTACGCTTGAAGGCGCTATGCGGAGAATCAGCACTGTCGAGAGTAACGTGCGTACTCTTAATGGAATGAACAACAGAATCATGGCTCAGCTCTATGAAATCGAAGGTCATGTTGATGAGGCTGCTGGCATTATTCAGGGTGTCCAGGAAAATCAGGTAAATCCCCCACAGCCCAGAGAGAGACAGAACGTTGGATACGACGCTTTCGCGGGGCAGGGACACAGAATCAGGTCTCCGACGCCCACTCCCGGAGAAGGTAACGGTCGGGGTACTGGCCTTCCGGTGAGACCGGGCGGAGGTGTTGATTTGGCTGATCATGTTTTACCAAATGTGCCCGATAGGGTCGATCCTTCTCATGCAGGCAGGCATCCCATTAATCCTGATAGGGAGAGGGCTGACAGCAGAAGCAGGAGGGCTCGGGGAGTGCCTGACAGGTCGCATTCACCGCCAGGGCGTGCGAGGGATGGCCCCCGCGCACGCGCAATGGGGGACATTTCTGTTTCTCCCAACAGGGATGCGGGTAGGAATAGGAGCCCGATGCCTGCTGCCGTCCCCGATAGGGGATCTGAGGTCCGGAGTCGGCAATCGAGGGGGGAAAGGCCAATCCGCGATAGCGGGAGCATCTCTCCGAACCTGGATAGGCCGATCCGCGATAGCGGGAGCGTCTCTCCGAACCCAGACCGTCATCCAGGAGGTGGTAGGGGTAATAGGGCCCATGCCGACATCCAGAGTCCCGGCGATAGCTGGAGGACCCCTGGGAGCAGAGCTCGTGCTGATATCCAGAGTCCTGGTGATACTTGGAGGACCCCTGGAACTCCATCCGATCGTGGACAGGCCTCGGCACCGGCTGCAAGACGAGCTCCCGATACCGGTGGCCCAGGTGCGCCAAAGATCTGTGCCCTCGATGAACCCAACGACCGTAGGCACCCGGACGCTGAATTCTCATGTGTTACGTGCAATCGTGAGTTTTGCAGGCTTTGCCGGGGCGACGATGGGGACTGTTGCAATTGTCACTTCTTGAAGATGAAATGCTGGGCGTGTCGTAAAAGTGCTCAGGAGGTTCCCATGTACACTTGCACGGAGTGTGCGAACCACATCTGCGAGGATCATAGTCATTTTGGCAATGATGGCCTCGAGCGATGTGCGCGCTGTAATATTCGGCATGAACGCGCTGCAGCTGGACCGCCCCCTCCTCCTCCCCCTGGGGGAGGAGGTGGGCAAGGCGGACCATCTGGCCAAGGTGGGAGTGGAAGTGGTGGTCATGGACATGCTCCATTTCCACCACCAGGTCATGGACATCCTGGCGGAGGCCAAGGTTGCGCTGGACCTCCTGGAGGCCCAAGTGGAGGGGCTCCTACCGGGGGTTACCCTGGTGGAGCACCTGGGTTCTCTGGTAGTGCTGCTGATACTCATGGAGCTGGGAACAATCAGTGTGGTTCCAGTTTCTATGGTCCTGCTTACGGAGGTGGCGTTAGCCACCAAGGGGTTGGCGCAGGCGTTAGTCAGCCCAACGATCATGCAGGTTACCCTTCGAGTGTTGCGAGCGGTGGCAACCTTGGGCCAGGTCTTAGCCTTGGCTACAGCGTAAATGGGGCCGGCAGACAGGGAGATGGTGGTCTTCTCCCTGAAGCCTTGAGGGGAGATGATGGACGGGACAGGTGCACTAAGTGTAGCAGGTTCCCTGAGCCTGGTTTCCCTCTTGTTCCTTGCGTTGGTTGTGGAATGAGGGCGTGTGAAGTTTGCTGCCCCATGCCTGCTAGACTGTGTGAAAGTTGCAGGATTACCTCATGTACCCCGATAGAGCCTCTGATTTCCACCGTTGTCGATAAGGATCGGTTCCATCATAAGTGCAACACGATCGTGCTACCTGCTGAGCCGACAGCTGATAAGCTGCGGGAGTGGCTTTCCGAGATAAAGGAAAGGGTCAGGAATGCCTTCAGTTTTGATTCTGACTACGCGTTAGCGTGGATTTCAGAGACTGAGAGGCTTGACTATGATGCTCTTGGTGGACCCTGCAAGTACCCGATCTTGAATTCCAACTTCACGAGTGCTATCAGGGAGTGTATCAAGACCAGGGCTGTTAGGGACAAGATGAATCGCCTGACCGAAGCCGCTCAGAATATGAATCCTCCCCAGGGTATCAAGGGGAGACAGATCTTGAAGCTTCTGCTGAACCACCTGCAGACTGGAGTCGAGGATGACCAGACCTTCAAGATTGCCGAGTTGACCAGTCTCAAGTGTCGGCAAACAGGTCACTCCGACGATGAAGCTAGGCTCCGGAGTTATCTGAGCACCTGGGACAATCTCATTTCTGGGATTAGGAAGAAAATTGATGATGGGGTACTATTAGCTGTGTTCATTGAGAACGTTCGTCATCTACGCTGTATGCGGCCTGACATCGAGAGGTGGGATCGCGATGTGACCGTTAGGTCTTTCGCGTGGCTTTATAAGGCTTGTCAGGACTGTGTTGAGCGATGGCAGAAGCGACAGAACACGCTTCAGATGTACCAGACTTTTCATGAGCAGAGGTCACGATCCGGCTCTCACTCCCGTGAGAGGGATCGGCATCCTGGTGCTCCTGGTGTTGCGCGGCGGTACGACCCACTTGCCAGGAAGAGTGATCCGAGCCCTTCAAGGTCCGTTAGGTCCGGAAGGGATGGGAAATTTGATGGAAAGCCAAGATCATCTTCGCCCGGAAGAAGCAGTCAGAGGGACAGAGCTTCTCCTGGAAGAGGCAGTCAGAGGGACAAGCGCACGCCGTCTCCCAAGTCGCCGAGAAGACAGTCCCCCGCTGGGCCTGCTGATCGGGTGTGCTGGGAGTATACGAAGACTGGGAAGTGTCAATATGGCCGGGAATGCAGGTTCGAGCACGACAAGAGCCCAAGGAACCCCGCTGCGCCCTCTACGCCGAGGACTGGCGATAGGCCCGTTAGGGACAAGCCTATGTTCTTCGGATACTGCTACGACTGGATGTATGGCAAGTGCACAGCTCAGCCGTGCAAGTACCTGCATCAGAAGCCACCACCAGGTACGAAGCCCATCACGCCTCGTACTACTGCTGGCCCGGTTGTTGAGGACGAAGAGGGGGATACCCCTAGATCGCCCACGCCCAGTCCTCCCGATAGGGAGGCGAGGCGTCTCGACAGCCCCGCTCAAGGATTGACGGATTTTTAGGCGGGGCGGGCCGTTACCCTGAGGCCAACCGTGTTGTTGTGGCGTGTCCAGCTATGTGGGCTGTTGCCCCAGCTACCGGTGGGTCTGCACCGGGTTGCCTCCCTCCTTGCGTTAGCAGTTGGGAGAAAAGCGAGCGAGACGCGTTGTTCTTCTCCGGTACTACTGGTGGAGGTCCTAAATGGGACCAAGTCATTTGGAGAAGGACCGTTGACGCGAATGGGACCGTGATCGAGGATATCGGGGTGAACTTCAGTGATCGCCGAGCGACCTTGTTCAGGAGACTCCCAAGACGAAGTGATACCAAGACGACGTTTTGGTACTGCGACGATGCGGAGGTTGTACTGTCCTGGAGGAACAAGTACTTCCCGAAGGGTCCCGATAGGGAGCCTCTCAGGGTCAAGATTCCCGATCTCCCTGATGTGTTTGTTGTCTCAATTGAGAATGACAATACGGGCAGGATCGTGAATCGTTGCCGAGAGGCTGGATACAGCCATCCAAATGCGATTAAGTTCCCATCACGCAAGAGAATTGCTAGGGAGGTTCAAAGTGCTCTGATAAGAGCAGCGGCTGTTCACGCCCAAGTGCTCTTAGACAATGACGAGGACATCGACACCAACCCTGGGGATGTGCGGGGACATCGCGTTGTTCGAAAGCCGAAGTACACTCAGAAGGTTGCTGCACCTGTTGGATACGGCGGGGTGAGGTGGCTGGTAGATACTGGTTGCCCAATGGATCTGGTCGGTCTTGGTGATTTGAAAGGACCCGATAGGGCCCTGATTGCCAAAGGCGGGCACACTCACGCGCTGCACACTGCTAACGGGGCGACTCGCACCGCTGGTCGTGTTGATGCTGATGTCGGCAACCTGGACGAGGTGATTGAGGCACACGTCCTTGAGTCCACTCCATCCATTATATCCGTTGGAAAACGCTGTATGGATATGGGATACTCGTTTGTATGGACTGCAGGTTGCAAGCCTACTCTCACGTGTCCTTCGGGCCGTACGGTGACATTGGATGTCATCAACAACGTGCCATATCTTCCTCATGGCGACACTCAGTTCGTTTCTCCCACTCTTGATGATGCTGAACCACTTCCTGCTATGCCTGCCCCCGGTGCGGCGTATCAAGGGCTTGAAGCCAGCGAGGTTCCGCCGTGTAGGTCTGAACTCACGGCCAAGAGTGAGCTGCAGGACACCTGGCGCACTGAGCGGTCGGGCCATGTTGTGAAGGAGCACCGGCTTCCGCGTAAAGCAAAGTTTGTGCCGACAGGTGATGATTGTCCCGTTGGGGTTGATCGATTGGACAACTACAGGAAAACCGTCGTTCACCGAAAAGGGGTTACCCATGAGGTGCTGGTTGATAATCTATGGGAGTTATCTGAAAGAGATCAGCATGCGATAGCATCTGATGTCCCTTGGACGGGTGAAACGTGGTTTCAGGTCAAGTGCGAGACCGTTGCTCTTCCCGGAAAGGCAGAACAGGGGGGTGAAGGCGATAGCCGCTCACCACCCTTTCCTGGCCCAGGGGAAGGGGACGATGATGACATTGTCGAGATAAACTTTCTCTCCGGACTCCGCACAGAGGCTGAGTGGCGGGCAGATGCTAAGACGCTTCGCCATATGCTTACGCATCTCCCGAAGAACCCCTATTGCCCGCACTGCCAGCGTGCGAAAATGGAGAATGTCAAGCTTCGCCGCAAAGGTGGTGCTGCTGCGCATGACGTGGTAAGTTTCGGGGACCTCACTACTGCTGACACGATGGTGTTGCGAGGATTGAAGGATCGAGGCTTTCATGGCGAAGCAGACGCGATAGTGTTCTATGACCTCGCTACTGACTACCTCGAAGTCCTTCCTGTGCAATCCAGATCCCGTAGCAATACGCTGGAGGCATTTCGCAGGTTTGCAGGGGGGCAAACTCTGAAGTTAGTGTACAGCGACCAGGCCCCAGAGCTGAAGAATGCTGTCACTACGCTTGGAGCATTGCACCGGCTTTCTACACCGGGCATGCCCAAGACCAATGGCCTGATCGAGAACAAGGTTAAGCTCGTTCTTCATGGGGCACGTGTGCTCCTGCGTCAAGCTGGATTTGAACCTCGATGGTGGCCATTTGCCGTTAGGCATTTTTCCATGGCAAGGAATATTGAAAATCGCGGTGAGGGATCACCGTGGATGCGACGCCACGGTGACGGGAACTTCAGCGGAGTCATTCTGCCGTTTGGTTGTCTGGTCGACTTCTACCCCATTGCTCCCAAGATTCGCAGGGATAGAAAGGGGGGGGTTCAAAACGCCCAAAACGACTTCAGACATGCTGGAAAGATCGACTCAGAGGACGTTGATGAGGGAAGAGACCACTGGATCGCAAATGAAGACGAGAAGGTTCTCACTCGCGTCCACGTTGAAGCGCGAACCGAGCTCTTTATCCCGATAGGGACGAGCTGTCCAGTCAAGATCAAAGACCTTGGCAGGAGGCGGAGCACAGTCCTCAACTATCTTGACGGGTCGACCGAATTCGTTGTTGACGAAAACTGGCTCCAGGCCGAAAACAACCGTGGAGGTAACCACGAATGGACTGGAGAAACTCATTTCGACTGTGATTTTGATCAGATCGATGAGGATGAGGCCGAGATCTATGAGAACGAGGAGTATGAACCCGAATGCAACGACGAACCGGACTTTGTTCCCATTGATGAAGTAGAGGTTGAAGAGACAAGCGTCACTACTGCCCTGCCCGCCGAGAAGAAAGAGCGGGACTTCATCAAGATAGAGGAGGATCCGAAGTTCGCCCCATCTTCCAAGCCAGGCCTATTTCTGGGCTATCGGTTAGAACCAGGGGGGCTGTGGAAGGGCGACTATCTCGTTGCTGATCTCGAGCACATCCAAAGGGGTCTCAGGAAACCAAGTATACACCAGGTCAAACGTATCTGGAAGAACCCGGAGGAGCCCTACGTGTTCCCGATGTTGGCATCCTATGATGCTAGGACTCGGACCATTCGGGAGGCGTTAGCTGACCGAAGGGCCGACCTTAAGCCGAGTAAGAAGATCAGGGATGAATTCGACTTTGATGAAGGTCGATTTGATGATCCTGATGATGATGACGATGACCAACAGGACGAGGGGGGCGGTAGCTCTTCCAAGTCTGATGGGGCCATTCAGAGCAAGGTTGTCCAAGGAAGTGGTGACGCATGCGTCTCGGATTACTGGGAGCGGCGCGACGAGGACAGCGCCTGGAATCGCATCCACGTTGGGGTGCGGAAGAAGTTCTTCGGGACGACTAACGAGGACCTTCCTCCAGGTGGTCCTTCGCATGAGGAGCTTGACACCGTTAGGGTCACGCACATGCGGGGGCTTGATGCCGTTGGAAATTGGGTAAGAGATGATCGTCATCACGATGCTCCCAACCATCGGCATTTCACGCGTGGATTTTGGACTGGCGTGACCATCCTATTTGATAAGGGATGTGCCCCTCACGGTAGGTTCAAGCCAAAGGAAGAAGGAGCCAAACCTGCCGGAGGTCCGAAGAAGGGTCATAAGCTGCACGGAGACAGAATCGACTATGGCCAATCCGCCGATAGGCGTGAGCGGCCATACGCAGGCACCGGAAAACCCAACTCAATTGATGCGGATAGTTGGAGACAGATGTCTACCCGGTCTCGGGAGATATATGTTCAAACCGAACGGGAGTTACCCCTAAGGGAAGAACGACGCCGCGAACATCCTGAGAGGGACCCGGCTGCTCCAGCGCCTGGCCGCAAGCTCCTCATCGAGTTTGCGTGTGAACCTGACTCGCGTCTGTCCGCAGTGATGATGGAGTGTGGAGGCGATGCAATTCGCGTTCACGTTGGCTCATTTGACATCACCAAAGCCAAAGACGTTAGTCGGCTTATTGAGATCATCGAGGATAATCCTGGGTGTGACCTCTGGGCGTCAATTCCGTGCGGACCGTGGAGTACATGGCAGTATGTCAACCTTTCAATCCACGGTGCTGAGTTTGCATCACACCTGAATGATCTGAGAAGAAGTTCTCAAGTTATGTTTGCGGCATTCCTGCGGGCCTCCCGAGCCGTTAGGCGAGGGGGGGGCAGGGTTGCATTTGAGTGGCCTAGACACTGCCTTGGATGGAAGCAACCGTTCATGCAGAGGTTTCTTGCTGATCCTGATGTCGAGACCGCAGATTTTGACGGCTGTGATTTCGGGATGCAGGATAAGAACGGTGTGCCGATCAGGAAGCAGTGGAAGGTTGCGACGACCTCCAAGGAGCTCATTGATGAGCTGTCGGGTCGGAAATGCAAGCACGAGAAGGGATACCTTCATGCACGCGTTGAGGGGTCGGTCACCCCGACGACTGCTCTCTATCCGAGTGCGATGTGCGAGGCAATCGTTGGAGCATGGTACCCAAACGGCACGTTCAAGAAGGTCGCGAATGCTATGCCGGTCGAGGTTGACCCGGTTGAGCAGCGATGGAAGAAGAAGCCGAATACCTTGTACGTTAGTCTTAACAGTGAGACTGCCAAGATCCCGACGCGGGCTACTTCGGGGAGTGCGGGTTTGGATACCTATGCCTCTGAGGGAGCGTGTATTCCCGCAGGGGGGTCAGGTTTGGTCAACACCGGAATCTCGATAGAGATGCCCGCTGGGGTGTATGCTAGGATAGCTCCCAGGTCAGGACTAGCCGTCAAGAACAGGATCGCTGTAGGCGGTGGGGTCATTGATCCCGACTACGACGGAGAGATCAAGGTCATCCTCTTTAATCATGGGGATGAGGACTTCATCGTGAATCCTGGGGACCGCATTGCACAGATCATACTGGAGCGTGTTATGCTCATTGACGCGTCGATCGTTCCTAGGAAAGCCAAGCGGGGAACCGATAGGGGATCCGCTGGTTTCGGAAGCACTGGTATAGCTGCTGCCGCCCCTACGATTGGATCAGATGGAAAGACCTTTGAGTTCTCTATGCCCAGGGGGGAGATATCCCTCTCTCATCGGCCAAAGAGCTCGGGTGTCTTTCCTCCCTTATACGCTTGTGTCGCTAGGCCAGTTAACAAGAAGGAACAAGCTGGAAATGCCAAGGCTAAGGCCGCTCTTCAGAAGGAGTGGGACAAGTTAACATCGCAGGGATGCTGGGACTTGTCGACTGTCCAAGAATGGCATGATGTTGCGGCCAAGGCACGTAAGGAAGGGGAAAAGATCCATGTTGGTAGGATTTTCGACATATGCGTCGAGAAGAATCATGAGCTGCCGGAGGACGATCCGAATCGCAAATACAAAGGGCGAGTCGTGTTCGAGGGATGTTTCGTCCGTGATGAGATCGGGCATTGGGCCTTGTTCTCCGAGAACACCTCCTGCCCCGCCACTATGGCGGCGGGTAAGATGGGTGATGCTCACGGGTTACTCCCAGGGAATCTTCTGGAAGTGAGTGATGGGGAGTCTGCGTACACTCAGGCCCGCTTGAAGGGAAAGAAGACTTGGGTGAGGATTCCTCGTGACCAGTGGCCACCTGAGTGGTTCGACGGCAGCGGAAATCCCAGATATAAGGATCCAGTCGTTGTCCTCGTGCTCGCACTATATGGACATCCGGACGCTGGTACCTTTTGGGAACAGCACTGCGAGGCAATGCTGAAGAAGGTCGGATACGTCAAGGTGAAGGATTGGGCCAGCGTGTTTAGGCATGAGGAGCTCGACCTCTTCCTTGTCGTGTACGTGGATGACTTCAAGATGAGTGGGCCGGCGAAGAATATCGCAGAAGGATGGGCGCTGATCTCGAAGGTCATCAAAATGGAGGAACCAAGGCAGCTCAAGAGATATCTTGGCTGCGAGCACGAATTCACGCAACAGGTGGTCAAGGGTCACTTTGACCCGAGACTGGCGTGGACGGTCGGCAATCCTCCTGATAAGGAGCAACCCGACTTGAGGTTTGGTCCAGAGGGGTTACTCTCTAAGGACATCCCCAAGCCGGAAACCACGATAAGGTTCATCAAGTACAGCGAGAGCAGCTTCATGCAGGCGTGTGTCGATAGATACATTGAGCTGTGTCAGGGAAAGTACCCGAAGAAGCTGCAGAAGGTCGAAACTCCGTTCCTGGACGAGAGCAAGCCGGAGTTTGACGAGAATTCCGTCAATCCTGAATTTGACAAACTCTTCAACCAGGCGATGGACATGGAGACCGTCAATGCGCAGCCAGGATGCCTCGGAAATGACGCGGCGGCGGTGCTGATGAAGGTTCTCTACGGGGCTCGGATGGGCAGGTATGACCTGATTCGTCCCGTGCAGGCGTTAGCCAGCCGGGTCACGAAGTGGAATCATCTGTGTGACCGCAAGCTCCACAGGTTAATTTCATATGTGAACTCTACGCTCGACCTTCATTTGTACGGTTGGGTGGGCGATAGCCCAGAGTTCATTGAGTTGGTTGCTTACTGTGATGCGGATCTGGCTGGGGATCGTACTGATTCCAAGAGCACGTCGGGAGTGCTTATTTGCCTTGTGGGTCCTAGGACCTACATGCCCATCACTGGAGTAAGCAAGAAGCAGACTTCCGTTTCGAAGTCGACTCCTGAAGCAGAGATTGTTGCTCTCGATCATGGAGTGTCTAAGGAGGGAATGGCATTAGCTACCCTCTGGCAGCACGCTATTGGCAAGGGAAAGGAGACCCAGCCGTTTATTATCAACGTGCTGGAGGATAACGAATCGGCATGCCGGATCGTTATAACTGGGAATAATCCCAACATGCGCTATATGTCAAGGACGCAGCGCATTGACATCTCTTGGCTCAACGAACGTTTTAATGATGGAATTTTTCGGTTCGTTGCGTGCCCGTCTCACTACCAAGGTGCAGACATTTTCACTAAGGCCTGCATTGACAAGGTCGTGTGGAATAGAAATCTGCACACCCTTGGTATGTTCCTGCCGGGATACCTGCAGGAATATTTGGCCCAACCCACCCAACCCTGTCTTAAGCCCCCTGCCGCTCCTGGACTGCCCCCGCTTAGGGGGGTACGCATGGAATCAGGTGCAAAATCCGGTTTCAATCGGCTCATGGAGAGGTTACTCTCTGAGTACGAGGGAATCGTGATTGACGAGGAAAAAGGAGGGAAAAGATGCGAGAAAACTATTATTGCGGATCAGGCGATAGCCGGATGTTCTTGCTTATAGTGATCTTTGCAGGGTTGTCACGCTTCAAGTTGCTCCTGGTTACAGGAATCACATCATACGATCTGGTAGGATTGAAGGCGATAGCCTTTGTTATGTTGTGCTTGTTCTTAATGATCTTGCACCCGATAGGGTTGATTCCAGGACTGGGAAGTGGGGACAGACCAGAAAGCTTAGGGATAGGACCGACGCCGCCGTTAGGCAAAGGTTCAACTTGGCTTGTGATGCTCGGACCAGTGGATGTGTTCCTATCATCCTGTATCGACCTAAATGCAATATCTTGAAGGAAGGTGAGGTTGAAGGAATCGCCACCACGCATGGGTTTGATTGCAGGTCTGTTTGCGCATGCCAATGTGGTCTCAAGAGACATGGGGTCGTGTTTAGGTGCTTCTCTTCTAAGTCTTTCAATTCGTTTTGGAGTACTTGCAAGATGCGAGGAGGGGATACTCTCTCTCAGCACGACCGATTGCTTGCTGTTGGGAAGTGGTTGAACAACTTCGTTGCCGCGTAGCTTTTGCTTGATCAAGCTGGCTCACCCCGCGGGCAACCGCACCACATTCACAGGCGACTCAATGCGCTTACTGACCAGAACAAAAGCATGAGGCATGCCTGTCACTAAGGTTTTTCTTCTGCTTCTGTGGACGGAGTCAATTATTCATCTTCTAGGTTCTTGTTCTAGGGAGAGGGTCTCTGGCCGATAGGCTGAGCCTTCTGAAGGACAGGGGGATTCTGGCCGGTAGGCTGGGTTCCCGGTTCCTCCGTGGTTCTGTGGCCGGTGGCCCGAACCTGCTGACGCATGGCGGCAGCTGGCGGAATGGGCCTGGGGCGCTGCATGGCGACGCCTCCGCGGCCGTCCTGGGACCTGGCGATGGGGCTGGGTATGGAGAAGCCGAAGGCTGTGGCCGGTTGTTTGCTTGCGGGATACCGCGAGTGGACGGTTAAGGGGTTTAAGGGACAGGATCCGAAGCTCACCACGATTGATCCAGATATGGAAAAGGCTGATCAGCTGATTGAGGATGACAGCGCCGCGAGGTTCGATGAACTGGTTGGCAGAGTGTCCCACATCAGCAAGGACAAGCTCGACAAGTTTCACCTGGCGTTGCCGGACCATGAAAAGCTGCTCCGGTACCGAGCGGTCAGGACTGCTGCGATAGTGGCGGAAATGAAGCGCCGGGGAGTGGAGGTTACGGAGATGAACGCCGTACACTTGGCGGCCATTCTATGCGCTGCGGTTCCGACGGACCCTGCTTTCTTGCTTCCTTACCATGCTGCATTCGTGTTTGAGGAGAGCATTGAAATTGGCGCAAGTGCGCTACCCATGGATAGCAGTACGGAGCCGGCAGCTGAACCCTGCGGCGGGATGTGGGTGGGAGACCCAAAAGCCTGGCCGGAGTGGAAGACGGTTCATCAGCAGACGGCCTTGGTAAAGGCGGTCGCTGATCAGGCAGAGGCGGCATTCGGGGATCACCCTCTGTATAGCGGAGATGATTTCGGTGATGCGGAGCACCATTTCAACGCACTCCGTGCCTGGATGAGCGAGAGGCCGAACGCATGGTTCACTCCTCCGGAGGTGGTCGTAGACGCGATGATGCTGACGGAGGGGAGAAACAGGGAGGAGATCGTTAGATGTTCCTCGGGACGGAGGCTATCATCGGTCCCGTCGGTCAAGAAGTTCGCGACGGCTGATAAGCCAGGAATGCGGGGGTACCTGCACGCGATGGGACAGATGTCAGGTGTGGTCACTTCCTTGCATGATGCCATCGACTGGGACCATAGACAGGTATTGAGGATCTCGCCTAAGAACCCGGCGAGTGCCACTGATGTTGAAATTGGTCCCGACGACGGATGGGCATTCTTCGACCTGGCCATCAATTTCAGAGGCCAGACGGATACTGAGAAGGTCCTTATCCATGGAACTTCGCAATCCTCATTGTGGAGCATTCTGGGTGGTATGCAGGTTACTGCGTCCACCGCGAGCGATGAAGCGGTAGGTGTGTGGACATCTTTGAAGGCGGTTGAGGCCCTGGGATACAGCACTCTGTCGCACTACGGTCAGAACACGTGGGCGAGGGTCGCGATTTGCATCGCGCAACCGGACGAGTCTGAGAACCTGTTCAGCGACAATCCCCACCTGAAGGGCGTCAAGAGAGGAGCCCAGCGAGTGTTCCCGAACGCGAGGCTGGGGATCTGTGGAATCTGCGTCAAGCTTGAGAAGCCTGCGGCAGACTCACAATTTGTGGAGCTATGCAACTCAGGGGGCGATAGCACCCTGCAGTACTACAACCCGTTCGTTGAATGGACTCCGCATGCTCCATCGGTCGTGTGGGCTATGCACAAGTTCTTCCCTGAGAACTACATGGGACCGATAGGTCTATCCGTTGAAGAGGAGAACATGCGTGCTGCTCCAGGGACCCCTCAGGCTGCTGAGGCGGAAGGTGGGGCGCTATATGCCAGGATCGTGCCGAAGTCGAACATGCTTGAGGCCATCCGGGGTGAAACATTTGAGATCACCTTCACGAAGGGATACCTCACCGAGGTCAAGGATGAAGCAAAGGCCGTTGGGCGGGGAGCGCTCTTCCCGAGGGAGCTTGAGTGTTTTGAGCAAGCTAGGAAGGTGATGCGCCTAATCAGGAGCGGGAAGGTCGTCCCGCCAACAGTGGAGCTGCCGAGGGGAGGATACTCCCGTGTGGCGGTTGATTCTGCACAAATGGAAAGGCAATGGGACGCATGGGCAGCTGCCGTGTTAGCGGATGTGATGCTGTCCATCTACCCATCCATCGTGCTGCACGAGATGAGTCGCTACCAAGACAAGATGGTAATCTTGCTTCGGTGTTTAGCGGCTAGTGGGACAGGCGCTGCGGTGAGGATTGCTGCGGCCTTGGCGGCCGGATACGGTCCTCCGGTGTTCAAAGAAGAGTCCGCGGCTCCGGATGCGACTGTGTTCTACCTGCTGGATCAGACGTTCAACACTGCATCCACGAAGAACAAGAAAGGGATGGACCCAGCAACGTTGGCGGAGGACATCCTCAAGTGCAGGACAAAGAATGATCGGTTGAGGGGTTCCCCGGATAACCGGCCGTTCAAGAACTATGAGGTGCATTACGTGACCAGTACTCGTGATAACGAGGAGACATCCCTTCGGATGATGGTCGACAAGGCGTACGAGCTGATGGACAAGCGGACGGAAGACTGCGTCCAGAAGTACGGCAATGCGGATGCCGCAAAGTATGACCTGTATGTCTTTGGTCTCCGTGGCTCCTACCTGTATAGGTGGGAGAGGAACGCATGGAGGGCCAGAAGCGACGCGGCAACCGTGTGGAGTAAGGACGTGGAGTCGCTGGTCGCGCTCAACAACAAGGTTAAGGTGATGGTTTGCGGCCCGGGGCGATCGTTAGATCGAGAGGGCGACCAAGGGGTTCATATGCAGAAGGAGATCCAGTATAGGATGGGCGATCTCCGCGCGAATTTGATCCCAGTGGTTTCAGCAGACGCTGTGTCATGGGGGAGTGAAGTTGACAGCTACGGCAGGAATCGGCCAGTCCAAAGAGCATGGGCTGTGGTGCCGGCCTATCTTGCGGCTGTCCCGGACTTTTTCTCCCTGACTAGGACTACGTGGCCTGGTTCCGTCACGTTGTACATCAGGGACAACATCCTCAAGCTTTTGAAGGAGGGTACTTCTTCGAGGATGGGTGATGGCGGATCGATGTCTGAGTCTGAGGATGTCGATATGACGGGTGCCGCTCAGGGAGGACCGCCGGTAGGCGTAACCCCCGGTGGGCAATCATCTGACGCAGGTCAGCGTGCGGAAGGTCAGACCGCTGCCCCGAAAGCACCTCCTAAGGCGTTAGTCACGAAGGAGATGCTGGCATCGGTGAGACCAAAGTCTCCGCCGAACCCACCTCGGAGTCCGAGGGCTTCTTCACCTCAGGTCACTGCAGCCGAAGTTGGGAATCGATGGTCATCGAATCTGCGGACGCCTAGAGCGACGATTGAGGAGGAGAACACGGGTGGCTCCACCGAGGTCGATGATCTCCTACCCGATAGGGAAGGGGTCGATCTCCCTACGGATACCTTCAATGACGGTGAGGGTCCGACCGAGGCTGCGGTGTTAGAGTTCGCCGGAGACGTTGAGATGGAGACGGAGAAGGAAGCCGAGGTTCCCGCTGTAGGTGAGGAGGAGACTCCCGGTAGGGAAGCTGAGGTACCTCAGGCCACTACGACTACGACTGAACCGTCGGTGGAATCGTCTGCGGCAAGGAGAGCGGCGTCGCCCGTTAGGGAAGAACGCAGGGCTCGAGATCCGGTTGGTACTCAGAAGAAGGAGGAGGCGTCGGGTACGTTTGGCCCAGGTGTGCCAATCTCCTATGCTCCCAAGTACACGGAACCTTGCTGAACGCGCAAACGGGTCAATGCATTCCTTTGGATGATCCGACTTGGGTGCCGGAGATTGCATCATCACACCTGCTGGTAGGGACAATCACTACGATCGCATCGCACGTGGACTGCGCCCTTGGGCGAGCGTGGCGTATGCCCATGTTCCACCCTCAGCTGATGGCGGCGACGGCGATGCTGGAGAAGTTGCAGAAGTACTTCAACGCGCTGAACGAAGCGGTGCTAGGCAAGCGGTTGGGGACTGCGCCTTTCAGCATGATTGCCGGTCACCTTGCTCCGGAGTTGCGGACTATCCCGACGAGGGAGCAGATGCCCGACACGCTGGCGCAATCAGCGGCTGAGATCATGCTGTCTCATGTGTCGGCATTGTCCCATTCGGGTTCTACTTCCGATAGGAAGGAGATCATCGGAAGGGATGGTTACCCGTTCGGGAAACCATGGTTCGAAGATGACCCTGAAGGAGCCACTTGGCCTGGACACCATATGGCTGGGGGTGTCGCTGTTCCGCTGAAGCCGAAGACGAAGATCGTGTGGGGAAAGCGACCACATGTGGATGACGAGGGCGATGTGGATCCTGGGGCGAGCTCTTCGGGGCAACCGAGGACCGAGCCGGCCCCCGATAGGGGCGTCGGATCGGAAAAGGGCGATGATGTGACCCTTCCTGACATTGGAAAACTTTCTGTGACGGAGAAGAAGAAAGACGACATGGATGTGGATCAGGAAGGCTCCAAGAAGGATTCCGCCGGGACGAAGAAGCCTACGCCTCGGGATACTGGGGCTGGGAAGGCAGACCCGAGCGAAATCACCAATTACAAAGGGGCTACCTTCGAGGAGTACCGAAAGACTGCTCCTGACTATGAGTACAGCGGAGAGGGAGATGATCGAAGGATCCTTCCCAAGAACACTCCGATAGACATGGAGAAGTCGTTGCCAGCCGAGGTAGCGCTCTTGATTCCGAGAGCAGTGGCCACGCAGAAGGAGGCTGAGGAAGCCGAGAGGGCCGCGATGGAGGCCATCCGCGGGGACTACAGGCTTCCGGACGTGGGTCAAGAAGACAGGGAGAAGGTTGACCCTTACACCGTGACGGATGAAGACTTGGCTGCGTCGGTAGACGCGTTGACCAGGAGGTTGAGCAACATGCCTGAATGGTCGGGCAATCTGATCGACCCTGCGAAGTCTGCTGAGCTAGTCGCGGCGAGATGGGGCGGAAAGGCGAGTTATGACAAGCCTGAGGCTCCTCTGACTGAGGCCGGGATGAAGAGTGCATCGTTGGAAGATCGAGCCTATGCCCTGTCGCAGCTGAACCAGATGGTGAACTTCCACAAGAAGCACCTATGCTCTGGGCGAGGAGCGCCTATGGTAAGTGCAGCTGCCCCTAGTGGACCCTTTGCTCCTGATCAGCTGGATGATAGCAGGAGGTTCAGACCTAGTGAGGCGGCGAGCAAGATGACCTACAATCTTGTGGTCCTGGATGGGAGGAAGGATTATCTTGCCGATAGGCGGGAAATCAATCCAGAGTTGAGGGAAACTGGGGTTATCCCTGATGAGGCCGCTACATGCCAGATTGTGGTTCCCTCGAAAACAAGGTTGGGCGACTACCTCCCGAACTACGAGGAGACCGCGGGCACCGTTGCAGGGCGGGAGGCGGCTAAGGAGTTGATGAGACTGCTCTCGTGCGATTTCGAGGGTCTGGTCATCAACTCGAAGAGAGTCTCGGAGTTATTCGAGGAACGTGTGCTGAAGGAGACCGGGCGTGAGGCTGGAAACTGGGTGAAAAGTGACCAGGCCATCTGGTTCCTGAAGGAGATCTCGGGCATGGAGAACGCCGAGATGTCGTGGAAGTTCTTCATTCCGACGCTCAAAGCTTTCCCGATAGGGCAAGTTGAGGCGATGCTCATGGTCATGTACGACGGGAATGGTGTCCTCCTCAAGGAGAGCACTAGGTTAGTGGCCGTTAGGCACACGCGGATCGGACGCGACATGAGTTACAGTGCCGTTAGGCAAAGGTACACTCAAGAAGATGCACCTGGCGGATCTCTGATGTACGAGATGCATTGGAATGAACTCCCCATGGTGGGGTACGTCGTCATGAAGTTCTCGGACTTTAGGAAGGCGGTTCAGCTCCAAAGGGTGAGGCGAAACGGAAAGGCCATGATCGAGATATTGATCACGAGGCCCGACGTGTACGAGACCATTGGAGATGGTAGGCAGGATGAGGGCCTGATCCCACTTGTGGGAGCCATGGCGCCGGATGCCGAGGTATCGCCTTCGTGGTACGTCAGAGACAGGCTGCGGAACTACTCGGGTAGGTACGTGGTGGTAATGGTGGACCTTCGGGTGCACTGGTCCTTGGTTGGGCCCGTGTTTTTGACAAGAAGGAAGACCCTTGCCGTTCGGAACGAGATCCACATGGGAGCTTGGAAGGCAGCATACATGTACGATGATTACACGATAGTGTACCATCGGGCATGGGACTATGGTGACTTCACCCCCGTTAGGGGAGAGCACAGGCGATCGCGGGAAGAGGTCAGGTTGAATGTGACCACCACGTTCTGTTTGAGGTGCGCGGAGATGACGCCAAATGGGATGCATTTGTGTCCTGGGTGCGCGCTCCCGGTCTTTTACCCGAACTTTATCCCCAGCGCGGAGGAAAATGGCTTCGAGAGGTGCCGCATCGTCCCGGAGTGGGTGAGGACCATGGGGCAGTTCAAGCCCAAGAGGATCCCCTCCGAAGTGGTCGGAGTCATCAAGAGGAACTTGATTTCCTATTCGATGGCGTCTGATCTGAGGATGACGGTGCAGAGTGGCATCAGACTGCCCCCTTATCTTGGTGAAGACAAGGGAGGAGTCGATACGGCGTGGGATGAGCTGGCGAAGGTGCTCTTCCAATTCTCCTATGTGTCGGGGATTTCGGCCTCGGATGCGTTCGTGGAGAAGTGGGTAGCGAAGCACCGATTTTGACCAACCAAGTCGATAGATTTGAGTCGGTCACGGAGTACTTCCGGGCTAACCCGAGGCATGCTGCTCAGTGGGGTAGGCGTATGACGACTTCCGTTAGGAAGTTCGCTCGCCATGACACGTACTTGTCCTTCTATATTCCGATGGCATACGTGATTGGCTCCGCGGCTGGTCATCTGACCCCATTGTATCCGACCCATCGGAAGGACGTGGACATCCTGGAAAGTCATGCATTGATATCGCAGCTCAGGCAGTACATGGTATCGGAGACTGGGTACGATGAGAAGAAGAGGTTGAAGGAGGCGATAGCCAAGGTGCAAAAGGCGATCAGTGCCGGACAGTCGGAGCCTCCCGCACCCTTCCGCGACCCATTCGTCTACGTCAGTGACGAAAGGGTGAGGACGGTTCTTGATGGTCGTCAGCCCGAACCATTGGACGTGGACGTCGAGGGACTTCAATCGGTGCATCATGCTGCGCCGGGTCCTGGTCCCAAGCAGGAGCCGATCACCAAGGGCGGAAAAGGAAAAGGGAAGAAGGGAGAAAAGGGCGGTAAGGGCGGTAGTCCTTCCGGTCCTCCACCGAAGTCAGGTGAAGTGCCGGGTAAAGGATCTGGTAAGGGCGGTAGCCCATCTGTCCCAAAGGCAAAAGCAAAGGATGATGCTGGACCAGCTCCGATGGAGGTTGATGCAGCAGCGGCTCAGCCGAAGAAGACTTGGGTCGCGATAGCGGTTGAAGGAGCCCGGCCGAGTGCGAAGGCTAAAATGACCCCGGTTCCAAAGGCCGAGCCAAAAGGGAAGGTCGCTTCAGTGTCTGAGGCGAAGAGTGCTCCGGCTCCAAAGGCTGAGGCTAAGGAGACGAAGCAGGCCGAACCGAGGGTTGAGGTCAAGAAGGAGAAGGTAGGCGGAGACGACGCTCCTGGCGGTAGTCGGGGGTCGGCTGAAGGGCAGAAGAGAGAAAGGAAGTCCCGTTGGGATCCCGATGAGACTGTGAAGGAGTCGACAAAGCGGGAGGCATCAACGAGGCCTGATGACGTCGACAGCGGCAGCAAGGGAAGCTAGTGGGGATGATCTTCACTCCGCGCTTGGCAGATCTTCGGCAAAGGACGCGGTAGCGCCTTTGACGGCCTCCAAGGCGATGGCAAAGAAGCCTGAAGGCGGTGAGATCAGGTTGCAGTCGGCTGAGCGAACTGCGGCGAGCCCGGTGGAGGGTCACTTCCTGGTGCTGCCTGGGAGTTCAGTGGTGGACGCTATCTTGGCGGTCTCCACCAACAGAGTGCTGAACAAGCAAGTCAGGGATTTCATTAGAAATGGTGAGGACGCGTCAGCACTGGAGGCTCTCAACCAGATCGTGACGAACTCTCGCTCTGGGAGGAGGCGTAGGGAATCGGATGTTTCCCGTACTCCTTCTCGGATGTCCGTTAGGACTGTGTTCCAGAGAGTCGAGAAGGCGCAGATACCGTCCGCGGCGCGAGGATGATCGCGACCGAAGGAGGGATGATGCTCGTGATCGTCGTGATGATGATTCACTCGATCGGGAGCGAGATCGAAGGCGAGATGATCGCAGAAGATCCGAAAGGGATCGCGATAGGGACCGCGCGCGGGGCGGACGTGACCGGAGGAGACGTGACGATAGCCGATAGGCTGAGTCACGAGGATTGCGGCCGATAGGCTTGCGTCCATTCTCCGATGGTCGGCGCGGTGCGGAGGTGGTGATGTTCCTCCCGGACCGCTGAGGCGCGGAGGTCGTGTCTCTCCCGTACCGCTGCTGGGCTGCTGGTCGCGCTCATCAGGAAGCAGTATGAGTGAGAGGGAAAGCAAACTGATGGGGGGTTACTCCCGGGTTTGCGGAATTCAAGCATTTTTCAGGTACGCATGGTCAGGAGTGTCTCTTGCCGTTAGGCGAGGATGCTAAATGGACATACGTTATCTTCTTTTTCATGGCTTCTGATAAGAATTAAACTTCTTGCAATGTTGATGCAAACAGTTGTGGCCTAGTGTCGTCATGTGGACTTTTCCACAAGGTATGTTGGACAGCGTTACCCCGATTAATTCGGGGTGGTGGCGGGAATTTAATGCCCGGGATGTCGCGCAACTGCCTTTGTGGGTTTGCTCCACCGCTGACGGCGGTAGTGTCCAGCTGTTTGCGGACGCATGCGAGCAGTTAAATCCTATCAGTAAATGGCACGCTCCACCCGTCATATGACGGGTTCCTCGTGAGGGGGGTGTGATTAGCCATGATTCATTTCATCAACAGGGATGTCGCGGTAGTGACTGACCTGTGATGTTTGGCTCAAGTTTTGGGTTCCGTCGCGCCTCGAATGGGCGTCGCCGAACCCCTGCGTCGACCGACGGCATCTCGGGGGAGAAAGAGACCTCGGGCCGCCGCCAGGTTGGTAGGGACCAGTCGTGCGGCCTGTTGTCGACCAAGGTTGCGGGTTAACCCTTTTCTTGTTTGGTTTGTTTTCCTTTGGTTGTTGTTCTCTGGTGTGTGGGAAACCCTGATCTTTGGGACCGGGGATTGGTTTGCTTTTGGGGAACCTTTCTTTTGTGGCTTGTTTACCCCAACTTACCCATTGCCTGGGCACAGGCTCGTGCCCGAATCAAACATTATTATGATGACTTTCCCTTTCTTTCTTTTTTCTTCTTCTTCTTGTCCTCCTCCTCCTCATCCTCCTTCGCCTCCTCCTTCGCCTCCTTCGCCTCCTCCGTCTCCTTCATAACATTGCAGCACACCTGATCATGACATTGAATCACATTGGTGGAAAACAAGTTAAGCCACACTACATTGCGCACCTTGAGCTCTCCTGTATGCTGCATCACATTGCAAAATTGCGTGCCCGTCTACGGGCAGGAGAGGGATTGCAGCAAGCGCCGAGTTTCAGCGTACAATTGCTGTACATTGCAGGACATAGCTAAGAAGTTTGGCCCTTGGTGTTCCCTTTTACGACCAGCAAACAGTTTCACTTTTGTGCCGCTCATTGCAGGAACCTGGGCAAATAAAGCGAGCAAACGCCATGAAGGCCTTCAACTACGGTGATCCTTGTTTCAGGTTTGTGAATGGCAACTGGTCGGGGATGGGGGTGCAACCCCAACCAAGAAGAGAACCAAGTCAAGATATCATAGACACTGTCAACAAACCTAAGATTGACCCCGCCCGCCCGCCGCCCACTTCATGGTCACCATGGCGTCACTTCTAGAAAACGGTTTGGATGCGCAAAATAAATTTCACCCGTTCTTCCCCTGCTGGTCCGTTTTTGTACTCGTTTCATATCCTACAAGGGAAGATCCTTAAAAAACCACATCATCCAAGACGTTTTCTAGTTCTAGCGACATATCCACTACACGTTAGCGAATCCGGGGTCCACATTGAGGAACAAGGAGACCCTGATAAAACCATGGCTTGTCGCTGGCAACCAGATCGACACCGTTTTGCGGAACCCACCTTGCAGGTGCCTTTGAGAAGAACCTGGCCAACGCCCTGCGCTGGTACCTGGCGCGGATCGATCGCAGCGCCGTGCTTCGCTTCGTTTCGGCCAGGTTTAATTGAATGGACACAGCGGAGGAACATTTTAGCCATGGAACCCAGGTCGCTTTCAACTTGTCAACGGGCCAGTCAGCTTTGATGTCAGTCTTCCAAAACCCTCCTGTGCACTTCCAAGGTTGTTCATTGGCTTACACCCTCTTGGAGCTGCCCATGTTACACCAAACCGACTTTCTCCGAGCAAGCCTTGAGCCCAAGTTGCCGTCTGCTGCGTGGCTGGTTTCGATGCTTTGGTGACCGTGGAAAACCCTCGGTGAGGCTCTTTCCACTCGGCCAGGTGGTGTTGTATGCCATCTCGGCGCTGCACAAGATGCGACTTGGACGGGTGTGCTTTCAAGCTGCTTGCAGGCTTGCGGGCTTTTAGTAGGGAAGCAATTCTGAGGTTTGGGAATCAACCAGAAGGGGATCCTCAAATAGGACATCGCCAGTTGGATGGTTCAGTTCAGAGTCCTTCCAACTCAACTTTTTGCTGAGAGCCGGCAAGAAGGACTATTGCAATTGCTGAGTCGCAGCTGGCGAAACATGGGAATGTAGATGTGAATTTCACAAATTGGAGGCCCTCTGGTGGAAATGGACGTCGGAGGCCATTTCTGAAATGGCCTAGTACCCCTCGGCCATTTTAAGAAAATGCTCGGCCATTTGTGGATCTTCACCAACAGCCTATTAAGGAACATCAAACGGCCAATTCTAAAATGGCTCTTAGGTATGGCATTGCTTTGCGATTCAGTGTGCTTCAGTGGGTTGGGGTTGCCTTTTGAAGGTCTTGGCCAATAGCTCTGAGAGCTTTTCAGCAAGGCAAACTACATTTTTACAAACCCTGGGCGTCCTCGCCCATGTCTTAAAAGGCCTAGGTACCCTCGACCATTCTAAGGAAACGCTGGACCATTTTAGGGTCCTTACAAACGTCTGTTTAAAATTCGTCGAGCGGCATTTTCCGAAATGGCTGTTGTCATGGCCCGGCAGCCAGGAGCCTTGTGTGTCACGTGAGCTTGGTCGGCTTAACGCTGTCTCTCTTACGTGTGCGTGTTGGCGCAATGGGCGTCTTACAGCAGTCTCGGAGAAGCTGGAGCGTGGACAAAGCGTGGACAAAGCGTGGAAGAGCCATTTGTGGGCGTGGAAAAGCCATTTCTGGGAGTGGAACATCCATTTAGGGGAGTGGACAAACCGTGGACATCCCGCCGAATGCCACCTCAGCCTGAAAGGCATGCAAGTTAAAGTGGCGGAGCTGAAGTCTACAGAGCTCAACCGCGCGACCTTTTCAAAGACAAAAGGCGATTCCAAACGAGCCTAGCTTGAACACGGGCTTGCGTAATGGCTGGACTACGGCCGCGGTAGCTTATTGGCTAACATCGAGCTCCACAAATGGTTGTCCAAAGCTAGTGAAAACGCGGGTTTTTCTTTTTTAGGTCCTTCGACAAACAGCCAGTCAAAGGAATTTGGAAGTTCAGGGAGTCAAATTCTGACTTGGCTAATGTGAGCTTGAAACCTACATGATTGCCAGCTTTGTGTGGGGGGGGGTCTTGCTTATTGGCCAACATGGTAGTCCAGAAATGTGGTCTTACTTATTGGCCAACATGGGAATCCAGAAATGGCTCTTCGGAACCAGTGAAATCATGCATTCTTGCCACAAATGGCTCTTCGACAAACGGCCGTTTCTGAAAAGGCCTTTTGAATTTCCTGGGTGAGGATTTATGCCGGTGGTCAATACACTTCATAAGCGTATGACCCAAATGCGCCCAATTCAGAGGGTACCCTCATTTGCCTTTTACTCCTTAAGGATTTACTTGTCCAGGTGCGAGGGTCGTCAACTTCTGCAACGCCGCCTGGTCAACGGATCCGAGGAACAAAACCGGTTGAGTCCCGGAATATTGCAAGGGGACCCCGGATTCATTATGCTATTTTTTGTTATTTTCTAGAAGCCAGTTTGCAGGGGGAAGACCGGGCGAAATCCACAAAAAGCATGTCCAAGCTGTTTTCTCGACATGTTTTGGTGGGGTGCTCCCAAGTGAAGCGTTTTGTCGACATGGGGACCCCAAATGCAGCTGAGGAATTCGGACTGGTTCGATCCCCGCGCGGGGCCTCCCAGTGACATTTGGTTCATGGTAATGTTCCGCACTGGGGGTAAGATGAGCTCATGCTGAAAGGCCCTTGTCTGGGGGAGTTCCCCTATTTCCAGCTTGGGAGTACAGGTGAGTTCGACCCCCCCTCAACAAATGGATTCCGATGCGAAGCCGAAAATGGCGGGTGCATGGTTGCGGTGGCGCGTCCTTTCAAGGCCCAAATGTGCGTGGCCATTGGACGTTGCCCGATAGCCTATGCTCCCGTACGGTCCCTATGGTCGTGCCCGGCCCCTTGGCACAAGCACCTACCAAGGTACTTCAGAACCATCCTCACGGGTACCAAGGGACCTTCCGGGATTTGTTTTTTCCACTGAGGTCGACAACTAAAAATTGCCCCTGTCTTCTTGTCAAGCTCTCCATTGCCAGTCTTGGTCCCGTGCTGGCTTAAGCCTCATAGTTACTGGG
The DNA here is from genome assembly GCA_963377175.1 of Effrenium voratum. Classification (NCBI taxonomy): domain Eukaryota; class Dinophyceae; order Suessiales; family Symbiodiniaceae; genus Effrenium; species Effrenium voratum. The sequence goes on along the minus strand of CAUJNA010003254.1, from coordinate 450,499 downwards.
GCTTGTCTGTTTGCAGCTACATGGCCAGGTCCGGAAGTAGGCCGCTCAAACTGAAGGGCAATCCGTTAGATTCCCTTGTTACGGCTGAGTTTAGTCCCTGTGTCGTTGGTTTCCCAATGCGGTTTGTGAAAAACCGTGGCCGACCCTCCATTTTGAATAGATTGGGTCACTTGACTGAGCCATCGGAATCTCAAACCTGCTGCTTTTGTGTGTTTGTGTGTTCCGGGCACATGGGAGAACTTACTTTTCGCTGCATGCGAAGGGACCCCTCTGTAATTCGGCAGTTTCATGCGAGGCATGCTCGAGAAAGGAGGTCTCGTGGCAGCAGCGGATTGACGATCACAGATGACTCAATGACGGACTCCGCCTCCATTTGCGTGCGTGCGTGCGTACGTGCGTGCGTGCGTGCGTGCGTGCGTGCGTGCGGGCGGGCGGGCGGGCGCGGGCGGGCGGGTGGGCGGGCGGGCGGGCGGGCGGGCGTGTGTGCGTGTGTGTGCGTGCTCTCGTTTTGTTTAAGAGGTACCCTGCTAACATGGCGTGGGCACAGAGCCCCTCGAGAAAGTAGTCTTCCAAAAAGAGGCCGGTGGGCAGACCCACTAGTAGTGTGGGAAGGACCATCCAACCGAGCTGAGCCCTGCCATTCCAGACGAGGTCTCTTGTGCTGCCAGCGTTAGCGCCACGATGTTGGCACAGTGCGCAGAGGGCGAGGGAGAGAATCGCGGAACCAGGCTTCTCAGAAATCAGATTTCCCCCCTTTGGAGCACCTTTTGGGCCAAGTGAGCTTCCTTGTGGTGTATAAGTGGGGCACCGGAAGGCTATTTGATTCCTTGCACAGGGCGTTTCCTTCGTCGATTCCTTGATCCCGCAAACAAGTGGGAGGTAGCTGTGGGAATGGTAGGGTCGACCTGCTCTGGGACCCTGACGGGATGTTTTGGCTTTCTCCCGCGCAAGCCCCCCAAAAGGGGCAAGTCCGACAAGTCCGTCGGCAAGCCGTCGCTTTACGGCAGAACATGTTGGTTGGCTCGAATCGATAGCTCCGTCTGTTCAGTTGGCAAGCTTCAATCTGTTTGTTGCCAGAGTTCTTCATCAAGGCCTAAAATGCCTTAAACCTTCTTTCAGGCGGTCATTTTTGCATGGGGCGAACCCACCTTCCATTTAAACACCTGCGCCATTTCCCCCTCTTGGCTTGAAAGGGAACCTATCATCTCCGGACCTAGTTTTCCTATTTCTTCATGGACGTAGCGGTTGCAGCCTTTGGCTTCGCGTCTCACGCCAGCCGGTAGGTACGTTCCCTCCCTGGTGCCCCCAGGCGAGCCGCCCTGCTCGTCCTTTGAATCGGTCGAGGGCGGGGTTGGGCAGGCCCTTGGGTTCTGCGCCTTGGGCATGCCTTGGGTGTTTTTGTTCAAACTTTCTGAGGGATATCCAGACTTCTCGGAGCTCAGAAAAAATGTTTTGCATACTGTGGACCTGTGGATGGTTGCGAAATCCTCTTAGGCACCAGCGTTCAGAAACCCTGGAATGAGTCGGTTCCCCTGTAAATCAACAAATAATGGTTTCCCATGGTTTCAAACTGGTGCAGGATTTCGTCCATCCACAGCATCACTCATATTACACCAAAGGTTTCAGTTGTAGCAAAGGGGTCAACAACTCATTAAGCTTAGGTGCCGGGATGGCTCATGAGTCGTTGTCCACCCAAGAGCAAGCATCTTTGATTCAGAGATGACAAGGACTGCAAAGGTTTGCAAATGGCACTGCCGGAAAGATTATTCGGAGGGTGTTTCCCCGCAAAAGTGAAGGAGTCCCTCTAAAAGGAGCACACCCCACGAATCCACTAGGGTTTTAATCCGCCCCCACTACGCCGAACGATGTGCTTACAGCCGAAGAGCCGAATTCGACTTTGGCCGTGGTTTCCCCAAAGAGGGGAGCCGAGGCTGAGCAGACGAGCCGAAGTGTGTCGGAAGGCAAGTACTTTTGTTTGAAGTTAACAGCCAATGGGCAACCGCCCAACTTGGGCGTGTATTTCTTCAACTCGTGAACTCGTCCGCTTTTGACAAGGAAGCATTGCTGTTTTATCAAGGGTTAAAAGGGTTTCCCCTTGAGCGCCAGTGAGGAGTCACCCTGACTTGTGTACCTGGGGGGCATAGCTTCCCAAGGTATGCAAGGCCATGGCAAGGGACAGGTCGTATTTGCGTAAGACTCAGAGAGGGATATGGATGAAGGTAGGGGCAGCTGCGAATGGATCCCTTGCAGCCAGATGACCTGGTTGCGTTTACTGGCTTCAGTAAGTTGTAATGAAAAGTAGAGGGGGGGAGGGGGGCGGGGGGGAGAGCCAATATTCTTGGGCACATAGGGCAGAAAATGCAATTTCAAGCTGAATCCGTGCGACAATACAAATTTGTTCGCTGGTGTTCAGAAGGGGCTCTATTCGACGTTAAGTGAAGTATTCCAGTAATTTAGGTTCAGAGGCTTCGGGTCAGGAAGCTCACATCCCGCAAACAACCGTGGGACAGTTTCGGAGAAGCTTTTTTCAGTCCCTCAGGGTAGCCAAAGGCATACGCCCGCCCAGACAAAAGGTGTGCTTTTTGAAGGTCAAAGCAAAGCGATTACAGCCCTTTTCCCTGTGAATCCCGCATCTTCATTTGAGCAAAAAAAAGTGCGCACGACGGAAAAGTGCGCGTTTCAATTAAAAAAAAAAGAAAAGAAGAAGAAACACACAAAGTTCCAAGAACTGCGCGCGGCGTTTTTTGCTGGTTTGGGCAAAGGTGCGGGGTGTGTATAGCCTGGACATGCACCTGTCAAGCTGTTCAAAAATAGCTAGGCAAGGATACATGCGCCTTTTCGGCCAGAACTCGCCTAGATGATCCAAGGAACCAAAGGGCATTTTGGCTATTGACCTGCGGAGCGTTGTCGGGAATAGCCTTCAACATTGCCAAGCCAGCTTGACAGTCAAGGGAAACAAGTTTCAGATCATTGAGATCCGAACAGCTCGTCCAAGTGGCGCAGCTTCAACTGACGACCACATGTGGCTCAAAACAGATCTTTTGGTTGGCAATTCGGGCGCTTTAGACATCTTCTGCCTAAGTAAAAGGTCGAAAACGCGCGCATGCATGTGCACACTTTTCGTATTTGCGCACAATTGCGGATGTTTGCGCGATAGTACCGTTTTTTTTTGCACGCAAATTGCGGGCTGGCAAGGCGCCTAAAAACGATTAATTTCACCTACAGGCGAGTTGTCTCAACAACAAGTGTGGCGTAAGCACAGTTCTGGAGCAAACCGCAGATCCGTGCAAACCCAGGCAATACTTGCGAGCTTGGAGCTATTGACGGAGCCAAGCGGGTTGCTAAATCAACGGCCACAAAGTGTCAAGTGCAAGTAGTGATAGCTGGTACTTGTGCCGGGTGCCATGTGTGCTACAAATTTCCTGCCTAAAACAGGCTTGGGTGGAGCCAAAAGAAGAGCTAGATATGCTGTAAACATCAAGGACTTCAACAAACAGCTGCGCCGGCACGGGCACGAGCACGCAGCATCAACTGCTTCCCCGAGTAGTACCGACTTTGGCTACCAGAGGAGTTTCATCCGAAAAGTGCGCAAATCCCTCAAAAGTGCGCAAATTCCAAAAAAGCACGCAAAGACACCACAAAACGCGCAAACAAGCATTTGAGCAAAAAAAAGTGCGCAAACGAAGCTAAAAGGATCCTTCCCGAAGAGACCTCCGGCGCCTTTTCGCGATCAACTTTAACCCGGAAAGCCTTACGACGGTCCCACGTCTGCGCCCACAAAACACATTTTTGTTAATTCGATGCACGGCTGGCCCGAGCGCGTCTTTTCTAAAGAGAAAAGAGCGAAAAATAAACTTTTTGGCTCTGACTGAAGTATTGTGACCGCCCATGCAAACTCAAAGCAGAATGGCGAAACCGGTGAAAAACAAAGTTTCTCTGTGGGGTGACGTTCCAAACATGGAACCTGCCCCCAAGGGGGCTCCTTTCGAGATGGAACCCCCCCTCCAGCATACTGCAACTTGAGGGACCCAGTTGCCCAGTGGTGCCCTTGTTTCTTTTTTTGGGGAAGGGTTCCCAAAAAAGGCTGAGGGGAATCCCATTGACCCCTGAAAACTGGTACCCCGTTTTCCGAGTCGCCAGGGAGCTCTCTTTGTCGCTTAATCCTCCAACAAGCACCTCACGGCGCCGCGGTCTTTGAGGCTGGCGGCGGCTTGGTCGGCAACGATGCCTGGACAGCCAACCTGGAGAGACCCGAATGTGAGCAACGCCCAATATAGGAATGATACTGGTACGACTGGTTATACTTATATAAGACGCAACCCTTGGAGTGGTGTTTAGAGGGAAAGTAAAAAGAAGAGCCCAGAACAGAAAGCGCCCAGATGGTATGGGTAAGCCTCACCATCTACTGAGGTGAATCCACCTGCCGAGTTTGACATTGGGAAATGCTGAATATGTTTTATATGATTGAGCTCACATGCCAGCGGGGGTGGGGGGTGGATGTTTGAAGGGCAACCGAAAGCAAGCCAAGAATTTTTAGGGCTGGAGTTGCCTGATTTTTTGGCTTGGTCAGGTCTTGCTCAGGACTCCGACTTGGGGTACAATATTGGTTTTCAGTTGTCTAACGAGCTGTATGTTTATGTTCCCCCCCGTCTTCTTAGACACATGATAAGATGGCCGAGCAGGCGTTACAGGTGTTGAAGTACAGCTTGTGTGTGTGTGTGGTCAGATTCTGGCCTTGGTGTTGATTAAAAGTTGGAGGCTTAGTTTTCAGCCAGTTTGCGGCTGGATGCAGACTGTCCCACCCCCACAAAGAACAGCAGAATGAAGAGAGGAACAATTTGTCAACCTTGGGAATATTAAAAGTAAAGGCAAAGAAAAGTTCTATTTTAAGAGTTGTCTTATGACCTCCAGACAAACAATCAGGAATGCCAGGGAAGTGATGTGGTGGGCATATTTTCAGGTCATATTTGGACATGGTGTCCTTTACAGAGAGTCCTCGATTACAGCTATACATAAACAACTGAATATTTTTATTTTTTTTTTTAAAGGAAAAAAAGAAGAAAAAAAACATTTGGTTGCAAGTGGCACAAATTAATATTAATCCTTGCACATACCAGCATCAATTTGATTCAACGGTACTTGAATATGAACATAAGACCATTTTGTATCGAGTTGTTTGTAACTAATATATCTATTTTTAGTAAATTCAAGAACACATTCAAAGAGGTTTACTTGAATCATCTGAAATAACGAACATCCGCCCTCCCCCGTATCTCCCAACTTATTGCCAACTGCCTCGCTGGTGCGATCGGTAGGGAACGCGGTTGAATCAACCCAGGCGTTGGTCCCCGAATAAAAGAAACCACCAGTTGAATAGAAGGCTATGGGCTTCTTAGGGGTTTTCTCGGGGTCAGACTCCATTTCTCAGGGAGCCATTCGCCGATGTCGCCGTCAGCGGCGTGGTCTTCAGGTTCTGCTGCCCGCAGTGCTGCTGCTCGCAGGGCCGCCAGGCAGCCGCTCACCTTGGCAAGGCGGAGCTAGGGACCCGCGCGTTTGGGCCCCGACCCATTTCTTGGGCTCCTAAAATATACGAAAAGGTAAATGTTGGTCAAAAGACAATTCAAGTCGGGGGTTGACCAGGGGTTTGCTTGCAGAATTCGCTGCGTTTCGGGTGCTTGCTCCGTTTCGGGTGCCCGGTTTGAAGCCAAAGGTGATTGGTCCAGAGGGAGCTTTGGCGAATCCGAAGCCTAGGCTTCCGGCCCAAGGCAGGAATCCCAAAAAAAAGGACGCCCAAGCTGTGATCGAACATGTGGGGGACCGCGGAGCCCAATAAAAACAATTCGGTGTTGAACGAGCGCTTTCAAGTTTCAGTCACTAAGCAAAAAGCTTAAAGCTTGTTGCGCAGGGCTTGCCTTGTTGAATCCTGTTGTGCCAGGTGGTGCCCCATTTTTTTGGGAAGGTTTTTTGAAAGACCAAAAGGCCAAAAGGACAGCCACCAATTCCCCCCCCCCCCCGGTCAAAGTTGACCCACGCCACGAGTCTTGCCAGGAGCGTGCGCTCGCTTTGGCGTCGTGCTGGGAGCCTCCGGCGCGCTTCGAAGAGACCAGTGGCCTTCACCGTTCGGGGGTGCCTTTTGCGGGTGCTCCTCTAGGTCCCCCAGCAATTGGTGCCCTGAAAACCGTTTCTTGTTTGAGGGAGGGTTCCACCAAAATAGACAAAACAGAAAAAAAACGTGGGGAGCCTTATTCAAACCTCTCAAATCTGGAGCATCTATTGGTCCATTTTTTGTGGTTTTCCAGCGGTTTTTTCATACCCTGGTCTAGAGCCCGAGGGCGAAAGTTGGCACCTGTATGTCGGATACGTGCCTCTCCAAAATCAAAGTTGTTGAATTCGGAGAGGTGCCCCAAAAAAGTGAAGGAAGCCCACTTCCGGGATACCTTCTGCTAAATTTGAAGCCCCAGAAATCAACCAGGGCTTTAGGAGTCTTGGGGGTAAACTGCAAACCAAGTCAAACCAGCCAAGCAAGAAGGTGCCACCCCGCCTTGCAGATTTGACAACTGCACACCCCGCATGCCTCCCACCTCACCTACTGCAACTGGTGAAGAGGATGACGAGGAGGTGGGACATCGGCGCCAGGGCGAGTGGATGTCCGAGGCTCTGAGTCAGACACGGAGCAAAATGACGCGGATGTGGCGCAGCTGCCATACACTGAGGAAAAGGGACATACAGCCCTCATTTGGCAATGGAAACCGATGTGTTGGAAATCGCCCACCGGCTGGATGGGGCAAAAGACCAGAGAGGCAGGGAGCTTGCTTGCAGTGGAGGAAGCATGTCACCTTTCGACTAGAAGTAGAGAAATTAGCAAATTTCAGAGATTACTGTTTGTACTTATGACGGGGCCTAACTCCAGTCCAATCATAGTCAGGTTTTCTTTTTGAACGAAAGAAGCTTGAAAGACCTCTCCTGTCCACCAAGAGTCGTTTCTGGGGCCTGCCTGACATCCAACCTGTTGAACTTTGCGCCTACCGACTTGGCCTACCGACTTGGCGCATTTTGAAAGTGAATGATTCCCCCCCACTTTTCGGCCATTGGGTGAAAGAAGTTGGGTGAAAGGCCCAAGTTCCCAGTAGCTCAAATCCTGAGTGCCTGGACTTTTGTCACTTTTTGGGTTTGGACCAGTTTAGGGCAACCAAACAGTTTGGCGAACCCACTCGATCGCAAGTGAGCCCGTTGGTTTCATCTCGACTTAGAGACTCATGAAAACCGACCGACCGTTTCAGTTTCGACTGGCAAGCGACCAGGTGCCATCTTCCACCTAATGCTTGCTTTGCAGGACGCTCAGCTGTCAAAATGTGGGTAATTCTTAGTCTTAGGGTTTAACAATTAGAACCATTACGCTGTTATGATCATGAAGTTCCATTTATATGTTATGAATAAAGCAAAATGAATACTTAGTACCTTACTAGTACCCCACCACCCATTGCAAGTATCTAACCCCTTGTATCAAGCCCTCAAGGCCCCATGGATGCCTTTAGATCCTCGGAGTTCATGCTTGCTCATTCGGGAATGTGGGAATCCAACCCGAAGAGGATCCGTGTGGCCAGACTTCGACCTGCAAAGAAAAGCTTGCTGGTTGCAAGGGCATAGACCAAAATCTCACTTCCTGAGTGGATGGGCGAACAAGAACTCCATGCTGATGATTTGCCACACACCACCAAAATGGTCTTCCCCAAAAGTTTAAAGCCCACGAACTCCAATAGCGAAAACATGTCTGGACCAGGGTGTTCTCTAGTGAGCACAAGCTCCGTTGACATCACAGCAAGCTTGGGAAGGTGGGGATTCCCACGAATTCAGAACAATTCGGAAACCCGAGCCTGTCTGAATTATTTTGTAAAGTCCACCACACGATTTGGACAATCTGGGTATGTATCAAACAATTGGACCATTTTCCTGTTGAATTCTGTTTAAGCCAACCTGACAAGGGTACTGTCAACCACCACCGACCGATTTGGACCCATAGCAGAAGCTTATCCAGCGTGCCCCCTGTTTGGCACGCACTGTTGGATCCGGATTTTCTCATGTGGCTGCGGGTCAAAAATAGGGTTACCCCAAAATGGCATCCGATCGGTCAATGGAAGCAAGGACTAAACCCTGCAGCTCCCTGCAAATTTCGTGAGTTTGGGCACATACCCAGGTGTTCCCCCATGCGCACCTGAAAGCCACGCCGGTCCTGTGCAGACCTGCTTTTTCCATGTGGTTTGGCCTTGGACTGGTGGTGCACCCGTTTCTGGGGTCTCCTCAAACGAAGGAAAAGGGGGTCCCACTTCGGCTGAAATTGGGTAACGGATCTTTAGACTACAACTTTTTGGGGGAAATCAAGTTGGGTTTTCCACTAAACCCCCCAAAAAGTGAGGAGCTTTTCGCAGGGGGGTCGTCACAGCAACCAAGAAAAGGGGGCCGTCACGTTGGAGCCGGTTTTCGATCGGCGGAGGTCGGGAAAACTCGTCCGAGGCCCTTGCCCCCTGCCTCCTTCTACCCCTTCAGCGCCAGCTGTTTGGCCCTCTACCCGCCCGCCTGGCATGGGTAATCCGATTTCTGCCCGTGGGGTTTGCCAGTGGTGGAAGCTTGGGGCCACTTTTTTTGCAGGGCGCCCTTCATTTCTCCTTGCGCATTTGGACCAGCACACTGGTCCCAAAGAGTTCGCTTTGTGGTGATGTGGCTGTGGCTGAAAAAAACGGTACCAAGATGGAACCCTAGTAAGTGGAAACATGGACCAACACCTGCGTAACCCCCTCTTTTTTGATTGTGAGCCACACCCATGTTCCGCGTGGTGAATTTAGGGACCCATGCTCTGAATACCAATGGGATTCCCTGCAAGGTGATGAGGTTATGGGAATGAATGGTACAACCCAGACCTCCAGAAAAGCACGTTTGTTCCTGTGCTTTGGAGAGGGGGATGCCCTTTTATTTTAAGTCAACTACCCAAAAGGGGTGCCCTCTTTCCCATTGCCACTGAGCTGCGGAAAAAAGAAGAAGAAAGAAAGCAGATTGAGAACATGGCCCGAACAAAGTTCCACCCCCTCTTTGAAGGGGTCCCTTCAATTGCATCATCAAAGCATCCAGTCAAAGGAAAAACGCATTGAAGCAACCGCGTGCGCCAGAGGCAACCAGGACGACAAGACCATCCAATACCCTCTTTCCTCCATGGTCAAACCTCCGGCAATTGGTGCGATGATTTCCAGAAAGGCATCCTACCAGGGTTGCACTTTTTGCCTCAACCCAGTTCCACTTTGGGGGAAAAAGGAGCACCACCCCGGCTCCGACATCATGTTCATAGGGGCCTTGGCTATGAATTATACGAGTTGCCACCTCAAATCAAGGTGGCGGACATGAATCGGGACCCACCAAGTTCTGTCCAGATGTCCACCATTTCGGGACCCAAATTCTGATGTTCCCGTTGCATCGGCCGGATATTCTACACAAGCTGAGCAGAGGAGAACCACAGAGTAATCCATCTGGAAGGATTGAGGAAGGATTGGAGCTCAGCCTCGACAGTTCAGCCATTTGACTGTGTTGCCGCGTCAACTGGGCTTGACGATCCCTCAATCTTCCAACTGGGGACCCCAAAAAGGGGAAAACAACTCGACGGGCTTTGGGACGAGAAACAAATGACCCTGTTTCATGGGGAGGCACCCTGGGCCTTAAACAGAGAACGGTCCACCGGGAGCTCAGGCTCGGCAAGTCGACGTGAATTCGCCTTTGCGCCAGGCTATTGATGCTGCGGGCCCAGTTTGAGTTTGAGGTCGCGGCCCTTGAAGACGAGAATTCAGCCTGGACTAGTGGAAAGCCACTCGCGGATTTCGTGTCTGGACTTGGTCTAATTCTTGGGGGAAATGCAACATTTTAGTGGCAAACACACATGTTGGGGGCTTTTTCGGGGCAATCCACTGGGAGGTAAGGCTGCCTGAAGTGGTTCCATTTGCTTTTTCCTTTTCCTGGGTCGCCAGTCTCCCCCGAGAGGCCTGATGCTGTAGCCGGCCTTGCCGCGATCTGCCCCTCCGGGCTGGCGCAAGCTTTTTGGCCGCTGAGCGGCAAAGAGAGGCGCCAGGTGAGACATGTTGAGACACGTCCGCAAAACCCGGGGAGGATTGAAAAGGGGGATCAACACCCTGCAAGCAGGTGCGGCCAGAAGCCCTTCTTCGCGACATGCTTTTGGGTAGACGACTCTTTAGTACCAGGTTTTGGATCAGTTGTTCGAGTGGCATCCTGTCTTCCTTGTTGGGTGCCCCTTCAAACATGGTCAACCCTAGAAACAGTCCTTTTTTGACGGGTCACTGGACTGGGGACTTGGATTAAGTGCCAAGGTTCTTTCGCCCAAAGCCACAATCGGCCAAGGCGTTGTTCCTGTTTCGTACGTGTATATGTGCGCGCTTGAAGAAGAATCCTCACTGTGTTTGTTTTGAAGGGACTCCGCAACTTCCCTATTGGAGATAAACACAACCTGACCCCGCTGCTCAGACAATGCGGTCCACCTTCTCGTTGGAGAATTGAAGAAACCCCTTGTTGGCCAGGAAATTGTCTCCAGCCAACTTGCTTGTTCTCTGTGGAATATTTGAACCAGTTTGGCCATCACACTGATCCGCGCTGGGACAACCGTCGCTTCTGTAGTTGCATTGTTTCATTCCCTGCTAAGAACCAGGTGGCAGAATGCCCACCCAGTCTGAGTGGGCGAGGAACGGCACACACAACAAAAGCAAACAAGTCACGACAGAACAAGAAGGGACAGGACCTGGATGGAAGCAAATGCGAGACGAGACCGTAAATTCAAATTCAACCCCAAGCGCGGAAGGTGGACGAGGAATATGACGGCTAGTGCGCAACAAGCTGATCGGTTGGATCTTTAACTCTTATAAACTCGGGACAGTGTGTGTGTGTGTGTGTGTGTGTGTGTGTGTGTGTGTGTTTGTGTTTGTGTTTGTGTTTGTGTTTGTGTTTGTGTTTGTGTTTGTGTTTGTGTTTGTGTTTGTGTTTGTGTTTGTGTTTGTGTTTGTGTTTGTGTTTGTGTTTGTGTTTGTGTTTGTGTTTGTGTTTGTGTTTGTGTTTGTGTTTGTGTTTGTGTTTGTGTTTGTGTTTGTGTTTGTGTTTGTGTTTGTGTTTGTGTTTGTGTTTGTGTTTGTGTTTGTGTTTGTGTTTGTGTTTGTGTTTGTGTTTGTGTTTGTGTTTGTGTTTGTGTTTGTGTTTGTGTTTGTGTTTGTGTTTGTGTTTGTGTTTGTGTTTGTGTTTGTTTGTGTTTGTGTTTGTGTTTGTGTTTGTGTTTGTGTTTGTGTTTGTGTTTGTGTTGTGTGTTTGTGTTTGTGTTGTGTGTTTGTGTTTGTGTTTGTGTTTGTGTTTGTGTTTGTGTTTGTGTGTGTTTGTGTTGTGTTGTGTGTGTGTGTGTTTGTGTTTGTGTTTGTGTTGTGTGTGTGTGTGTGTGTGTGTGTGTGTGTGTGTGTGTGTGTGTGTGTGTGTGTGTGTGTGTGTGTGTGTCTGTGTGTGTCTGTGTGTGTCTGTGTGTGTCTGTGTGTGTCTGTGTGTGTCTGTGTGTGTCTGTGTGTGTCTGTGTGTGTCTGTGTGTGTCTGTGTGTGTCTGTGTGTGTCTGTGTGTGTCTGTGTGTGTCTGTGTGTGTCTGTGTGTGTCTGTGTGTGTCTGTGTGTGTCTGTGTGTGTCTGTGTGTCTGTGTGTGTGTGTGTGTGTGTGTGTCTGTGTGTGTGTGTCTGTGTGTGTCTGTGTGTGTCTGTGTGTGTCTGTGTGTGTCTGTGTGTGTCTGTGTGTGTCTGTGTGTGTCTGTGTGTGTCTGTGTGTGTCTGTGTGTGTCTGTGTGTGTCTGTGTGTGTCTGTGTGTGTCTGTGTGTGTCTGTGTGTGTCTGTGTGTGTCTGTGTGTGTCTGTGTGTGTCTGTGTGTGTCTGTGTGTGTCTGTGTGTGTGTGTCTGTGTGTGTTTGTGTGTGTGTGTGTGTGCGTTTCTCCAGTAAACAGGCAAGCAGTCAAACTGTTTGGGGGGGCAACGACCAAGCAGTGCGGCATGCGCAAGATGAGGACAATTGGGGCAAACCACGAGAAATCGGGTTGACAATGAAGCTACGGTCCCCATATGTCCCTTTTGGTGGTAACATCACCTTTTTGGGCCATAGGTGAGTTTCCCTTGGGTGGAAGGTTTGGGGGACCCTTGTGCAAAGCCAACCAGAAGGGCGATTCGACAGCTTGAACGAGGGAAGCGAGTGGATGGACACTTTTCATCTTCTTTTACTTTACGTTTTCTTTTTGTTTTTATATTAATTTGTATATTATTATCTTTATCTTATAATTGCATCAGAGACTGAGTCAGTCAGCTACAGAGCCAAGTTCTCACAGGAGCCATGTTCGAGTGACTCCGTTTCTTTCCGCTGAGTAGAGCAGCCGCTGATTGATTTGAAAACTATCAATGAAGGAGACCATCGCACTGAACACCAGGAACGAGAAATTTGCAGGGATGAACCAGACCTCCAGTGGTGCCCTTTTTGTGTTCTGGGAGGTGTTCCCTTTACGTAAGTTAAACCAGCAAAAAGGTGCGAGGATTCTACCTGGCCCCTAGTGCCATCGATTTGCTTCTACCTGATATCCGATCGTTGTCGGAATGCTGCCCAACCAATAAAATGGGACTGGGTACTGTATCACCAAATTGAGCCATGATCTTTTGCGAACGAGTAGCTATTTGTGCTTTTTTTTTTGTTTGTTTCTTCTTCTTTTGTCCGTTTGGTGTTCCTTTAAACAGCACAACAAAGGGGGTACCCTCAAAGACAGGCCCAGTTAGACCTGATGTCCTGGCTCGCGAGCTCAGGCTGATGCTGCCGGGCCTCTCCTTGTCTCTCTGCGCCGCTGCGAATGTCTCAGGCGACGGGTGGGGCTCAAAATGGAGCTCACAGGAAGCCAACGGTGCCACAAAAAACGCGGATCCACATTCTTTCCAGAAAATTGTCTCATGTTTGGTGGTGTTGGTTGAAAAATAGCATGGCGATTCCTGGTTTAGCTGGTGGTTTAATCATCTACCAGGGAAACCCATCTATTTGCCCCAAAAGGACCCCTATGATCCACATTCTTTCCGGAAAATTGTCTAGTGGGTGTCCATCGGTCTACCGGTTTAAATTTCAAACCACAAAGGGTTACAGATTCTAGTCTGCGTTTCCATTCACCCACCAATTGACATGGACGGTCCCTTTAAAAGGAAAATTGTCCAAACCAGGACCCCCTGTCAGGCTCCATGTTAATTGGAGGGAGGGCAACAAGGGGCCATTTTGGGGATTCCTTTTTTCCGAGCCACTGCCAAGTGTTGGCGGTTCGGCGGTTTGGTTGTTTGGGATGCCTTTCGAGTGTTTAGGGAGAGCCCCTCTGCACCGACCGGTTTAGCTTGGTGTAGGGAAGAACTCGGTTTCCCAGGCCCAGTGCTGATTTAAGTATTGAATATGCAGGACAGCTAGTTCTAATCTTGTTACGATGTCAACAGTGCTGAATAAAGAAACCCAAACACTGGGTTTCCTACATTCCCTTTTTGGTGGTTTTGAACATGAGGGGGTAGTCTCGAAAGGACCGCGGTGGTTTTGAACATCACCGGCTGGCCGATTTCAAGTGATTTTCCTGCAGGTGATGTTCCAAATGGGAAATATCGGGAGCCCTTTTAAGGTTAAAGCAGATGGGCCAACCCTACAAACTCAAGAAGATCCCGAGTTCCCTTTGAGACCACCAGAGCTTGGTCAAACAGAGGTTTAAACCCCACCCACTACTGTGGACGGACGCAATCCTGCACCACCCAAGAAGCCCTCAGTGATGATTTCCCTGTAAATACCAACAAGCAAATGGTGTCCCATGTTTTCAAAAGTGGTGCGAACAAATTTCGTCCATCCAAAGTAGTGCCCTGTTTTCATTTTTAGGGTATCCCCTTAAGAATAAAGCACCGAAAGTAGTGCCCTTAAAACGGTTGCCCACATTTTCTTTCTCCCCCAGTAGTGCCCTTTCTCACCCCTTTCTTGGAGGGAGGGATTCCCCTACAAGAATAGACGTCCTGAAAAACATTGGTAGCCTTATTCTAGCCTCTCTACTGGAGGACCTAGTTGTGCAGACACACCCACCCCCGAAACATGAATGAATGCCCAAAGGGGCTTTTCTTGTGCCTGTTCTCCGCATGACACTGTTCTCGCCCCCAACCAGTTCTATGGTTGCCCACATGTTTCATTTCCCGTGGGGAAAAACCCCCGGCGAGCGATCTCGGAAGCCATCGGTGAGGCGCGTGGTCCTCCTGGCTGAAGGGCGGAACCTTTGCCCCGCCTTTCGAGTACCCGCACGGGCGCCGAAACGCCTAAGTCATTTCGACTCGTCAACGAGGGGCATGTTTTCGCTAGCCATGGCAACTTGCTGGGTCCCATCCGGTTCCGTAGCACTTTAGGCTTTTAGTTGGTTTAGTGGGGGTGTCCATTTAACCCACTAAAAGTCAAACTTTTAGCAGGGGATCTGATCACAGCCCAGGTACATGTTCGCTTTGAAGCTGATACGTTTTGGAAGAACCACTGTGGCGAACAGCAAACAAAAGTTTGTTGTTCTTAAAGCCCTTGCACTTGGGACGTGAGTAATTTTAGGCCCAGCTTCTGCGATACCAAGCGAATCCCCGTCATGCGGGAACAACCATTTTGGCATCAGAGAAATGGAAAGGGTCATTTTCCACAACCGTGGCATGGCAGGACGTGGTCAGCGGTCGGAAGACTTCCCTTTTGGCATGATTCTAATATCACCTTTTGGGCTTTTTGAGTTGTCTTAGAATGATATTCCCAATAGGTGGGCTAATATTTCAAGGGCAATTGCTTAAGAATTCTGAAGTGCATCTAACATTTGCTTTGTTCATGTTTTCTTAAAGTCGCTTTGTTTCACCACTTTGTTTCTGTTCCACTTGTTGGCTTGCGGGTTTCCTAGTGCCCAGCTATACGTACCGTAGTCTGGCTTAATTTCCCAGCTTGGCGACTTAGGACGGGGGGGGTTTGGTGAACGCTCCGGCAGCGGAGGGCTGATGCATTGGCTTGGATGAAGGGCTTGCAGCAGAGTTATGTGGAAAATACGCGGATTTACCCTCCCAATTAACATGGCACCTGACGTTGCGGGGGGTTCTGATTTGGACCGTATTCCTTTGAAAGGCACCCGGGAATTCATCTTGAAGTGGTCAAGTGAGTAGTCACGCAAATGGCGTCTCGACTGTGGATGCACACAATCCTGCATGGGATGGATAAAACCAAAGGGCTGAGCAAGAAACATATTTGCCTGATCACCTGATTTGGTTGAACATGTTGAAACAGATACCACACTCCCCTAGCTTCCATCTGCTTAAGACACTTTGTGTATTTTTCAACCCCGTTGGGTTCAAAGGGAGTCGATTTCACTACTGGATTTTTTTTTTAAAAAAAAAAAAAAATCGGACGGGCTGAAGCAAACGGATGCCAGGCCATTCATTTTCAAGCCAATCGCTGCGGCACGAGGCCCTATGACCTCTACAACGCCGGCGTGTGCTGGTGCTTTGGGGCCGGGCCGGGGCCGGGCGGGCCCCTGAAAGGAAACCCACAGGGGCGTGTCTGTTTTCGCTTGTGGTTTTTCTCCTTCAAACCAACCAAAAAAGGGGGGTACCCTAGTTTCCAGTTGGGTCTGTTTTTCTTTTTTTGAAACTCACCAGTTTTTGAAAGGTCCCGAAGAAAGATACACCCAAAGGCTGGTTGTTTCAAGATGTTCGCTGAGAACCCCACGTTTGCCCGACTGCGTCCCGTGCGGCAATGCGGCCGCCCAGCGCGCCATGCTAAAGTGTGAGTTGCAGGTCTTCCCCCCCTCGAAGTCTCGCTCCAAAACGTCGCCCTTGCGCGTAAATCCAAAATCTACATGCTGAAAGTCTCACCAACACAGCACCCAGCAAAGATCTGACCCCATGTGGGAATATTGACCCTAGTTGATAAAATCTGCGCGCCTGTCGCGAGGGCGAACGTCGGAAGATGTTGAAACAGTTGGCCCAGCCCGGTGCAAAAGCCAAGTGATCGTCGGAGCAAACGCGGGGATGAATCATGGGCGAAGGCACATGTGCCGAGGTCTAAACACCCTTTCCTTGTGGTTCGTGTAGTCGTGCGGAATTCGGACAACCATTGTAAGGGCTCCTACTGTGGATGGACAAAATCCTGCACCACTTTGAAACCATGGGGAAACATGGTTTGTTGGTATTTACAGGGGAATCATCGTTCCAGGGTTTCTTAGGTGGTGCAGGATTCCTCCATCCACAGCATGAATGGAATCATGACCAGAGGGTTGTGAATCCTGAAGGTCGCGACAACATCAAGTGGAACTGTCAGCGTGGTCTTCTCCTGGTGGGATGAGTCACAAGTCAGAGCACGTTATCAAAGTGGAGCGTGGAGGACTGTGTACTTTCTACATCAAATCCGCGTTGGGCAACCACTGTCGAGACACCTGCCCCTTGCGTAACGGAGATTCTTGAACGCGCCGTTCAGCAACATCCATCTTCAGTGTCCTTCTTCGTTGACACTTCGCACCATGACCCACGCAAGGAGTTGTCGCTCGAGTGGATCGAATGTGCATAAATTAGGTAGGCGGGAAGCACGGAGCATTTCCCAAAGAAAGGGAGAGGCTTCAGAAGGGATAAGGTTTCTGGCTACAAGCCAACATCAAGCCGAAGTGTATTTGAAAAACGCTGAAGTCATTTGTCTCGGCCGTAGCAAGTTCATTCTTTGATAGTGGCCGGCTTGCCGTGCAGCGAAAAGGGGAGGCATGCTCTCACTTCTCCATGCCAATTCTGCACGACCCTCTCACCTGACACTGAGATCTTCAATTTGGGGGACATACGTCAGCCACGTCAGCTTGATGCCTCCGGGGCACCACAGTGACTGGACTGCAAGACTGCAACCCTGCCAAGACCTTTTCACAGGAGTCTGAACCCCTGGTTGATTGCGTAGCACCCCAGTTCAGAGGGTATGGCCAGGACCCTTAGGTCCTTAGACCAGTCCAGAAAAGCAGCTTGACAACCACCCAACCTTCCATTTGCCTAAGAACAATGTCTTATTTTCCCCTGTCGGTTTGGGGAATCTATCACCGGACATACACTCTTTCTTTCTTTTGCCAGGAGGGGTTCAGCCCAACCTATCAGCCCTTGGCCCGCCCAGAAACCAAACTTGGCGGCCAGACTCGACCCATCCGAATGGGTCCAAAGGGGCTCATGACTTTCACAAGCCACTAGACTTTTACCCCCAAAAGTAATGACTTCATGGCCGCTCGAAAGACAAGTGCAGAGGGGCCTCAAGTATCAGGTTAAGTCTGGGAATGTAGTTTCCGCGAATTGGTCAAACTCGAGCCTTGTCCCTTCCTCCAAACATAGCACCTGCGCGCGGGTATCTGGAAGATCAATGTCCTTTCCAAGGGACCCTCTGTTGGGTTGAGAGGGTAGATCTCAGTTGTTCAAAGCAAATTTACCTTTTCACCGTTTGGTTTTCCCTTTCTGGCAATCATTTTTGGTAGAGGTCCCAAAAATTAAGCAGAGGACAAGGAACCTCTACTAAAAATGGACCTCCAAGGGGCCAGGTGCTTTGGGCAAGTGAGAGATGCATCCATTTGCTTAAGAACATGTTTCATTTTTTCCCTTGCTGGTTTTAGAGGGAATCTATCACTACTGAGCATACGTTTTATTTGTTTTTATTTTTTCCAACGGGCGCAACAGCAAATGGAAGGATGGCTTTTGGGCGCAGAGACCTATGGTTCTGAGCCGCCAGGTCACCGCCCTGCTGCTTCTGCTGGCGTTGCTTGGCCCGGGGGCGAGCACAGCACGCGCCAAGGCGATGGTGTGGCTCGCTCGCTTCGTTGGGGCCCAACAAAAGTTGGTCGCGGGGCGGGACCTCTCCATGCCAGAAAAGTGGGGGGAGCCCGTTTTGGGGCCACTTTGCCTCCAATAGAAGCCACACACACACACACACACATGTGTGTTTTTTCGTGCAGGCGGAGAATGGCAACCAGCAGCTCACGGTTTAACGGGCTTTCTTTCTCATTGCCAGCCCAAAGGCTTGCCTTTTTGACTTTTTGCATTTTGGGTTTCCCTTGTTGCAGGTGTGCGTCTGGAGATGCCTTCCGGAAGTCCGGAAGCAGGTTGCAGCATGTGCGTCGAAATGCCTTCAGCACCATTCTTTTCAAGGTTGGCTCGAGTAGTTTGTCTCCAAATTGGGCCATGGACCCTCCCGAAAGCTCCCAAAAGGGCGTGTTGTTCTATTGGTTCCCGTCAAATGCAAGCCGCAATAGCGCCTATAATGGGTGCGGGGTTGGTTTAAAGGGAGATGAAAGGGAAATCATCATGTTTTGTTGAGCATCCATCTCAAGGTGGCGATTGGCGAAAAGGTGACAGGTGCAGCTGTTCTTACTTGGAGACCCTCACATCTGTGAGTGATGCCTAAGGAGCCTCCAACGTGATGAACTAGTCGGCATGGAAATTCCTGCTTTGGTGTCTCAAAGGCGCATTGTCCATACCGGGCAAATGCGGTTTGTTCTAGGTTCGTCCCCTGATTTTGGGGGTCCGTGAATCACCACGCGCCATTTGACAAGGCTAAGCACCATGTTTGGAGGTCAGAGTTTGAGCACTTCCCCTCAGGCCAACCAACTCATTTCTGACTGCAAACCAGGTCGGCAAACAACGGAAAGCGCACTCCCTCTGTCCCGGTCCCCATTGGCGCAAGTCTGAATTGAGGGGAAAAACAACGGCCAAAAAATAGGTGTCTTTTTTGGTCAACATGTGCGAGGAAGCATCATCGGACCGCCCGGCCCTTTTTCTCGTCCCGACCCCAGTCGGATAGAATGGAACAGCTAGTTATTGGGTAACGCAGCCTTTCTCCAAATGCCCACAAGCTAACTCCCCCACAAATTGACATGGAACCCAAGAGGAAGGCCCAATTGAAAACTGTCCGACTGAAAATAGCCCGCATATGTAAGCAATGACTGGGGGTCTCTCTACGGCGAACAGAGCTTGCACGGATGCAATCAGTGTGTACGGGCATTTCAGGGTGTTCCAAAAAGGTGATTGCCTCGCCCAGTGCTTTCAATAGTCCTTGTTTGTAGGTAACGAATGGAAAGCACGACAGACTCCAAAGTTACCTACTGAAGAAGCGAGCGCCCGCAGACCGAAAGCGACAGCCAGTGAATGCCGAGCGCCAAACACATCCAAAAAGACGCCTAAAATTTAGCCGTCTTTTTGAAGCCATTGCTCACACGAAAAAAGGATCCGTGGACACGCCAGGAAACAGCTCAAATCAGCGCAAAGGAGCACCTCGACACAGGCTCCTCGAACAAAAGATGAAGCCCAAGCATCAGCATCCCCAGCATCTCGCGTACTGGCTGAGCCGGCAGCACCCCCAGCATCCCCAGCATCCCCGAAGCGCCGCAAGCAGTAAGCAAGCAGTAAGCAAGCAAGGAGAAGCGGAGATATAGCCGTCTTTTTTTGCCCAGAAAAGGCAAAAAAAGGCACGCAAAACGAGCCAGCTCGACGCAGAAAGCACCTCGCAA
Organism: Effrenium voratum; assembly: GCA_963377175.1. NCBI lineage: Eukaryota > Dinophyceae > Suessiales > Symbiodiniaceae > Effrenium > Effrenium voratum. The sequence goes on along the minus strand of CAUJNA010003254.1, from coordinate 430,912 downwards.
AAGCATGGTAAAACGCAGGTTTTTGCACAAAAATGCAGCGAGCGAGCAATTCCCGGACAGATGGAAAAGACACCCAAATGTTAGCCGTCTTGTTTTGGCGCAAAATTCTGCAAATCAGGCCGACCAAGCCGACCCCCGCTTAAGCGCTTTCCGTCATCGGAGATCCACGATACCGTTACCCAGTGTCCCCAATGCGTAGGTTCGTTTCCGTGTTCCATTTTTTATGGTACTCATTGTTTTCGAGTACCCTTCGTGGGGTTGCGCTTAAGGGGAACCAGAGCAAAATTATCGGACAAAAAACAGATTTACCCATGACACAAAAAATAGATCCTTGTGTTATGATTGGCTGAGCATGCTGACCCATCACCCAAAACATTTGGGTGGTTCCTTAAATTTCTGGTCCCTGAAAACGGTTGGTAACCCTTCAGCTTCCAAGAGCATGCAAACGTTTTGAGTTGTTGGATTTGCTGCTACTTGGCGGTTCCGAGCCATCTTTTATTTTTTTGGGGGGTTTTTAGTTGGTTTAGTGGGGGGTTTCCAATTAACCCACTAAAAGAACAACTTTTAGCAGGGGATCTGAGGAGAGGCCAGGCTAGATCCATTCGCAGAATGGCTATGAGCGAGATGCCAGCCACTTCTTTGGATCGTCGAATCGCTGGGCAACAAGTTGTCACGGCCAGGGCAGCTTTGGGCTGGCACGGGGCCCTAGCGCCTTGCGGGATGGGGACGGGGCCGCGCCCATTGTCTCCTTCGGCTGTGGGGGTCGGAGCACGTTGGCACCCATCTCAATCCAATGGAAAGGCAGCCCTTGTGCAAGAGAAAGTCACACATATCCTTGCGGAAGAAATAGGGCTTGTGCTCACTTGCTTATGTTTGGGATCAAGAATAGCCATGGGGGAAACTCGAGGTCACCGACCTGACCCGTTTCCGGCAAGCCGGCGACCATGCCCATGGTGGAAACTTGAGTGCTCGCGATGAATCAAGTGTTGTACTCGGGATGGAGACCCCAAGATTTGGGGCGCCACAGATTGGATTTGCATGACCATGACCATGGAGCTGGTCGCTTTTGATTGTCCGGTTTGGTTGTTTTGGTATAGAAAAATAGATGGCCCTGGTTTACCTGGTGGTTTAATCATCCACCAGGGCCATGTCTATTTTCCCTGAAAGGACACGTATGCGAACAGCGCGAGGAAAAGCCGAGCTGAGGCATCAATAGTGGTCATTGCAGCTGCGCTCTGGCTGGGATTGGGCCCATACCTAGGCGGGAGACGGGAGGCAGCCATGGGGCCTTGTGGGTGCGGGGGGGATTTTGAGCAGGAGCAGTTTCAGTCTGGCATTCCAGGCTCAGCGAATTTCAAAGGGGCCTATGGGGGGTGGCCATCACATGAAATTCTTGAGACTTGTAAAGGACATGGGGAGATGAATTAATCAGTTCCCTGAACTTTGGGGGAGAAGTGAGGAATCCTCACTTCTTGTCCCCCAAAGTTCAGGGCAGTGAGGATGACTTCTTCGGTTGGATCTGTCAGGCACCAGGACGTATCCGGCCTTCGCCATGTTCTCCAACCTCCGGGTGGAGGCTGCGCCCAACCACTTCTTCCTAGGCCGATTGCAATCGGCCGAATCGGAACTCGGTCGATTGGGCGTGTTGGAGTCTCCGGTCGTTTTGGAGGCACTCGGCACGGCCGTTGGCTCGCCTAAAAGCCAAGGGAACGAACTCATATGAATTTGCTGTGAGATCCAACCACGACTCGATTCATTTCAATTGAGGCCGCTGTGCATTGGGTTGGAAGCCGATTCGGTTTTGGGCGTTGTTTCTAGATTTATTTTGGGTGTGTCAAAAATAGAGTGTTGTTTTTGTTCGGCGTCCGTTGAAACCAAGATGCAAAAGGGTACCCTCAAAAATACCGCCACACATTCATGTTTCTTCGTAGCTCGCTTGTCGAGAAACTCGGATTTTCCAAGGAATTTGCCAAGAGTCGAGCTTTTTGCCACGCTGTAAATGGTGGGGGCCTGACCTGGAAGACTTTCACGACTTTTGAAGGCCCGAGATGAGTGTGACTCTTGTTGGGGGCCCCAAATGGTGCTTTTATTATGCATAAACCATGGATTCCCCTGAAGCCCTTCTGTCATACCAAATGCGGCCCCAGGACACCAAGACACGCAGTAGCTCTAAGAGGTCCATGCACATCTCCCCAACCCACAGGGAAGTTGACACACGCCCGCCCCCCCCCACATTCCGCCCATGCCAAGCTGCGGGCGGTGTCTCTTTATCGCTTTAAATGTCAGCTTGGCTGGCCACATGCCCCTTCCGAGCCACACTTGTTTGTTTATCCAGACAAACGGTTTGCTGTCTTTGTCTGATTTGCGGCGCTTTGCGGCTTTTTGGGATAAATCTAGGCGGGCAAAGTTTGAATAACTTCGACAGTTTGCTTCCTGGCAGGGCCATTGAAACATCATCCCTGTGTGAATGCTTACATTTATTGTCCGTCATGGATGGCATATCAGGTGTAGCCTGTGCTCGCCTGACGGGCTGTTTGTGCCTCATGCCGTCCTTCAATGCCTTGTGAAGGCACTGTCGAACTTCACGACTCCGAAACGGCCGTCGCAAAAAAAAATGGCGTTCTTGTAGTTTTTGGCGTTGGGGCAGTAAACACGGCGGATTTGAAAGAAATTGTAAATGCCGTACCAGCAAATTCCCAGATATGTATATACATATATATATATATATATATGTATTTATTTATTTATTTATTTCTATGCATAGACAGTACCCCTGTTTGTTGTTTTTTCAGACAATACCCCAGTTTCCCCCCCCCCCCCCGCAAAAAAAAAAAAAAAACAACCGGTGTCTTGTTTTTTGTTCCCTTTCGCTTTCTCCATTCTCACGGGGACCACCCTTTGGACTCGGAAGTCGGAAGGCGCGGACGTGCTGGGGCTCCAGACGGATGTGGTGCAGGTCTTGGAGACCAACTCCAGCGCCTTGTTGAACTACCAGGCCGGGAAACTCCGCAAGAGCCGTCCCCCAGCAATTGGTGCCCGACCTCTCACCGTTTCTTTTTTGGTGAGGGCTCCCCTACTGAAAGAGACTACAGGAAAAAGTTGGTACCCCCTTAGTCCCTTAGTCTAACCTCCCTACTGGAGGGCCTAGACTTGATTCCCCGGCTGAATCCCTCATTTCAAAGCTGCTCCAAAGAGCAAAATTGTCGGCGCTGATCGATCGCTAAGAGTTTACTCCGGTCGCTGTGATGCCTTCTTGGAACGTATTCAGGGGAGGTACTCATCTCTTTTTGAAGGCGGGTATGGCTTTTAAGATGTTTTCAATTCAGCCCAAAGCACTATCTTTCCCTGGAAAGCCCACAACTGCAAAGACTCCGAGGTCATTTTTTATGTACAAGTGAGTCGTTTTAAGGCGCGTCGTAGCCATGGCCCGCGCAGCTTTTTGCTGATATTGAAGGCTGGCATAGGGCCCGGTGTTGTTTCCATCACCAGGTGAGGGGAGGGGGCGGAGAACGTTTTGTTTTTTTTAAGATTTCCCAACCCTAGCGCGCCTGTTTGACCTTCGCACTTGAAGGCGAGAATCATCCCTTTTCGGGAGCTGTTTTCTTTGTTGTTGTGGGAAACATAGGGAAGCTCGTAATTTTACTCTCTCTTTTTTTGGGGGGGAAACATAGGGGACCGAGTAATTTGAGCCACAGACCCGCACCGGCCAGCTGGCAGCTGGAGATCGGTTTCGACAGGTGGACTTGTCTCAGCTCTACACGCCCCAGACCAGCGAGTACTTCAGAGCCGCAGGGCTGGAGCAGGTGGGATCTGGGCGTCTGATCATGGTTGTCGTTGGGATTGACATGTTTTTACATGTTTGATATTATTGTGGTTTAGTAATAGAAATCCAAATCCACTTAACTGCTAGAATTTGAGAATGTTTGCTCCCCTTCCAACGTCAACCAAGTGATGATCTGAGGTCTCTGACTCGCATGGAGTCCGCCCCCCCATTTTTACCCGCGTTTTTGTTTTTGTTTTTGTTGGGGGGGGGGAGGGGGGGGGTGGGAAGGGATCTCTTGTTCCTTTTTTTGGGGGGGCGGAAGGGACCTCAACCCCAACAAAAAGGATGCCGATGCCTCAAATTCTTCTTCCCCATGGCCGGGCATCTGGATCTCACAGCGGGTTCCGAGCCATGTGCCTTTTGAAGCTAAAGTGGATCGATGGATCGTTTCAATGGGGAGACCACCAGATTGGCCAACTTTGCTTCAGGAAATCTAGCTGTCTGAACACGAACCGAGCCTGAGCTGCGATCATGTTCGCTTGTGGATTGGATCTTCAGATTGCTGGCTTCCCTCGCGTATTTCCCGTCTAAACCTCAGGGCTCGTTCCATTGGGCCGAGAAAACGGCGATGGATGCTTCAAGCCCTCGGGGAAATACCGAGACGCGCGATCCCGAAGGTCCCACAAGATTTCCAGGGTAACCCCAAAGAGGATATTTGAAGGGAATAATTTAGACAGCCAAACCCTTGAAAACGCGCGCCATTTTTTTCTTTGGGGGGGGGGGCTCTCGCGATCATTTCCGGTGAGTTCCGATCTTCCTGTCTCGCAGCACACGAGGAAACAGCAAGGCGCCGGGCTACCGTTAAGACATCACTTCCGGCTTCAGGTCAGCTTCCTGAGTGATGAACCAAGGATAACTTTTTTGGGAGCCCAGGATAGGCGTTCCCGGGAGTTCTCTTCAGAAACCACAAAACGAGATTTCTACAGGGCTGCATGTATATGTGTTTTCTTCTTCTTCTTTTCTTGCTGAGATACCCGTGTCTGAGCAGAATGGAAACGGAGGGGGGGGTGTCCTTTTCTTTTTTGTAGTTTGGTTTGGTGGTTTGGACATGAGAGGGTAGCACCCTCCGTTGTCAACAAGAACCAGCATCTCAAACCCCCAAAAAACCAATCTAACTTTGGTGCATTTTGCTTGGATGTTGGGACTTGAACTTTTTGCCAACTAGAGGGGAGGCTAGAAATTGGCGCAAGCCACAAGCCAGGCTTTATGGATTTGCCCGCCCGCCTGGCAGCGCCCGGAGTCGAACTTCCGGGTCTTCCTCTCAGAGGGATGACATCAGAATTGGTTTAAATACCCCAGAGCCACCGGACGGGTGAATCTGGTGACTTGTGTGTGTGTGTGTATATGATTTTATGTTTTTTTGCAGGGGGGGGGGGGGGGGCAAAAAGGATATTGGCTAATGTGTTTGTTTTTGGGGGGGCGGGGGGCGGGGGGAACAAAAAGGAGATTGGCTAAATCTGGTGCTTGTTGTTTTTTGTGTTTTTTTTGGGGCGGGACCAACAAAAGGAGATTGGCTGAGGAAGGGGTGCTGAAAACATGGTTGGAACAATGGGTTGGGCCTGGATGTTCCATCCACTGAGTAGGTTGTACAACCAGGGTTGAATTCGTCCCCCAAGCTCCATTGTCCCACTACATTTGGGCCAAAAAGGCGACGTTTGAAAACAAACATGCGGGGGGGGGGGCAAAAATCCGGTGGCCTTCCCTATGGTCCATAAAACATCGACTTGCAATCATTGTGATATAACCTACTTACTACGTGGATTGTGCATGCAAGGAGCTTCCTGTGGAAAAGGGGGAAGTCAGAAATTGGCTGGTTTCACACCCCGTGCGTTGGGCAGGTTAAAAGAACGGGTCGCACCAACATTGAGCCGAGCAAACCGTCTAGCATTTTAGGTTTGTGCTCCTATGGGTGTGTCTTTTTCATTTTTTGGTGGTTTGAAAGGAAAACCAAAAGGACCGCCACCCAAAAAATAACACCCCTAATGCCTAACCCAAATGACCTGAACTAGGGAGCCATCAAGCTCAAGTGGTTAGACATGACTCGACACCCCACCCCACCCCACCCCACCCCATACCCCACCCCATACCCCACCCCGCTCTGATGTGCAGCAAAGGGTCCCCGAATAACATCCGTGGCACGGATGAGACGCAGATTTGCACCAGAAAAATCTCATCTAGGACACGCTGTAATGAGGCAAGATGGTTTCCACTGCCCACAACCAGGCCACTGGTTATGTCACCGAATTGGCCCGGGGAAGTAAAAGTGGGGCAAAGTGGGCACCCTCTCGCATTCAATCATGTCACCATACGACGCCCTCCTCATCAATCCACCTCTCATGAAGCGGGATTTCCAGGAATTTCTTTACGTTTGGCCCCTCAAACGTCAAACTGCCTGGTCCCCAAACCATGACCATCTTTGTTTGTCCCCAAAAAGGAAGGGAAGAGAGACGTAAGAATGCGCCAGAATTGCCAAAAGCAATCAGAGCACACGGAACACATGTTTAAGCAACAAAGACAACCATAAGAAAATGAGTGAAAGCCAGCCAACTCAAGGCAACTAAAGGAGGGACATGATTCGGAAACCGAAGAGCCAGACAAACAACTTCATCAAAAAGAACAAAACAAATGCCACAGCTATCACTTGCGACGCGTTGGCGTGTGAGGTGTTCAGTGCGCCGGCGGTGGGCCTTTGGCAGCGCCTTCGGTCCGAGTCCGAGACCGGCACCTTGTACGCCCGGGTGCGCCGAGGAGCGTTCCGGAGAACGAAGCCGGTCCTGACACAGGTCGAGACCTCGGGGTAGATGGGTGGCTCGTCTTTTCTTGGGGGACCCTCTCTCCAATCAATGAATCGAAGTTGCCAGGGTTTTGGAAGACTACTTTCCTTTCGGGGTAAGTGAGCACTTCCAGGATTGTTGGAGGGAGGGCACCCCTTTGCTGGATGGCTTTAGAGGCTAAAGAAGAGTAAACCTGGTCATGTTTGGGGTTCCCCTATTTTAAGACAAGCCCATTTGGGCATCTGTCAAAATGGCCGGGACCCCCCCCCCCCAACATGGACTTCGGCTTTGCTTTTTTCTTTTAGAGCCAACAGGTGGGTGGCCTCTAAAAGCGACGCCGCACCCATTTCGGGGGGGGGGGGGGGTTGGGGTCATCTGGGCAATGTGCACAGAATGATGTCTTGTTCCTCAGACTGCGAGTCTCCGACAATGCTGTTTGTGTCTGTGTGTGTGAGTGTATGTCTTTTTTTGCTTGTTTGCTTGTTTGTTTGTTCTCGTGGTCCACAAGCTGGCATGAGCACCATATACCGCCCGCCAGCGATCCGAAACGGCAAAAATGATCCGGGCTTGTTGGGATTTCACTAGAGTTCACCTGGCAAACGGCCCCAGGGCCACCTCTCATCAGAATTCTAGGGGTTGATGCCCCATTCTTTTCAACATTTATTCTTTTGTTCTTTTCCAAAACCGGTTTTTGATGGTTTTCTGAAAAGAAGGATCCCTGGAAAGAATGGGGAAGGTGCCCCTAGAAAAATATGTTCTTCAATCTGGGCCTCAAATCCTATTGGGAACGCACGCTGGGTGTGTCATTTGTTTTTGGGTTGGATTGAAGGGACGGCGTCAGCAGCAGATTTCTGTGGGCACCGCCCATTCGTCGCAACACAAAAGGAGACACATGGGCTTGTCTCAGAACGGTACGCCGCATCATGGCAAGAAACCAAAGAAAGCCTGGAAGTCGGAAGGAGAATGCATCCCAAACAGGTGGGTTCAAGGGTTCCAACTGTATTGAGGTGTCAGTTTTTGAGGGTACCTACCCCTTTTTGGATGGTTTTAAAAGGATCCAAAGGTAAGACCCATTTTGAAGAAATGGATCAAGATAGGTGGTTTTCAGGATTCCATCCATTTAGTTTGTGGTTAATTAAACCCATGTCCTGTTCCCCTGCACGAGGGAGCACTGAAACTACAGATGGGAATTTCGATTGATCGGGGAGCCCTTTCATGACAACACGGGAAGCCTTCGGTTTGAAATTGCCTGGGAGGCAGAACATGACAACAAAACTATAGATGTGAATTTCAATTGATTTTAGGACCCTTTGGTTCACTCAATCTCGATAATCGGGGAAGCCTTCGGCTCATTCGATTCCCGGCCTCAGCCTTCGGTTTCCGCAAGGAGGCGAGGAGCTTCTGGTGACTCGGCGCGAGCAGCTGCGTGGGAGATGCCGAGATCGGATCCCAACTTGGCAGCTCGTCAGGCAGGCCGTTTTGAGCATTCAGCCACATGAGGAGAGCACACAAGCAGTTCCCTTGTAGTCATTGGGTCGCAAATCGCCGAGCACTGCTGAGAATTGCAGAACAATGTTGCAAGGGGTGGTTTTTAGACTTTCAAAATGGCGTCGGCTGTCTTTTTGGTTTCGTTTTAAAACCCGACATGGGTGTAGAGGTGCGTGTCCCTGCCATCTGGGGGTGGGGATCAGCCGAGGCTGTGCGACTTGGCGCACACCTGGCTGGGCCCATTCCGATCCTTCGAGGAAGACCAGAGCGTATGCCGGCATTGAAATGAATTTCATTCGCTGGATGGATTAGACTTGCACATTCCCGGCCGGTATCTTTTTTTGTTCAATGCATTGATGAATATGTACTTATGAATTTGTTCGATATTAATAATATTTTAAATGTATTTTTAATATTCTAATTATGAGTCAATTTAATATTATAGAATTATAATTGAATTAAATATAATTAATTGACATTTATATATTATTTTATATAAAAAAAATATATATTATGAATATAATATATATATATATATATATATCTAGAAATATATTGAGAATAAAAAGAAATTTGATAGAAATTACGAATTCGAATATAAATACGTTGTGTTGCGTTTTTAATGATGTTTTTATAATTATATTTTTGGTTATTTTGGGTTAGATTTTTTTTTTCTTAATTTTTGTTATTATATATTTTGTTGTGTGTTTTGATATTATTTTATGTTTTTTGGTTTAATTTTGTTAGGTGGAATATTTACATAATTAGAAATATAAATAAAATATTAATAATATATTTTTATATTATATTTTTTGGTATTTTTTTTATAATAATGTGTTTTATTATATATTTTTGTTGTTTTGTTTTTTAATTAAATTTTGTATAATAATGGTGTTTGTTATATTTATCGTTACGAAATTAGATATATTTTGGTATGTTTTTTAATAATAATGTTGATTTTATTTTTTGTTTATGATTTTTGTTGTAGATTTATTATTTTATTTTTTATTTAGTAATATTTTTTATTATATATTTTTTGGAGATTATTTTTGTTATATGTATTTTTTATATTATGATTCTTATTATATTTTTTGTCGTATTTCTTGTTATGAAATTTATTAAAATCTTGCAGAATGATATAGGGAACTCTTAAAAATAATAAAATATATTATTATTATGTGGTACGATGCTTGGAACGTCTCGCATTTGGCAAATTTTGGTATGACTTAGAATTCCACTTATTATATTTGTGTCTCCTGATGCGTCCAGCATATATGAGATCGGGTTTTGTGGTTATGTAATGCTGTTTATTCCACGAATTTTGGCAAATTGATACCTGTTCGAAGCGATAACCGAAACGATGACGAAACCATAAGCAATTTATTCGGAAAATCGTGCGCACAATTTCGATATCTCCGTGTTGCATATATTCGTAATGCGTTATGAATGATGAGGAAACTCTTAAATATTTGCGAAAGGAATTTTTTAAGGATTCCGATCTGCCTGGAAATAGTGCCATCTGGAAATTCATGCTTCCCCATACGCATCTCCTTTTCAGAAGCTCAGCTACGATTCTCGCATAGGGGCACTTCAAATTATCTAAATGATATATTTTTCATTTTCCCCATTGAAATTGCGAACGCGACATTTACGGATATATACGAATATTTGGGAACGTAAATTTAATGATTCCTAGTTATATTTAAACCCCTGAATCCCCGACCTCTGAATGTGAACCTTTTTATTACGTATTCGGGAAAAAGAAACAAAACAAACTATAATTTAATATTATATATTTAAATTTGAAAATTATATTAATTAAAATTTATTATTTATAATATTTATACATAAATACAATATATATATATAGTTTAATCTTTACACAAATAATTATATAATTTATATTGAAATGTATAATCTATTAATATTTATTTATAATATTACTTAAACATAGTATTATAATTTATCAATTATAATATATCAATATAAAAAATATATATATTTATTTAATTTTCAAAATATGTATATTGAATATTGAAAATATTTCTAATATATAAATTATATCCCAAAATGTCCCCAATTATTATTAAATATCAATTTATTATAAGTTCATTATATCCTTAATATAATTTATATATAAATATTCCTTCCATTATATATCCTCTTTATTATTATTATCAACACAGAAATATATAACAAGTATAGTTCTTATATATATATATTTATATTTCCAATCTTTAATATATATATATATATTAATTATATATTTTAAAATAATAAACATACATCCTATTAAAATATATATATATAATAAATCATCGATATTATTCAACATATCGAATACCTAAAGAAAAAGAAAATACCTCCCCCACCCTAATTTCCCCCCATCCAATATCTAATACATAAGAGAGAAAGCAAGGATCTCATATTTAAATAATATTCCATTAAATACAATCTTCAAAACATCAATATCGCAAAACAAATATCCCAAATTCGAATTCCCCTATCGGCAATTTATTAATTTAGATTTCCTTTTTCCGATTACAAAAAACCTAAAAATACATTCTATGTTTTTAAATATCCTCTATACAAAAATACTAAAAAAATCGTATTTTTAACGAAAAACAAAAAACAAATACACATCCATTATAAAACAACAAAATAATACGAAAAAAAAAAAAAAAAAAAAATCTTAAATTGTTATTTTATTATTGGGTTTCCCTTTTTTTTTCCTTATAATATATTAAATATATTTTTTGCAATAATTTTTATTATTTTTATATATTTTTATTATTAATTTAATATATAAATTTTATTTTCTATATATATATATTATTATTTTAAAATAATATTTCTAATTTTTTCGTTATATTAATTAGTATGTTATTGTTTTATATTTTTCATTATGCGAATTAGTGTTTATATTGTATTTGTTTTATAGTTTGTTTTATATTTTGTTTTTTATGTTTATATAAAAAGGAAAAAACACAACACAAAAAACAAAAAAAAAAGAGAGAAAAAAAAGACAAAACAGAGATAAAAACAAAGACGAAACAATAACAAAAACAAAACAAAACAAAAACAAAATCAGAGAAAAAACAAAAAACAAAACAAACAAAGAAAGAGAAAAAAAGAGCGAAAAAAAGAAAAGAACAAAACAGATATACAAAAATAAAGAAAGAGAAGAAAAAGAGAGAGAAACAGACAGAGAAAAACAAAAACAAAGAGAAAGAGCGAGAAAGAAAGAGAAAAACTAAATCCTCCAGTAGACAAATTAGAATTAGGATTCCTTTTTGTTGTAGAGGGGCGTGGACAAGAAGGAGACAAGGAGACGGAAAGAAACAGAGAGAGAGAGAGAGATGAGATAGAGATAGAGCGAGAGAGAGAGAGAGAGAAACAGAGAGAGAGGGAGATTGAGGAGAGAGAGGCTTAGCAAAATGGGGAGGATGGGGAGCAGAAGACGACAGAACACACGAGGGAAACAAGGGAGAGAGGAAGAAGGAGAAAAGGGAGAGGACAATGTCGGCGGACTGAGCCGGAGGCTCTAAAGTATTGTCACTATATTGATTACCATTATTTTTCATTGGCAGATATCTTGGATATCCGTCTATTTCATGATCATTGTTGTGAGAAGCATCAGCAGGCGCAAGGTTGCTGCCTTAGGGACATGCTGACATGCCTCAAATGACCTGCAACCCCATTTCTGCATCTCTCTATCAGTTCTGAGGCCACTTGGTTTTGCGCATGGGAGTTTTCAAGAGGGTCTCATCTCCTCATGCCTGGACAACCGTTCGTTCGGTCTTGCTCGGACCCATTTGAGTCGTCACTTCTGTGAACCCTGGGTTCGTCTTCGAATCTGCGGTGTAGCTTCGACCCCGAAGACCTGGAGCCCTTGGAAGCCCAACGAGTCGAAATCTCTTGCCGAGGAGCCGGGTCTGAAGAGGCGAACCACTCAACAAACTAACACGGGCCTTGTGTGGTTGAGTGCACCTGCAACATAGACATGTCTGACGTCCCAAATGCAATCCCCACCTCAAAGAAGCACCCTCCAAACTCGCAGGCTTGCAGGGCGTGTGGCCCACATGGAAGAAATGATCCCTTTCTTGATATTTGGCTTTTGAAGGAGAACCCCAAACAAAAGTGGAAAAAGGAGGTAGAGGTCTTGGCCAACTATTTGCGAAATATTTCGTTGGCACCCACCGGTGTGAAAAAGGCGCTGCGGCTAAGGCGCCTTGTTCGCATGAAGGAGTTGTGTGCCTCCAAGGATGTCCTCAATGCTTCATTCCTGAGACGAAAGGCATTTTTCGGCGCAACCGCAAAAACCAGTCCACATGAACCAATAAGACAAACAGCTTCCGTACTTCAGGACGGGGAAACAACATGTTAAACACAAACTACAGACTCTTCTTATCTATAGAGAGTAAACCACGGGAAACCAAATTCCCCTGGACCAAATAGCCATTGGCACTGGACAAAAGCAGCTTCGTAGGGCAAACCCAACGGCCATTCCCCCTAATAATAAGTACGCCCCCGCCCCCCATTCATAAATATTGGCTGGGGGGCAAGGGATCTGTGATCAAAGGGTACTTAGATGGGATCCCCTCGAAAAGCAAATGAAACGGGCTCAGAGTGTCACTTTGTAAATGGGTTGTAGTACAAACTTTGAAGGGGACACACTCTTTGCTTCTTTTTGGTTTCGGCCAGGACAGATTAGTGCAAAGAAAGAAAGACAAGCAGACAGTGAAGTGTGTTACTTTGTTATTTGGTTGTAGTATGTTGTAGTACACGCTTTAAAGGGAAAGAGGGGCCTTGTTTTTGTTGGGCGAGAAATCTGTCAGTTTAGTACTTGTTTTAAAATTGGCCTGTTCTGAAAGTAGTACGGACCCGGCGGTCTGGGAAACAGTATCTGTTTTAATTGGGTGCATTTATTGCTAGGGGGAGGCCATTAGGGTGCTTGGAGCAAGGGCCATGATGTCAGTCCTTCATCTGGCTTGTTCAAGAGCCCCTCCCCAATCCTAATCCGTACCCCTTAGAGCACACCAATACAAGGGAAACACCGCTACCATCTGGCATAAGGATGAACTTGCTGGAGCGATAGGTAGAGAATGACCGAGTTGGGCATAAACCGGAAGGGGATTCCCTTACAGGAAACAGCAAGGGAATATGGGGGTCATTCCCTGATTCCCCGCCGAGAACCAGCAAGTTAAGGATTGATTTACCTTCTCTCCTCTGATTCTCGCCACTTTCTGAGAGCTGGGCTCTGTCTCGCTGTAGTCGGGCTTGGGCTGGTAGGTGATCAAACACCCCTCGCATGTGACTCATGTTTCCCTGCATAAAAACTCAGTGTCACTCCCCTGGATCACATCTGGAAAGCAAGAGCACTCGCACCAACCTCATTTCCGGGATCCAGTGGAAGGCAATATGGCTCCCAAATGACCATGGCTAACTTCTCCCATGTGGGACAAATCATCTTAGTGCTGTTCCAACCAATGGTCATTCCGTGTTAATTGGACCTTTCGATCAACCCCCATGGCTTTTCAAAAGTTGGTACCCGTGAGGTTGCGTTAAAAGAAGACCCCAAGGCAAACCCCGGATGTCGTGGGCATTTTCATCACACACGGCTTCCCTTGACCCACTCAGGCTATTGCAAAACCATCCGGAAATCAACAGCTCGATGTATACGCCGTGTATGAACCCCTTGGTGAACATGTCTTGTTCTTGGAACCGCTTTTTGGTTGTGCACAGGGGAACCAAAGGGAAACCCATTTTTTAGGGGTCCCCCAGATGTTTTGCTAGCAGCACATGGGAAGTGGAATCCATCTGAGTAGCTGGCAACAACGCAGATGGCCAGCAAAAGCGCTGACCTGAACCACGGGTTGCCGTTGGAAAGGGCAAAGGCCGCAGAATAATTCTAGGTCCTCCAGAAGAGAGCTTAGAATAAGGGTACTCCTTTTTCCCCAACAGCTGAAAGCTTTGGGGTCTCAGCCCAGATAGGCTCCGGGGTGGTCCGGGGCGGCCCTGAGGTAAGGTTCCACGAGGGTTCCACCAGGGTTCCACCAGGGTTCCACGAGGGTTTCACGAGGGTTCCACGATTCCACGAGGTTCTGCGAGAGCTGCGGGGTGGTGCACTAAAAGAGCACCGCCTGCTGTTGGGGATATCACCTGAGCTTATTTTCTGTAGGGGAACCCTTGCCCAAAAAAGGGCAAAAGGGCACTACTGGGGGGACCTAGAATTGCTAGACACGACACAATGCTCATGTTGCAACATTGGACTGCAGTATTTTACCAAAGTCAAATAATAGGTTTCGGGTTTCACCCCAGTCTCCCCATTTTAATCAACCCCAGTTTAGGATTTTCTTGGGTGAAATGAGGGGCCCTCACCCCCCAATTCATAAACTGGATACGGGGTCACAATACTAGACTCGGTTGCTGTTGACCCCTCTGCAAAAAGTTTGCACTGTTTGTGGGTCCAATCGACATTCCACAATTTCCCCAAAAGTTGAAGTCCAAAAATGAATCACTGGAATTTGTCTGGGTACTAGAATACGTAAGGGGCCGTCATCATGGGTGAGTTCGTTTTACCCCCAAGTGAGCTGAAGCACGTTGACCCTGCTTAATTTCTATGACACCCCCCCCTCCGAATAATGCAAACAGGCATGACACTGTTCAGCAGAAAATGTTGGGGTTTGGGTTGGACGGCTTGCCAATGCTTAATTTAGTATTGGCAATACTCAATTGAAATGCCACTGCTTTAATATCAGATTCCAGTACTTACTTATATTAAGTATTGGCAACACTAAATTTTGTATTGCCAATACTTAATCTTAGGTTCCCAGTATTTAATGTAGTATCGGCAATATCAAATTTGTATTGGCAACAGTTGATATTAGATCTCCAGTACTTAATTTACAAGTAATGCTTAATCTTAGATTTCCAGCAGTTGACATGAAATTGCCAATACCTAGTCGAAAACTTTCAGTACTTAGTTCATGTCTTGAGCATTGGGAACCCCTCAAATGGGTGATTCTCCGTCTAATTACTGTTTTACCCCCCCCCCCCCCAAGAAAAAAAAGGAAGCGAGGGTACCTTCAGAAAACGCTGAATGAAGCCTTGGTATAAACCCCTTGGCTTGCTAAATCAGCCCTGGATTTGCATGGCCAGTCAATTTGACTGGTCCCGCAAAAAAAAAGAAATGGGGCTTTCTCGACATAGGCCTCCCCATTTGGATGGTTGCTTTCCTTTTTCCCTTCGATGAACCAAAAGACGGTCCGTCATTTTCAGAAACCCCCAAATGAAATTTCCAGCCTAACATCCACAGGGAATCACGCACAGGGAAACTCATGAAAAGGGCCCAGGGCCCAGGTACTGAAAAAACACAAGAAACTCTGACAGAAGTGAAGGATTCTGATGGTGCCATTGCTTGTTTGGTAGCCATGAACGAACACCTTGCACTTGCTCTGACATACACTTGAAACCAATGGCATTGCATAATGCAGACTCTACCCAGTGAGAATATCACCAAGTGGCACCAAGGCATATGAATCTGCTGCTGAGAGCTGTGCACTGCAGCGACGACTGACCTTGGGTCGGCAAGGCATCACTTCAAATCCGGCTACGAACAGGTGCGAAACTAATTCAGCTTGTGTTCCATCCAAATCGCATCTACAAAGATTCGAATCTCCGTGGGCTCCGAACTCCTATTTTAAGCAAAGGACATAGACTCGCCTATCCACTCATATGGAACTTCGCAAAAGACCGCTTTAGGAAACCTTCCCTGAGGTTCCGTGGGGCATGTGTACAGTGGATGTCCCATTGCAAGTTGGGGGAACCTTCGGAAACCCCCAAAACACACACACACAAAACAAATCCATCATGCTTTGTGGTCGAGTGGGGGTTGTTCACTTGCAAAATATCTAACATCCCGTCTACAGAAATGGAACACACCAAACATTCCATTTGAAAGGAGAATAGTCTTCCAGGACCCCGAATCGTCAGGTTCCATGTTTGAAGTGTTTCTCAAAATTAGGGGGCCCCAGGTAGTTGGTTTCCTCTGGGTTTCCCTTTAAAGCCATCCCACAAAAGAGTCCCCCATTTGGAGACACTGTGGACAGGAGGGTTCCATGCGTCGCCGAGGCCCAGGCACTATGGCTGTATTGCCCAGCGAGGACAAGCCCAGCGCCTCAGCCAGTTTGCAGCAAGCCAAGGCCAAATTCGGACCATTTCAGCGCTTCCAAGACATGGTTGCACAATGTTGCAGAAAGAACCTTGGGAAAGAATCAGGGCGCCTTTAATAGTTGGTTGACCAAGGTAGCCGGCTGTCTTGCCGCCCTTGCGAATATGCAATTGACATGTTGAACATTCCCTGCGTTTTACAGTGTATTCTGAGTTGTCTTATTTTATGGGCTTCTGGGTAAAAGTGCATGCCAAAACTAAAACTCTGCCAACGTAAATCGGTGAGCGTGTGAAAGAAAACCGCCGTTTCCAAGTCACGAGCATGCACCAGCGAGCAAGCGACAAGCGTAGCTGATATACAAGTATCCAGAGCAAGCCATCAACGCAACATGCTCCAAGAAATTCTGTCTGCACTGAGACCCCGCCAACATGAGACAAGTCGGGCGTGAGAAGTCCGCCGTGAGCTCTTGTATGTAGAACGTGAACATATGTGCCAGCATGTGCGCATGTAAGCCTGCAGCGCGTGGACGAGCACGTTAACATATGTGCCAGCATGTACGCAAGTAACCATGCAGCGCGTGGACGGGCACGTTAACCTATGTGACAGCATGTGCGCATGTAACCATGCAGCGCGTGGACGAGCATTTACACAAGAAACCATGCAGGGCACGTCAACATATGTGCCAGCATGTACGACACGGGCAGCCATGCATCCCGTGGACGGCCATTGCGACGCATAAACATTGGTATAATCTGCCACAAATAGCAGTCAGTACATTTGCAAATTCCTGCACGAATTACGCGGAAAAACGCACCGAAACATGCGTTTCGGGCTCATGAATGGCCAATACAAAACGGGAGTTTGCACGCAAAAGCATGGAATGAACGCTGGCGTGGAAGGAAAAAGCTCAAACAAAACGCAGGGTTTTTGAGAGTCCGCATCAAGAGAAGGGGAACAAGGACAACGGAAAAGTAGCCAAAAGTAGAGTTTGGGCGGCGGGTCAGCCGGCTGGCTTGAACAACCAGGGTCAGCCGGCCAGCTGAAAAGGAGCCAGTTTGCAGCGCTTGTTTTCTTCTTTCTTTTTTTCATCGCGCAAGTCAAGGGCAAATTCGAAACATTTCAGCGGCTCTCTCCCATTCAATTACATGGTTGCACAATGTTGCAGACAGAACCTTTGGATAAACACAAATAACGAACCCTGGCGACCATGGGAAAGAAATCAGGGCACCTGTTTTGGTTGGTTGAACAAGTGTGGAACCCAGGCAACCACGTGGATCCTCAAAAGCATTCTTTTTGGGAAGCTCCTTTTGGACATCATACACTGCCCCTCGGCACAGGGTACATGATTGCGTTGCTTTGTTGAATGGACGACCAAAGGAAACTATGAGACGTGAATAAACAGGGGGCCACTATGGATGCACACTGCGCTTTCGGGGTGGGGGGGGGGGGGGCTGGGGGTCTGTGAAGGGTCTGCTTTTGCACCGAATCAATCGACCATCGGTCAATCCCCCCCCTCCCCAGATTATCATCTAACCGCCGCACGTGGCCGGTCAACTTTTGTGTGTTTGCTATGGAAACCAGATCCTTCGGCCTTTGGTCATACCTCCTAGACGATTCCCATGTCCTTTCCATATTGTGTGTGCGTTAGTCGCTTGTGTGTCGTGGTTTTGCTGTTGATGGTTTTTCTTAGTTGATTGAGCGCCATCTTCCTAGTGGACACCTGCACCAACCCACCCGAGGCCCGGCCGGAGACACACATCCCAAGCCGCAGGAGTGGACTGAGAGCCGTGCTTTAGACATCTGCTGTAGCTGGGCTCTCTCCTGGCACGGCATGCGACGGTCACGAACTCACACGCGCCCTCGCGATCCTCAGAGTGGCGACATTCTGTCTCACCCCGGTTTTTGCTGGGTTTTGGAGGCAAACCAGAAGGAAGCCAACCAATTCAGGGGGTCCAATTATATTTTTTGTTATACATGTAACACCCTAATTAAAAGTAACAAGACCAGACACTGGCGGAGGTGTATGCGATGGTAGTCAAGGATCAATATGCGGCCTACCATACTCTCCCCTTCCGCAGTGACCCCTAGAGCAAAATACTTGGTGGGTTTCATGTTTCGCTCGCCTTTGTGTGAGCTTTGCCAGCAAAATTCTTTCCCAAAGGAGAAACTCCATAAGTGAACCCCAGATTTTGAGGGTCTGCACAGCTGCACGGCTGACTGCCTGGATTTTGGATCTTAAAACTCGTCTCCCAGCCCATAGTGAAAGCTCTCTGGACTAGGAATCCGAAATCTGGTCTAAAACTGCGGGTGTTTTGACAGCAGGGATGTCAGATTTAGGCAGGCGGACCAAGGCGACTTTCATGTTCAATTCTATGCCAACCTAAACAGGGTTGCTTTCTGCTCCCTGCTAAAAGCTTAACTTTTAGTGGTTTAATGGAAAACACATTAGTTGGCAAAAAGTTAAAGTCCTACATCCAAGCAAAATGCACCAAAGTAAAAAAAGAAAAGGGTCCGTCAAACAAGCACACACCCACACACCCATATGAGCTGCGCCCAAAGCCAATTGACTTTTGTTTCTACCAACACATGGAACTCTTGTAAGGTGGGCCTTAAAAAAGCCCGTAAGCTAGGAATCGCTTCCCCATGGCCCGCCTGAAGCAACTGCGCCAGGGCCAAGGCAGACCTGCGACCCGCGGAGGTGTTGCGAGCACTTCCGAGGTGGGTTTTGGGCGAGTCTTGGTCTGGGTCTTGTGCCAAACAGGCGATCTGGCGAAAAACACGATGCAACTGGAAGCCGGGGAAAACACGAATTAGACCTTCTGTTGGCCCTATGCTGTTGGCAAATTGGCCAAAACTCCAGCATGCGACCTTGTACCCTAAAATATTAAAGCTGGTGGCAAAATATCATGAACAGTGCTGTTAGCCAAACGTTGGCCAAAAGGAGCCTGGAGGGCGTCAAGGAAGTTTGAGGTTAAGCTGCAGGAAGGTGTGCTGGAGACATGTTTCGCTTCATTCAACAAATTGGCACTGAACCCTTTAAGGGTACCCCTTGTTTGTCGTTTTGGGATCAAACTGCAGGGATCAAACTCATCCGGGCTCTTTCGTTCATGCTTGACTCGGACTTCCGCGGCTTAAGTCCGTCACTCAGGCGGTATGTGGTCTCGAGTCTCATGTGCTGAAAATACTGTAAATAAGAGGTCCAACACACACATGGGGACTTGGCGAGTGGTTTGTTGACGCTCATTCCTTGGAGAACCTCACGGTGTCGACCTTGTTTTGAATGGTAAACCGAAAGGAAAACCGCAAGGCTGCCTAACAAAGGGACGGACCCCCTCAAGCTTCGTTCCTTTTTTTTGCCCCGTTTCAAAGAAACACTCTGCACAAACCCAGGAGTTTGTGGGCTCGGAACCCATCGGGTGCACATTTGCACATCCGTCGCGAGTTCGTTTGGAGTGGGTCTCCTAATGGTCATGGGAAAGAAGGGGCACCCTCTCTCCCATGAACATGGCACCTGACCGGGACCTGGTCCCTAGAGGGAACTGATCTTCCAGGTACCCCCCGGCAGGTGCCATGCTACTGGGAGGAAGGGTACCTCAGGGAGCCCGTCCATAACAAAGGAAGTTTGTTAGGAAGGGTTCAGAATCAAGATTTGTTAAGAGGTTGCACTCAAAAAATCCCCGGCAAGAAATCCAAAGGCTTCAGCAGCGCAACATGGCACATAAACAAACCAGATGTTCCCCGAATCACAGCTTCGTCCTGCTTCCCCCCAAAGAGGGTGAAACTCCCAGCAATCCAAGCACATTACCTGACCTCCCCTTACTGCGCGTAAAACATCCTCGCCCTTGATTCTGAGATAAAGCTTTGAGGGATGCCGACTCAACTGCCACGTTGGGGTAAAGCATATGAACCATGCCAACGACCAGGCAACCATGCCAACTCAACTGCCAACTCAACTGCCAACTCAACTGCCAACTCATGGTTCATATGCTTCATATGCTTGGTTCATATGCTTCATATGCTTCATATGCTTCATATGGTTCATATGAACCACATATGGTTCATATGGTTCATATGGTTTCATAAACCTATATACCTCCCAGCGCCTTTTTCTCCATGGTCGTTCCTCGGTCGCCCACTCACTCGGGCGCCGGGCGAAGCTGCGGCTGGCGGCCCCATAGCACGGCTCATCTGAGAGCGCAGGGCTTCCACCCGGAAAGCTTTCCGGTTGGCTTCCCCTTGAAGCCACAGGGGTGACTCTCGAAAACAGAGCCGCAGGGTTTAGCGTTAGGGTGACACCAAAGGAGTCCCCTAGTTTGACACACATGCAGACACATACCGGGAATGAATTCTAATAGGGAGGTTTAGGGTGACCCTCAATAAAAAGACAGAACACAAATATGTGCCATAAGTCCCATTCAACTCTCTCTTCAGGCCTTAGAGGCTTGTCCTTGGCTTATCCAGGGATAGCCCCAGGCCCCTTTAGACTCACTAAAGGGTCCCTCGAGGACTCTAGTCCTCCAGAACCCGCCCGAGGTTCCATAGCAGAGTGTGGAGGGCAAATAAACTTGTGGAACTTGCCCGTGGTGTGACTTTTCACCTCGCCAAAAACACGCACGAAACCATGCTCACAAGTGGATGGTTTCCTTTTGGCTTGCCAAACAAACCGCCCAAACAGGGGAGGCTCGAAAACGAGACGTGCCATGTCTGTAGCCTTTACAAGGTTGCTGCCCCGAAGGAAGTACGAGGACCTTGCTACTGATTTATTTTCCGAAGGCCGTCGACCCATTTGGCAAACGCCGATGTCCAAACCGCGTGAGGTCCCCGCTGAATGGTCGCTCGTCGTGCGCAAACCTCACGGCTCGAGTTCCCAGGAGAGGTCCCCCAAATGTTCAACCATCGTTCTTTCTCAGCACCAGCTGTTTCCTCCGGGTGTTTGGTGAGCTTTCTGGAGAAACGGTTTCTTGGGCACCCTTGCTGGAGGGAGAAAGGGAAACCAAATGGAGGAAACCCAAGGGAAACCAACGGGAAACCAAAGGGAAACCGAAGGGAAACCGAAGGGAAACCGAAGGGAAACCGAAGGGACACCAATGAAATCAAGCAAAATTTAGTGTTTGTTGGAGTGGATTGGTTTGAGAGGTGTTCTAGAAAAGTTTAATATGAATATTCTTCGACTTGGACTTCCTGAAAAGAGTGAGCTTTTGCTGGTTAGAGAATCCACCAAGGCAAGCAAATACAAAGATACGCTAGGTCTAGCAGCGTACTAAGAATCAGCCTCGGAAAGTCTTCAGCGAGCCCAAGAACCGTTTCAAGGCCTTCATGGAATCTATCTCAACCCCTCTCACCCCCCACCCCCCTATCCCCTCGAATCTTTATCCTAGTTCAAATCACTACCTTCTGGCCGCCTTTCAAAAAGCTCTAGATCAATCGATCTTGAGAGAAATGCCCACTTGAGCAGCGCTGACAACACGTAGTGTGCAACATGATTCTCCATGAAACCAGATAGTGAATACCTACTCAACTTCACGGTTCGTTGATCCCCACGATAAACGCCCGGGATATGTCACGCTCCATACTCTCAGGCGTGCCGGGGAATCATCTACTTTCCCCCCCAAAAAAAAAACAATGAATGGGGGTTTAACGGGGATTCCTCAAGAGAAACACAATTTTTTGGCAACGTCCCAAAGCAGCTTCCTCGAACCATGGATCCCTTTTTGGGGAGTCCCACGTTCCGCGTGATTTTTGGCGCCGGGACCCGACGCTCCGCTCCTCCGCGCTCGTTTTCTGAGGCCAAGGGCGCTCCGTCCAGGACTGAGAGCGGCCATTGGCCGTGGCGGTCTGCAGCAGGACCAAAGTCTTCCTGGGACCGGTCACCCCTGACCAAGGTCACCCAAAGGGTTGTTTTTTCTTGCCACCTTTGGCGGAAAAATGATCGACCCCCTTGTAGTGAAGGATTCCTTTTTGAGGGGGCCGCCAATTTTCTCACAAAAGGTGGCAAAAAGACCCCCCCGAGGTCACGCCCCCAAATGCTAGGTAAAGGGAAGCAACCGCCATGTTCTGATCTTGATACCCCGCAGAAACCACAAAAATAATGACCCCTGCAGGATCAATTCCTCAGCCCAAACGCGAGACCAACACATGTTTCGGTGTTTTGAGGCAGGTTGTTTGGCCAAAAATGTGCAAATGGGGACACGTGGAAAACCCCTCAAGGTCAGGGACCATGTTCTGACTTTGATACCCCGCAGAAACCACAAAAATAATGACCCCTGCAGGATCAACCAGCCACAGGGAAATCCTCAGCCCAAACGTGAAACCAACACGAAAATCGTGTTTTAAGGCAGGGTTTAGCCAAGTGTCCAAAACTTATCACCTTTTGGGGCCAACAAGGGGAAACTGAAAGTTCAACAGGTCGATTTGTTTTGGGCAAGTGAGTTAGACTACTTGCATGTTGCGGGACATTTAGTGAGTCCCCCGCTGTACATGAACGAAAACCTACACCAACTGAAATAGATGAACCCCTCGTAGTGGGGCAAGCCACTCGCCTGTAAACTGGGTGCAGGATTTCGTCCATCAACAGTATGAATATATGTAGCAAGTGAATTGGAACTATATAAGTGGGCAAAACCTTGGATGTTCAACCCAAGTAAATAGGTTTGGCTACGTAAGTGTGTTATAAGAGCAAACCCGTTATCCCACTGTTACAGTTTTAACTCACGTAGATTCTTCCTGGGCCCTTGGATGTTCAGCCTACTCAAACCTTCAAACAGGGTAGAACTGTGGCCCCTGAAGAGAAGCCAATTGTATACCCTCTAAGCCGATTTCTCGTATTTCTCTAAACAGGTTGCCCATGACACGCATGTGCATGTAGGTTTTGTCTCAAAAAAAGAAGGTTGACCAAGTTGCCTCAACAAAGGGCAACTACGGACTTGCCTCAAAATGAATGTTTGTTTGTTTTGTGTGGTGTCCCTCTGTGAAGTAAACAAATTAGTCTTTAGCTATGCCTCAAAAAGGGATCCGCAAAACTGGCCGGCCTCTTGGTTTTTCTTTGACTGAGAGTCCACTCTCCTCTTCAAAAGCGCAAACAAACACACGTGGCACATGCGGCTGAGGCCACCAACGACCAGCGTCCGAGGCCATTCCATTTTGACTCAACTACAATGACTGAGGACAAAGGTCCCCTAATGAGGTGGGAGGGTTCGCTGGTTTAGACTTGGTTTAACATTGGCCTAGTCTAAGCTCGCATTGGGGCGCTGGGATACCGAAAACATATGTTATTTTTTTGGGAGGCCTTTGTTAGCGGCCTGTGATTTGTTGTTTAGGCCCTATCATAGGTAGGCTGGCTGCATAGCCTTTCCCTAAAGTGCGGTGTGTGGGAGGATGCACTGTCGCGCTTTAAAGGGTAATATGAGGGGCTCGGCAAGTACTGACAGGTTGCTCCTGTCATCATGACTCCTTTGGTTGAAACTATGTAGCCCACAATTCCAGTAAACAAAAAGAAGTACTAACAAGTTGCTCCTGTCTCCGTTTGGTGTTAAAGCAGCCCACAACTCCATCCTAATCCGCTCCCCCGATAAAACACATCCCCTTGAGCCGAAAATGTTCAATTTTACGGGTCCCCTGTTCCAGCGTTGGGGCTGCCAACTCCCGTGGTGTTGGTCGATTTTCCGTATAGGTCTGGTGAGCAGCGAACACCCAGCCGGCCATGAGTTCAGTGCATGAATCGTCGACCAAAAGGTTCAAGAGTTGAAGGTCACACCACAGCGCAAAGTATAGGCTTGGCTGGAACTAGGACCGCACCAAAAAAACTATTTTTTGCCTGGTTAGTGGAGAAACAATGGGGACCCCAAAAAATCAAAAAACAAAAAGGGGAACTAATTCTGGGGAAGTAGGGGGTCCCAAAAAAATACAAAAAACAAAAAAACGGCGAGAGAAGAAGATAGGCCTCCCTCCCGCAAAACGTGGCAACGCAACGGAACCTGATCCTCTGTCAAGTCATGCCATATTGGCACAGGGTCGAAACAAATGGCTGTGGCTCGCAAAAGTGGAATTCCACAATGGCACCTTGGTAAATGGAGCAGAAGACTAAACCCGCGTAACCCCGGCTCTTTAATTTTGAGCCATATTCAAATTAGAAGGTGGCTTTGGGGTATTGTCAAAGCACACTGAGTCATGATTACAGGAGCAACCTAGTAGTAACTGACTAGCCTTTCTTCTATCATTTGAAGGCAACCCAAAATCAACTGTGACGGGCACGCCAAAGCTTGGCCCAACCCCTGGTAATTACCCCCCCCAAAAAAGCAACAACACATTTTCAGATTCTGTGTCATATCCAGCCAACCTGAAAATATGGAAGCTGAAGCAGGTGTTGTGGGAAACACACATTCCGCCACTCCAAGGTGGTCGAGTCAAGAACAAAAAGAAAGAATCTCAGCTGCCAAGACGCTGCTCTGGCGCACAGGTTTGCGCTGCGGCTGCCAGAACCTCACGAAAATGTGTTGGCTGAATTCCATTCCAAGTCATTCATTGAACTTCTTCCGAGGACCCCCTCAAACACACCACCCTCCCCAAACACACTACCACCCCAATCACATCCCCAAAACCTGTGTTGCTTCTTGCTGATAGGCTTATACGCCTTCTTTCCGGCTGCCCAACTAAGCCATAAGGCCGTGGATGACAGGTCATATTTTGTTCGTCACGGATTTGGCAAATCGCCCCTTTCCGCCATGGGTCCGAGCCTGTGCCAGGCTCTGACTCCAAGCTCCCAGCCAAACAAAGTGAGAAGAATTCGCTAGCCGAGATCCTGCCAAACGGCACGCCACAGTCGCCAGATCTGACAAAGCGCTGTTAGGCTTCCTTCTGTACAAAGTCTTCCTACAAAAAGTGAACCCTTGACTTGTTCACATTGCCTGTGAAGAATCGGCAATGATGGCCTGAACTGGAGTCGGGGGCGTTTGGGGCGTTTGGGGCGGGCGGGGTGGGGTGGGGATAAGATTGATTCTCGCCGACGATCATTTCCATCAGAACACGGGGGCGTTTTTCTCAAAATTGGGGTACCCCTCCTGGTGGTTTCCTTTTGGCTTCCTAAGTTCATCCAAAAAACGGACCACGGAACCCAAACCACAGGTCCGTTCCCAGGGCGTTTCCTCTAAAACGCAGGTCTTGAGATTCCCTCGAAGACCTGCCACAGCCACAAGACGGCCCGGCGGCCACAGTCATGGACCAAAAAGGGTGGGAGGACGCGGGAGGGTCTCTCCCTACACAAGCTTAGGATAACCCCCCTTTTTCAGGCCTTCGAAGTCCATGCTCTTTACGATCGCGCGACTTCTGCCATCTGCTGCCATCTTGTGATCTGCTTCGTTTGGAGTGTGTACCTCCTAAGAGGGGGTTGAGTTGAAACCTCAAGGAAAACCGGCAGGGTGGGGGGCTGACTGCAACCTAATTACTTTGAGACACCACACAGGTGTCAGACCACATGCGTAATCCACTGGTCTCCTTGGTCTGGCTGCTCATGTTACAAACCCTGACCAGACCCGGAGACGCATCCATGACAAAACCGTCTATGCCGCATCGATCGGTCGGCGCGAAAGGCGGTCCTCATAGCTCCAAATAAAGTTGTTCGCCTCAGAGATTTACTGACTGACCAGTGACCAGTGGCTATCCCCACCCTGCACTGCCAAGATTCGGCCAGTGACCGGTTTGCCAGTGGGTCGCAAAAAAGGACATGGAGGGAAGTGGGGGGAAAGGGATGAGGAAATCAACTCAAATCCACTGGGTGGTTTGGCCGAACAAAAGCCACATGTTTGCTGTTGAAGACCCACGCAAATGTCCGCACAAGTGTGTAGTCCAAAACTTGGACACTAGACACAAAGGGCGGAAGGGCCCGTGTCACTGAGCACATCCTCGTTTCGGATCTGTAGAGTCGAATTGTCGCATGACATGCTTGGAACATCGCTCCGCTTGCATCCGAGCAGCGGGCTCTACGACATTCATGGTTGCTCCAAAGCTAGCAGGAGCGCAAGGGTTGAACAAAACGCAACGGAAGAAAACCTGGCCAAACCACCACCCTTGTTCCTTGGTCATCTTTAAGAGGCTCAGACCACCCCCCCATATTCCACTTATCCTTTGGTCCCTGAGGGGTATCTCAACTAAGAACGAAACCCGCAGGGCAGGTTAAGACGAATCCCTGGCAACCTGGGGAGAGCATGCCTCACTTTGAGGGTTGGGCCAATGGCCAACACGTGTGCAAACAACTGTTGTTTAGACAACCTGGTTTCCCGAAAAGAAAAACGGCCAGGGGTTGGTTGCTTAAACACATGTTTGGCCAACCCTGCAGTTGTTTTGATTTTCAACCAACCCACAAAATGGAACCTCGTTTTTGACGAATCCATTTTGCAAGAGCCTTGCCAAGACCACCAAGGGTTGCGAGCTATTTTGCTAATTCCATGTTTTGCGGAACATGTTGAGCCCAACACCAAAACTGGGAAAACGGGATGTTAAGATGCCCGCCCTCCACTGACCCCGCGGCCCGCTGCCCGCCGGGGCCCGGGCGTGAGTTGGGGCCCAAGGGGTGGTCTTCCCTCTCCCAGCTGAGCCACAGATTTTTCCGCCGACCTTTGTCCTACACTCGTTCAGTGACCCTGGAAACAAGGGAACCCTTTTTGGGGCTTGGACCATTTTTAGTGACCACCAAACAAAAAACGAAAAACAAATTGGTGCCACTGAACAACTGAGTACAAACCTTCTGATCCCATGACAAGGGCACGAAGTCAGGCGAAGGGCCGAGGGCTACCCAAAAACAATTAATGCATGGCCAGCAGTGGTCAGCGCCTGGCTGTGCCCAGAATGCGTCTGCAGTGCCCTTTCGCTCAGCTGACAACGCAGCAAGCATGGCCAGGATGAATGTCGTTGCTTGGCAGCTGCACAGTTTCCCCCATACCTGGCCCCGGTAAGAACGGAGATCGAGGGAAGCCTCTAATCTGCACTTGGATCTGACTGGGACTGTTCCTTACTGTCCTTCGTGCGCGTTTTGATTGTGGCCCGGAACAACTGCAATGCTCAACTGGAATCAAGGAATCCAGGGCACTTCATGGATCCCATTTTGGCGGATCGGTAGGCTTGCTGTGCACAACAATTTTGCTGTGCTGCACCAAAATATGCTTGGAACATGTGCTTGGTGTGACCCACCAGACTTGGAAGGCGCGGGTTTGGGATTTCGAAGGTCGTTTCAATGGATGCAAATCTTTGAGGCTCCGCCCGGCTACCCGGCTACACTGTTCAAGGAACATCAAAGGGGCACCCAAGCGTGTCCATTCCCTGTCCCTTAAGCCCACGATACGGATGCCAACTGAGCAGCGCCCATTGACTCTTGGTTCTACCAAAATGGACCGATGGCTATAAAAGGGTGACATCATGCGCAACTATGATCCCGACAAAGCCGGGTGGTAACCTGGCAGAATGGCCCATTTAGGGGTGCGCTGCTCAACTAAATATAGAGCAAGTGGAAGTCTGAAGCCCGGCATGGTTCGCTCAATGATGTGATGACAACGAGTGGCAACTCATTGAATGTCCTTCCGCTCGACCAAGTGCTTCGCTGGAATCAAAATCGATGGATTTGGTGATTGATGATGAACAACCACAGGGATTCAAACAAATCGTGAGATTGAATAATACGTTCTTGGCCGGGTTGTACGGTTGCATTTGATTGGTTCACTTGCAATATTTGGGGTCTCTAAAAGGGGAACCCCAAGCCGCCCTGGATTCCCCAGGGCACCCTCGAACCCCATTTGAGCAGAGTGACTCTCAGTTCCAACCTGTGAGGCTCTTGAGGGGCCCAGCTTTTTGGCCATACTGTGGATGGACGCAATCCTGGAAACTCTGGGAAACCATTGTTTGTTGGTATTTAGAGGGGAAGCATCATTCCAGGGCTTCTAAAATGGTGCAGGATTTCGTCCATCCACAGTACTACAGTACCCCGTACGCCAGCGACCTTTTCCGGAAGCCGCTTCGAGCAGCGAAACGCCGAGCGAATCCACGCTTACCCACGCGCGCAGGGCTGCTCCCATTTGACCCGAGAGGTCGGTGAAGGCAAACCGATCTCATTTTGGACCCGAAAGAGGGTGTCCCTTGGTACCTAAGGATCCAAGTGGGCCCTTTTCACCCCACGACTATCAGTTCTCAGGGAGGCAAGGGACCCCAGAACCATCTCAAAAGGGACGGGACCCTTTCAGCAGGGGAGCCCCGATTTTGAGAAGCACTCCTGTGGCTTGATCCTGTTTAGAGGCCAAAGGAGCAACCAAGCATCCCCCTTGCACGACTCGGCTGCAGGCCAGCGCCCGACAGCGCGTTTGCTCGGGTTGTGTGCTTCGGGGTTTTATCATGGAGCCCGGCGGGCGGCGGCAGTTTCTCCCGGCCATGGTCAGAAGAAACCCACAGAAGCTGGAAGTAAGGTTCACTGGGCTGCCCGTTTTCGGATCCCCCGCTAAAGGTTTGACGAACTTTTAGTGGGTTAAATTCGGAAACCACTCAAAGCTAAAAGGCCAAAAAGCTAAGGAACCGGATGGCTGAGAGCCACCAAGTTCACCTGTTGGAACCTTCCCTGGTTCAAACGCTAAGACCGTGCCTCAACCGCCCACACCGCCTTACTTGGATGCTTTCCAGAAGCATGCCTTGGGATCCGAGCGACGGATGGAGTTCAGGCGAGAAAATCGGGTTACCCTCGTTTTCTTGGTTTATGTCCCACTGCAAAAAGAGCCAAGTGCCATGGGGCAACTGGGTTCATCACTGCGCTGCAAGGATGACTGCTAAGAGCAAGCAAGAACGCAGAACACCATGAAAAAAACTTTTCGTTCGGCGTGACGAGGACTGCTCAAATCCACCCTGTCATTGCGTGGTTTCTTAGCTTGAAGGGCCTTGCCCAGATTCAACAAACAAACAAACAACCAACCAAACAAACAAACAAACAAACAAGCAAGCAAGCAAGCAAGCAAGCAAGCAAGCAAGCAAAGAAACAAACAATCAAGCAACAAAAACACAAGCACAAGCACAAGCACAAACACAATCACAAACAAACAACCAAACAAACAAAAACCAACGAATCAAAACAAAACGAAACAAAAACAAACAAACCCAAACAAAGCAAAACCTAACAAACAAGCAAACAAATAAACAAACAAACAAACAAACAAACAAACAAACAAACAAACAAACACACAAGCTTACAAACCAGCAACCAAGCAAGCACGCAAGCAAACAAACAACCAGGCAGGTACCTGCCCGTCTTTCGGAGTGACGTGCAAGCCATGTCTGGAGAGAAAAACGGTGATTTTGCGAACGGCTTTGAGGAACCAGGGTCGCAACATGGTCAACAAGCGGCCTTTTGGGTTGGGGGTTTCCTATTTGGGGACCAAAGCGCTCCCCGTTCTGTTTCTTCCTATGGCTTCCAACCATAAGCAGTACTCGGTGGCATTGTCTACCTCTTGAACCCCTGGCCCAGTTTGGAGCAATGAGAGCCCAACAGATTCCAGGCCCTGCTCGAAGTTGTCATCCTCAGTCGCACCATCTTGCAAATCGGATGTGTCAAGGAAAACCAGGACCACCAGGGGTCACTGGATTTCCCACTCAATTGCCACTTTCAGTCCAAAAAAGGGGAAATCGAGGGAGCCCGCCACCCCTCCAGCCAAAGAAAGCACGCATCTCCGGGTTTGGCTTGAACATCTGAGTGTGATTCATTTGAAAAAAACTGGGTTGCGCGGTTTTTAGTCTTTGCTTCCATCTGCCAAGGTGCCATTTTGATATATATTTTTCTGACCCGCAGCCATCTTGCAACAGCTAGGTTTTTGCTTGCAACAGCTAGCCGGGAAATAGCCATAATCCAAAAAGTTGAAAGGCAATTTGGGTGGAACCAAAGGGGCACCCAGTAGGATTCAGGAGCGAAACAGGTTAACCGGGGCTTAGGGCAATTTGGAACGGCTTGATCAGGCTATTTTGGTAGTTTTGGATTGTTTGGAGCTTCGGGGATGGTCTCCCCTTTCGGAACAGAGGTGCAAATCAGTGCAAATCCAAACCGAAATTGGGCGGAGTTTCGAACGCTTTAAGCAAATCCAGGAAGCCAAGAAGCCAAGAAGCTAAAAAAACACCAAAGCCACACCAGCCAAGAAACTGGAGGAGCCTAAAACGAAACCAAAGTCAGGCTGACCCAAACATGTGGGACACGTTCCACCAAAAAAAACCTCGAAGAATTCCGAAAGAGAACACAGCACTCCCAAAATCTTCAAGTCTGGCCGGTGGACCGTCCTCATTGGACACCATTTCCTGGGCTTGCCGCCCCCCCCCCCCCTTCCGCACGGGGGGTGGTCTTCTTGCGGCTTTCTTTCAATCAGAATTCAACGAAATGCAGCCAAGGTTCGACCCGAACTCGCGGGCTAATGACCCCAGCTCTCATGAAAATAACGGGAAATGACTAGAGCCAAAACTGGGCTGGTGAGATCATCGAATTTCAAACTGATCGGTTCAAGGGACACCTATGTCTACGGCATGCCATTTGGGCGCGTCTAAAAACGATGGCCTTGATAGTATATGCTGAAGGAAAAACGGCACACCCACTGGACGTCTGGGTAGTTCGGTTCCTGTTTTTCACTGAGCTGCCCTGGCCAAGATGAGGGCGCACACGCTGCCCAACACGCCCAGCACCAGCAAAGTGATGAGGGCCTCGGTCGCGTGTGAATTTGAGGACCTTTTGCTAGAATCATGAAACACACAAGTCTGAGTTTGGGCCAAACGAAAGCACCTCGAGCCTACAATTTATAGCATACATATTATATATATATATATACACTGATGTAAACATAGGGGCACCTTGAAAGGTGTAAAGGGGAAATGCCCCTTTGATTGGTTGGGTCGCAGCTCCTTTTTGCAAGAAACTCCCGCGAAGCGCCACACATTTTCATGAGACTTGTTCTCCAGTTGCCTTTTAGGCACCCGACCCCTGTATTTTCAACCAGCAAGGGGTGATTGCCCCAAACATCCCGCCTTGTTCTACCACAACAGTTCTCAAGCGATTGCAAACGATTCCAGGCCACCCTTGAGTTGCAAACACTGGCCTGATTTTCAAAAAGAGTGCCCTCCCTCTCTCCCTCCCTCTCTCCCTCCCTCTCTCCCTGCCTCTTCCTCGCTCCCTCTCCCTCCCTACCTCCCTTCCTCCCACCCTCCCTCCCTCCCACCTTCTCTCTGTCTCTCTCCCTCTCGCTCTCCCTCCCACCCTCCCTACTCTCTGTCTCTGTCTCTGTCTCTCTCTCTCTCTCTCTCTTTCTCTCCCTCTCTTTTTTGCGCCCCTTCCTTCTTATTTGTTCGTTCAGTTTCTCTCCCGAGGCAAGGGCTACACGAAGGGTTGGCGAGCGCTGGACCCTCTCCAGGAGATGGAATCTCGGCGGCGGCCCGAAAGGAAGCTGTGCTAACCATGTTTCGGGCTTCCCTACTGGACTTGCTTGTGCTCAGCAGGGAATGAAGGAATGACCCTTATAAGCCATCCCTTGTAGGTTCCTTCAAGGGCATCACTGTGTTCATTCCCGCATTCCCTACTGAGCACCAGCAAGTTGACACACGTCTTCATAGATCAATTTTGCCATGGCCAAAACAGGAATTTTCTATGTGCAACAAATGATTGCATACAACTTGCCCTGCGCTCCATGTTTCGCCCGTTCCGTTGCGTCAAGTCTTGGGGGAGCATCTCGTTTTAGCCAACAGAAGCAGCTCCAAGCGCATCTTCTCCGGTCCCAAAGGCTTCGGGCTTGGGCTGCCTGCAGTTGGGGTCTTTGCGTGGCCAACTTGACAAGCCACTTGCTTCGCGCAGCTTCGCGAGCCGGCTGTGGCCAATCGGAACATGAACTTGAGGAGCCAGAAGGCACATATCTAGGGGTACCTTCCCCATTCTGTCCAGGGATTCCTCTTTCTAGAAACCTCCCGGAAACCCAAAAAAAACGGCCGGTTTTTGGAAAGAACGATGGTTGAAAAGAATGGGGAATCAAGCCCTAGAACATGCGGGTCCTTTACCTGACATGCATGTCTTGGCAGCAGCTCGCAACCGAATGTTAGCAGAAGGCAGTAAACATTTAAACCATGTGCACTGATGTCGTATGTCGTATGTCTACGCATAGGTGTAGGTGAGGCAGGGACCTCATGTCAAAGGACTCGTAAATTAAAGGGACCCAAACTGTGCCATTTGGTGGGTGATGCCCCGTTTTTCTTTACACGTAGAGTGGATTGGCCAAACACCATCACCGGGAAAATTTGCCGCTGAAATGGTCGTTTCTCAAGTCCGGAACGGAACTCAGGGAGCGAGGTTCCCATGTCCTGGACTCGGCTCTAACGGAGCTGCGGTGGGGCGCCAGGCCCCACCAGGAAGGGCACGACGGCCACAAAGACACCTCAAAGAGCCATCAGGTTCACCCGAATTGGTGGTTTGGGCATGTAGATTTGAAGATACCAAGTGGTGGTGGTTTGGGCATGCTGTAGATTTGAAGACTTCGACCAAGTGGTTCTTGCTGAGAAAAAATGGTTATTGTGACGGTCACCAACTGGTAGTCATTGTCAGGCCGCCGCGGGATGGGAACATGAAATCCATTGCCCGGAAATCCCTGGTGGAATATGTGTTCAAAGGTGGAATATGCTACCCTCCTAGGCGAGCTCCTTGCAATTTGCCCAGACAAAATTGTCGTCTTGTTGTGAGCCACGATTCGTCAAACATGTGCTTACCGTGAAGGACACTGAGTTTCCGACTTGTAGGCCCAGCAATATAAGTGCAAACATCATTACGCATACATCATTTTCCTCTCATCACGAACATATAGCTTTGAAGTTCCCCACAACTCCATGATATTCACATAGGTCCTTATTTCACATCCTGAGTGGACTGGCAAATCAAAAATCCAATGGACTGGCAAAACACAAATCCGAACTTTCAGCTTGCCACTCAAACGGTCTTCCAAAACGTTTAACGTCCATGAACTCAGGACGTGAGTTGTAGCACGAATGCTTCCGAGACGGATCTGGTCCGGGTGATAAGTGGCGCCGGGGCACCGGTGGATACCGCGCCGTTGACGATGTTCAGCTTGCCCAGGTCAGCGAAGCACAGGGAGATGAGCATCACCTAAGCTATGAATCAAACACCGAAAAATCAGATGATCTGATTCTGCTTTATTCGTCTACCCGAAATACATTAAAACCAATTTGATTCGAAGACCTCTCTTTGAATCGCTTCCGATCGGCCATGGGTCAAAATCCAAATCGCACCCGCAGTGAGCATCCCAATCCAACCACTGAAATAGGTTCTAAAATGGGTGGTGAATACCTACCCCAAAATGGGATGCCATTTTGAGCCACAGCCAACTTGCTGCGATAGGCAGGGAATGAGGGAATGAACCCGGGGGTTTCTGAAGAAAGGAAGCCATAAGGGATGGTTTATAGGGGTCGATCCCTCATTCCCTACTGAGCACCAACATCAAGCGAAGCGAACAATCAGATGTTCAGATTCTGTGTCATTAGGCTACCCGGAAAAAAAAGGTAAGATCTTTGAATCTCACTTCCAATCGGCCAAACAAGTCGAAGCGGCTTGTTGCCAACAAAATTGTCGTCCCAACAAGCAACTGCAGGAGCTCCGTCCCTCAAAGTGATTCCAGTTGTTGCTCAAGTGGGAAAATTGGGAAAACTGGGCAGGCCCACATGGAAAACCAAGGCATCGGGAAGATGAGCTTTCTTTCTTCGATCGGTTCCTTCTGAGGGACACCAAGTTGGGAGGGATGAGTTTCCACTCCTTTAAGAGGAATAACTGCCATAGGCCATAGAGGAGTTGGAGCCAACCCACCAGCAAACTCAGTACGGTTTAGTAAAACACAAAGAGGATACAAAACCCACTGGCATACTGTCACGCATTTCTGTTTTTTTTGATTTGGAGCCTTTCGGGAGCGATAGAAACCTGAGAGTGGCCAGTCAACTTCCCCCTTGCAAGTCACTGGGAGGGCTCAGCTTCCGGAACCAAGAAAAACTGGACTCCCTCCAAATACCCGGCATTTTGTGGTGTTCCATATGGTAAATAAGCCCAAGTTTTGGTCAAGGCTTGACAAATCATGCAAGATGGTCTGTTCTCACTTAGTAGCGGATCCAACAACAAATCCGAACTTGGTATGACACTCAACTCGTCCGTAAAAGAGATCTATCCTGGCTACCATTCCTCCTTGAACAATAGGTCACCTCAACCCCACCATTTCTGGACTGTCCAGACTGATCCCCTGCTAAGAGTGAATAACTTCTGGGTTAAAAATTCGGAAACCCAACCACTATATAAACCAACTAAAAACGACTAAACTAGCCTAAGGAGTCGGATGACTCAGGGCGCGTGGCAAATCCACTTCTTCTGTGGAACCGATATAGGCTGCCCTCACCAGGAAATCAGAGAGCTCAAATTTCGCGCGCTGAGCCTCACCAGACTCACCTCTGGCTTTGTCATCACTGCAGTATCGCGGCACAAAGACTGTGTGCATGTCTGGTTGATCGTACACAGTCTCCACGATGATGTGCTCCTCTTTGACCAGGCGAGGGCGAAAGGCTTGATCCTGCACGTGAGCCAAACTTCCCAGGAGGCCGGCGATGTCAGTTGATCGCCTCTGACTTCTGCGAGCGAGAGCTTCCGACAGCAGTCCTCTGCTCACTACCTGTTTCAGCATAGCACCCCACCTAGTAGTGCTGGCTAGCAGCAGTGAGAAGATGGAAAAATGACCGCAGGGATCTTGACTGATCCTTTTGCCACAATGGCTACGGAAAACATGTTCTTAAGCAAATGGATGGAGGTGTTCATTTAAAAAAGAAATGGAGAGCCTCGGGCCAGCTGAGGCGCCGGCCCCTGCCACAATGCCACCTGAAGGAAAAAAAAGAGCGGCCGGCGTGTCTGTGTGTGTGTGTGTTGCTTTTTTTCTTTCCCCGCAGAATTCACCAAACCAGCCCCCGAAACCCACAGTCTACCTGAACCTCCTGAAGTGGGACCGAAGGAAACCCAAAGTCGCCGGTTCTCAATATTGAGAAACCCTCCAAACAGAAAAACAAACCGTCGGCAGCGAGCGGTCCATTTCCGAAGCTTCTCTTCGTCGGAGTCCTGAGGGCCTGAAACCCTTGGGGGGCGGGGCTCTGAGAATTCGAGCTCAAGCATGTACCTGCTCTGGTATATGGCTGTGGCTCAAAAAACCGGTACCAAAATGGGTTGCCCTGGCAAGTGGAAACATGAACCAACACCTGCGTAACCCCGCCTGTTTAATTTTGAGCCACACCCATATCCATGGAGCAGGCACGGTCGGGGCTCTTGAAACCAAACAAATACTTGGCCAGTACCCAAAAGCACAGGACTTGCAAGCCGCGAAGTTAGCTACGGCTTGCTGTTCCCCCTCTAACCCACCGAGGTCCCAAGGGTGACCGCCTTTGAAGGACACAAGCACAAGATATGGCTGGGGTCAAGTTAGAAGGGACTTGGATTCTGACCCGTCATCCCGTCCATGTTGTTTTTT
Organism: Effrenium voratum; assembly: GCA_963377175.1. Classification (NCBI taxonomy): domain Eukaryota; class Dinophyceae; order Suessiales; family Symbiodiniaceae; genus Effrenium; species Effrenium voratum. Next base: position 395,110 of record CAUJNA010003254.1, on the reverse strand, counting down.
GTTGATTGCTCTTTTTACACATGCAGCAGAGGTGCCTATTTCACAAGACAAAATGAGCCCGCACTGCTTGTGGCTTAGCGCCCGTGCAGCCCCCTTCCGCTGCTTGCTTGAGGGATGGTTGCAAGGGTACAGTGGGCAATCGTTGTTTGCAGGGATCCTTTTGCCACAACGACCCCATAGACAACTTACTTCCTGAGTGATTTGCCAAAATCAAGTTGTTTACAATGCAAAGGGGACACAAAGGGAAATGCAAAGAACAAGAAGAAATTGAAGGGAACAGCGGCACGTGAAGAACCAGTTGCTGGAGTTTGCAAAATGGTTTAAAGGAAAAGGGGCAATCAACGCCCAAAACTGTTTGCTAGGACGACTCGTTTTTTTTGGTCGTCCCTTTGTTGTCTCGAAACCATTCCCCAACATTTCTGGATCAGCTTTTGCCCTTTAGACTTGTCCGCTCCCATGCGACGTTGACAACTCGGTTGCCGGCCTGTGCCTATATGCGCGGCTGCTTCATTGGAGTGCCCTGCGCGCAAGCCAGAAGCGATGTTCGGGGATGAGGGTCATAGCTTGGGCCAGAGTCAATGGACATGGGTTCCAGGATGTTACACGCTGGAACCCGTGTATTACACAGCTGAACACCCTCCCACCTACCAAAAGAGGAAGTGCACACCCACCAAACCACCAAATCACCACTCCAAACCGCTTCATTAGAGGGAAGCCGCTGCATGCAGCCGGCTCAGGTCGGCGTCGACTCGGCTCCTTGAGGGAAAAGTCTTTTGAAAGCCACGAGGAACCAACGGCAAGACTGCCGTGAACCCATAGCTGTCTGCAGAACTGATATATGGGTGTGGCTCAAAATTAAACAGGAGGGGTTACGCAGGTTTTGGTCCACGTTTCCTGTTACCAGGGTGCTATTTTGAGTACCAATTTTTGACCCACAGCCATATGGGACCTACAAACCCTCCTTGGTCACTCAGTCCGTCACTCATCTCATGCGTGCTTTTTCACGATACTTGACATTGTCAGTGACTCAAATGGCTGTGGGTCAAAACCCTGTAATTCTGGTGAACATCAAAATAGGTGGCAAATGGATGTTCATCCACCCCAAAATGGAGCCATAGGTTTGCCCCATGGCCAAATTTGCAACCAACTCCGCCCATGGGCCGCGCCTGGAGAGTGAAACGTTGCAATCATCGACTTCAAGATCAGCGGAAACACCTCGAGCAATCCCAACGGCATTGGTGTTGGAATGGCCACCATGCAGCAACTAAGCTTTTGCCTTCAACTAAATCTAGGGGTAGCTTCCCCATGCTTTCCAGGGATGATTATTTCTAGGAAACCCCCAAAACATCTGGGGAAACCGCTGGTGGTTGAAAAGAGAGATGGTTGAAAAGAATGGGGAATCAATACCTAGATGAACAAAATACTATGTTTAGTTTCCGGGAGATGGACCTGGCAAATCAACAGCTCAAGAAATTCGTCTTGCAATCGGGACCTCCCCCTCGGCGATGCAGCCCGACGGTGGCGGGGAGAACCGTTTCGGGGGTTTTCAAAGAACATCCACAGCCTACGTTTTGACGGATCCTCCGGCAAGTTGAAGGACACAGGTAAGTGATTTCAGTCCCGAGCCGCTAGGCACAATCAAAGCCTTCAACAGTTGTAAGTCATCAAGAATTTATGGCTGTGACTGTCCCTTGCTGTGACTCAGCTCTTGGGTGTTGTGCTCAGGGTACCCTTTTTCGGGTTGGTTTAGAGGAAAGGGAACACCACTGATGTTGGGCATGGTCCCCCTATTTTGACATTCATGGGTCTGTCGATTTGTTTGACGGTTCCCCTTTTTTCGTGGTCTAGGAAAACAAAAGGGAAAACCGAAGCCATTTCGGGGTCCCCCTATTTTGGCCTACATATGTTTCTGTCGTTTTTAGGGGACCCCAGAAAATGATCCAACATGCTGGTTTCCCTTTTGGTTTTCCTTTCAAACCATGAAACAAAAAGGATACCGGGATACCCTCAACGAAAGACACACCCATATACCCGAAACGCAGGCTGGGTCCCTCGCGCCAACCACGCTGGCCTGATCGATTCCGTTGGCAAAGGCCACCGAGGCCCCGGATCGATCGAATCTCCATGGTGTATTTGGGTGTCTCGCTTTTTGATGGTACTCGAGACACCCAAATAAAAGCCAAAAGAATACTCTCTTTGATGGTACTCTTTGGGTGTGTTGCTTCAAGAACCACAACCCTTTTTTTTCCATGGTACTCCCCGTTTGTGGTTCTTGAAGGGAAGCCAACAGAAACACCGAACTCCATTTTGGGGGTCCCCCTAAAAAGCAACAGCGATGGGCTCCTCTTGCTACTGAAGTAGTATTGAATTCTAGGCATCGATGGTGCAGGTCCAACAAGTTCTCAAAAACATCGCCCGGAATTTCCCGGCTTGACGACTCAAGACGCTTAAGCCGCCCCCTTTCTCAGTAGGCCTGTGGCTTGGAGAGGCAACAACCATACCGCGGATGCTTGAAAAATGCCTCCGCCACGCACCCAGCGAGGGTCCATCCCAACTGGTCAGGCAACTGGTGCTCCTAGCGGCTTGTGTCCATCCGAAACTCGCCTTTTAAAGGAGGCAAGAAAAAACGTCCACTTCCATGTGTTGTTGGAAAGAGGGCAGCAGAGCAGCTACCCCAACCTTTCGTTGACCAACGCTTGCATCAGCTCATCTTGCCCCCGATCCTCGACCAAATTTCCTGCAAGTCACTCCCAGCTTCGGGCGGTTCCCTTTCAAGGCGAGTCCAGGGAGCCGAGGCGAGGGAGCCAGAGAGCAGAACCGGATATGGAATCTTGGTTGCAAGGCCTTGGATCTTTTCTTTCACCGGATATGGATCCCCAACCCGCAAGCCGAGCCTCGGTCCAGTTCCATGCGAGACCCGTGAGGTGAGGGTAGCTTCTCCTTCTGGGGGGTGCAACCTATTAACCTATCTTTGAGCTGAAAGGCCCCTGACTGGCGCCGGGAAAATCGGCGAGAGCAACCTACTCGACTCACTGGGGGGTGAGAAAACAAAAAACAACAACCCTTGTTTTTGAAGGCTCTTGGGGGGAACTCCACGTTTTGGGGTGGAAAACTTCATATGTCCAAGCGCTCAAAAGGGAAGGGTCCAATTCAATTTCGGACCTTGCCCGTTTTGCCCTTAATGTCAACCCCAGATTGATGACCCCCACCTGCTATTGAGGGAGTTCCCTTTTTTGTTGTTGTGCGAGTGGCGTTTTTCTTTTTCAGAGGTCAACCTTCAGTGATTCAGGGAGGGCCGCAAAAGGCTCCAAAGACATGCCCTTGACTCATGGGGATTGGGGGGGAGGGGAGGGGAGGTGAGGGGAGGGGAGGTGATTTGTTAAGGGCTTAATAAAGGCTAATTTGGGCTTCCTCCCCCCTCCCGCCCCCCCAAACTCATGAAGACCAAAAGCCAATCAGATCTTCCTCTTGGCCCCGCACCCCGGCGACCAATCGCGCGACGTTGCCCAAGTCACCTGAGGAGCCGTGAAACTACACGTAGTACTGTTGATTTCCTATCCTGCCACTTTCGAAGGTTCAAGCCTCCCTGGCTTTGAGGGCCCTAGATCCGGCGAGGTCCACAAGTCTATCCTTCCTAAATGAACCACAACGGCCCTGTCACCCAGATTCCCTCTTGTAGCCTGATGGGCGTGAAGGGATCTCGGCGACACAGAAAAACTTCCGGCCAAATGAGCTCGTCAAAATTTACGGTGTTTTCCGAAAAACGCTTTAAATGGCAGCTTGGTGAGTGTACCCAATGTTGTTCCTCTTCTACCATAACACCTGCTGAAAGTTGACAGTTGCTCACATTCACTCTGAACCCTTTGAATCCCCTTGTGCTTCCTAAGGTGCCTTCTGTCATTTTCCGCTTCCTTTTTCGCCAGGGTCATGGCCATAGTTGCATCGCAAAAAGGCGTTGGCCCGGCATGGCTTGCCCCCAGTCAGCCGGGGGGATGTCTTCGGACTTTGGACAAAGGAAAAGCAGAGGGTCGTAAGGCAGTCGAATCAAACACGCGATTTGTTTGCTGTAACTACCAGGTCTCCGCAAGACGCAAGGAGTAGAAAAGGCGAGCGCTTGGCCAGACTTCGAGCCCAAACTCACATCCGGTGGTTGCAATGGATGAACAGGGCTGTGGTTGAAATAGAACCCACTTGGTGATGCAACAGAAAGGGCGTCCCAAAGACTATATAACCCCAAAGAAGACATCCCTGAACATGAAGGAAGGCAGCCTGTCAAAGCCCACAAAACCAACGCTCCGTTTCGCTTGAGTTCTGGCTGTCCTAGAAAAACTGACAAGAAAAAAACACCCTTTACAGGCTGTTGTTCGCTTGGGAATTCGAAGTTGAGTGGAAATGGAATAGGACTCTTGGGAATCACCTTTCGAGCTACACAAGAGTTTGAACAACTAACTCTTTTACCTGTTTCCCGAAGGGATTCCTTGGACCCAAAACCTCTGGCCCTGCCTTCAGGCAGCGACAGCAGCACGTTGGACGAAACATTGGGTCCTGCCGCGCGAGTGGGAAGCAAACAAAATACCTCTGGTGGGTTGCACTAAAATAGCGCAACAACTTTTGGGTTACCTCCAAAATTGGTCCACCAAAATGGGTGTCTTTTTTGACGGTACCGCTTTTTGGTTTGTTTTAAGGGAAAATGCGATTGAGCCACACGTTCGCCCGCTGTCACATTACATGCCAAGATGGGGGCTCCTTTCTTGTAGCCAATCCGGCCGCAATGCATCACACTTTCCTCGGAGGAAACTTCGAGTTGGGCTATCGTATTGGTAGCGGAGCAGTACACGATCCACGGCAATCCTGGGCATCCTCATGGATTGCCACAAGGATCTGGTCCCAACACGGGATGGCGCTGCCAAAGGCTGGAGAAGGTACTGCAAGGCAGTATCTTGCTACGTCTGAGGGAACAAGCAGAACGTGCACGGCCAGATTGTTGGCAATGAGCTCAGTCGGAAAAACAACACGTGGGACGGGGTGGCGCGGCCTGCGGAAGCTGGCGCAGAGACCTCTGCTTCGACGAATGCCGAATGGTGCAGCCATGAGCCGCTACTTCGCGTTCCGCAGGAACCCGGAGGAGAAGGTAGCGGACCTCTTAGGGAGACTCTTGGGTTTCAGGGGCTCCAGGAGGCTCTCAGCTTGAAGCAGGAGCTTCCGAACACATGCCCGTCCCAAATGCACCATAGGCTGTGGGACATTTTGACCCAACCTGATATGGGGGCTGATCAATCTTTCCCTTCGGAGAGTTGCGAAAGTCAAGGCTTTCTGGCTGGTTTCCCTAATGTTCATCCCATGCAAAGCTAGGTTGACGTTGGAAGGGGAGCAAAACTTTAAGTAATTTAGCAGTTAAGTGGGATTTCCCACAAAACCACAATAAGCAAAAATGTAAAATATGTAAAATGTTTCCCAACAACAACCATGCAAAGGACCTCATGATCAACCCGCATAGTGTGTGCCCAAAGCAGGCCCCCCCCCTAGATCAAGAACAGCTGTCCTTTCGGCTTCAAACCCAGGTGAAATGGATATCCTCTGATACGCATCACCCCACTCCAAGAAAACTCGCTCGAATTGCAACTGGCCCAATTGACGTTTAAAACCAATGGAACCTGCAACTGGCTTTTCACAGTGGGTGAAGCTCCCCCTCATACTCCCTTCCAAAAGCTCTTTCCAAAGGGTTGCCATTACGCCCAAACCACCCAAGGGAAACGTGGGTAGTGGACGCGCAATTCCCCAGCAGCCCTCCAATGTGACCTTTGCCTCACTGGCGAAACGGATCTGAAAATCAAGACGTGCGCTCTTGGAACCTCCCACAAGTCCGGGGACTTCCAAACCCAAGCCCGCAACTCACTGCCTGAGTGGATCCAACACCAAACAAAAACTTTGTACCTACCACCAAAATGAGGACTTCAAACCACAAACAGTGACGAATGTGAGGACTTCAAACCACAAAAAGCGACGAAAGTCAATACTTTAACTTCACCACAAAAAGCGAGCTTTTGTTCAAACCCCCAGCAGTGACTCTTTAGTCCAGGAGCTCAGGCGAGAGAAGTCGTCATTTCAGGCCGGTGCACAAGAGATTCCGAGGCCCACAGAAACGTACCCTCTCCAAGCCTTGGTGGCTGTGGCTCAAAATTAAGCGATCGGAGGGGCAAACCGCAGGACTTTTGGTGTCCAGGTTTCCACTTACCGATCGGGTTCCATGTGGAATTCCGGTTTTTGGAGCCCCAGCCTGGTGTGGTGGCAACAACTGCGTACTTTTGTGCAGCCTGCTTAACATGAACAGAACCAAACAACCTAGAACCTAAAACATGGCAACAACAGCGAAGTGGCCCATTGAGAACGATTCTTCCCGAGAGAAACCCAATTCCTGCCATGGATTTATTCATCAACTCCGTCAGGGCGGCCGAAGATGGCATAGCCCAGCACTGCGAAACCCGCACCTGGCCGAAACCACAAATTTGGGTATGGCTCGAAATTAAGGAGCTAGGGTTACGCAGGTCTTAGGCTTTTGTTCCATTTACCAAGATGCCAGTTTGGTACCACTTTTTTGAGCCACAGCCATTTCGCGGATCTGCCGTTCTCTAGGGCACCATTTGCTAATTAGAAGCTTTGGTGGGCCCCTGCAATTGAAAGCACCGACAATCTCTGATCCAATTTTCGATGGGCCCGCATCTGAAACAATGGTGTTGGTTTGTGGATTTGAGTTGGTGCCTTTTTGCTTGTGTTGACGAGAAAACAAAAGGGAAACCATCCGTGGAATTCTTCTACTCGGCCATCAATCAAGACGACCTGTCCTCTTCGGGGGCGGCTGAAACCCTGGTTTTGGGGACAAAGGTAGCGCGAGACGCAGGACTTGGGACTGACTCTCATTGAAAGCTTTACCCAAGAGGACATGGCACACTGTCCCTGGAAAAGAACCGTAGGACTACAGCAAGGGGAGATTATTCGTGAGCCCCTCTACTTTTTGCGTCCCTTCCAAATGAATCATAGACTGCCGCAAGCGGAGCCCGCTTGAGAAGCTAATAGTGATTCTTCGTGCTGCTGTATTAAATGCCAGACAACGGGCCATGAAATTCCCGTTGCTCCGGTTCGTCGCTGAATCAGCATTCAGGGGACGCGTTGAACGGTTCTGCTGAACGGCATCTGATCGGTTGCGAGCTTCCGCCAGCCGACGTATCTGCATATTTTGCAATACATGCCAAAACCTCAAAATTTCGGGAACTTTCAAGTAAACGACTTGCAAAAAACCTCCCTCAATTTCAGAAACCCTCAAGTAAACGGCGTATAGACCTAAAAACAAGTCGGCCGCGAGTCTTGGCCTTTCGGAGAATTTCAGGCGGGGCCGCAAACCACGAAGAGGATGGTGAAGCTGATGATCACAGCTCGCCCGAAGCTTCCTCTCTGCCAATGGCTGAAGGCTGCGAGGAAAACAAATTCCCCCATGCCAAAACTGGAGCTGGTCTCCTGGCTCTGTAGGACAAGTTCAGGGCTGTGGGAAATGACCACTTCTGTGATACAACAACAAGGGCTTCCCAATGAATACCCCCCCTATCTAAAGGGGGAGATTCCCTTGTATCACAGAAGTGGGAGATAAACCCCTTGATCCCGCAACCCTGGACAAGTGAGTCTGGCTTTGGTGGTTCAATGTCCTGAATGGACCATAGACCAGATTGGTGGTGGGGTCGTTTCTGAGGTCGCGATTTGATGTGCCCACATCAATTGGGTCATGGGTCTCGATAAATGTGTTCTAGGATACTACACATATGCTTTTGATTCAAGAAACCCAAGGCTGCTCTCTGAAGTTGGCTCTCAGAGAAAGCATGTGTTGGCAACCAGAAAACAAAGAAGAAGAAAACACAAAACAAAAAACAAGTATATCTAAGACAAGTATAGGGGGCGATGGTCTGAAATTCAACTTGCTTCGGGACATGCAATCTTTGCGAAAAACCGATTAACTTTCGCGACCTCCATCGTGGAGCTTTCGCGGTGCACAACATCCCCCCCCACAAAAACAAAAAACAAGAAGACAACATCCCCCCGGAGGGGAAAAACAACGAAAGAAAATAACAAGAAAACGCATAGCAACGGGGCAACACATGCGTATGACATTCATAGCCTTCCCCTTGTCTCCAGTTTTGGCCTCGTACCTGGATTCGAGTGGCAACCATCTTCTCTCCGAAGGACCTGAAGGTTAAACGTGTAATCTTATCGGACCTGGACTACACATGGGCCACGTAAAACAGCGATCCTTTGCAACAGTGCATATTTCGTTGTAGCTCAACTTACACTATTCCTCAGTGAATCCCACGCGGAAAAAAATATCCTGGAATGCACCCAGGCATGCTGCTTGTAAACGTGAATTCGTTCCCTTCATTTCCCTTCATGTGCCTTCACTTCTCCTTTCATTTCCCTTCGTTTCCCCCGCATTTCTCGTTTCCCTTTCATAGCCCCATTCATTGCCCTTCAGTGCTCCCTTCATTGTCCCTGCCATTTCTCCTTTCATGTCCCTCCATTTCTCCATTCATTTCTGCTTCCTTTTTTCATGTCTCTTTTCTTTTAGTTTAAAGCTAGACACCGATCAACGGTTTTGGCACGAAATCCAGTGTTTGTCCAGACCCCTGATTGACAGCAATCCACCAACTATGGGACCATCCGCCAAAATCATGGGGTGGTCCGGATCACTCCAAGCTTCCCCCGCAAAGGCTGCAATGCCAAACACTTTGCCGGGTGGAGTGTGGGGGTGCGGTGGGCGCTTTGGGTGTTCCGCGTGGGGGGGTGACTCGATCGGCTGCAAGGGCCTCGCTCGGAAACGCTCGTGGCCCTCTCCCCTCTCCTGGGGATCTGTCCTTCATCTCTCCGTACATGGGCAAAACACACCTAAGCCAAGCCGCAAGCTTGGCGCCCAAAACGAAGCCACAAGAAGGGGATTGTGATGGAAATGCTGTATGGGAAACCCATTTGAAGTACTGTTCATGGGAAAATGTCGGAATTCTTTCAGACCTGTTGCGTGCGCCACATCTACATAGACGACAACAATTTCTAGCGGTCCCCTTTTGAGAAATTCCAAAGGGAGGCCGGCAGGCCTTCATATACAAGACTGACCACTTCTCGAGTCCACTGTCTTGTGCCTTGGTCAGACTCCGCACATGGGTGTTCATTGGCCCTTTAGTACAAAGCCGCAGAATGCATAAAAAGCAAACCCAGACTATCAGGCATTTTGGCCATGGCACAGCAGCGGTCAACACCCGCCGGTCATCTGTAAGGGAATAAAGTTGGGTACTACGACCAGATTGCCACTTCGAACTGGGAAGTGTTCATCTAAAAACACCATGTCACTTGGGGCAATTGTCGCCCATGGCCTCAAAATGTTCGCTGCTTCATGCACTGCCCCCTCCGCATTCGAGAAAAATACGACTAAACACGAATCCATCTGAGGCACGGGCGCGCGAATCAATCTGAGGAGCGGGCATTTGTAAAACGACGGTCTGCATCATGCTGGCGAACATGGACACCTCATCTCCAGGGGTTTGATGATTTTCAAGCAACTTGCTTCGAAAGAGCGAAACATAGCAAGGACCCAAATCTTGGAACTCAAATCAACTCCTGCCATGGAACCAATCAATGTTAAGGTTTTTTCCCTTTGACCATTTCCCGATTTTGTACCAACATATGCTGGAGTTGTTCTTAACCTTTACAGGGTAATATGTTGATATAAAGGAGAAGCCCAACCTGTTGGAGTTTAAGGATACCAAAAAAAAAAAAACAAGAACCTCAAGGTTCTTGAGCCGCACTTATTTTGGGACGCTCCCCTCACCGGCAACCTACGCGGCTCATGCCGAGTGCGGCACAATGCCCCAGGAGATACCGGCAATGCAGAACGGCACCGCCTATTCCAGACGCAAGGATCTTCCGAAGGGTAACGGGGAATTTGGAGACAATTCCCAGTGCTTCCCAGATGCAACTAGAAGTAGTCATATAATATAGTAATTTAAGTTACCACTACAGTAATCCTTCCTCTAGGCTTTGCATGATTGCTTCCCTTGGATATCTGGTATGATTGTGATCGGACTTATTGCAACTAGGGAATATCGGTGTCTCTGGCCAATTTGGCCAAGTAGAGGGTTAGTGGGCATGGTTTTGTGGCCGTTAGGCGTGGTCTAACAAGATGTGTGCTTGGGGCTTCGGTGACCTTCGGCGAGCCCCCACAATTCGGAGCAGATTATTTGCCAGGTACCTGAAAGAACATGATCCAAGCTTGGTTGCTGTTGACATGCAAAAAGTTTAACTTGCTTGAAGTTTAGTGGAAAACACCTTTATTTCCCAAAAAGTTAAAGTCTAAAGATCCAATAGCAGTGAAGAAAGGAATTGCTGGGCTCTCATTCGACTGGTCTGCGCAGTTGAAGCTTGGACAGCTCCACTTTATTACAAGTGGATTGGCCAAACAAGGTGCACACCCGTTTTTTTTGCCACCAATATTTTTTTTCCAAAGCTTCAAGCCCAGGAACTCAGGAAGTGAGACAGAGGGACACCAAGCTTCCCATAGGCTTTGGTCATCCTGCGGGGAAATTTTTTCGAGCCCCTCAAACGGATCCGCCCCTTTTCTTGCTGGAAAAGAAGCAGAGTAGCGGCTATCCGCAACCTCTGGCTGAACCTGGGACAACCATACCACCCACATTGGAAGCCAACCGAGCGTTCTGGTGATAAATTCCCGGCAGCGACCCTTGGTGGGAAAAACATACCACCTCTTCTTTTGTGGATGGACAACTTTTGCGGAACCACGTGCTTTTATCTATTGGATTGACGAATCTTGGGGAACCATCCCAGGTGCAGAATAAATGAGACTTCATGGCGGAAGGGTACCCAGGAGACTCCTGCCACACATGAAAGGCCGACACCCCGCCCGGTTGTGGGCCGCCAGACGCGCTGTTCTTTTCGGTGTCGGGCCGGCGTGTCTGTACAGCGAAAATGCCGGGCGAAAATTCGACCTCAAGGCTCCGCCCCGGGAAAACGATGCCCGAAGCAACGAGGCGGCTGCGTCTCGACGGTGAGGCGTGCGGCGGCTTGGTGGAAGCCCAGCGCTTTCCGTGCCTTTGGGAGCGCGACAAGATGCCTCACTTGACCCCCGCCAAAACGCAAGGGAAAGAAGGTGCCCGAAACTCGGGCTGCCACTCTACTGAAACCCAAATACACACACACACTCGCAAGTTTGGTGGCATTTCTGTGGGAACCGCACCGTCTACCAACATGTCCGATTGTGTTTTTGAGGCTCGGTATCCTTTCAGCTTGATTTCAAGAGAAACAAAAAAGTAACGCCCGCCATTTGGGTTTGTTGATTGTTTAGCCCTTCCCTTTTCGGGTTGGTCTTGCAGGGGAAACCTTAAAACAAACACCGAAATCCATTTTCAATCTGACAAGGCTTTCTCTCGGGAAAAAGGACACCGCCTTTATTTTGGGGGGTCCCGTTTTTGACACACGCACACCCATTTGTAGCTCAGATGCCCAGCGGCCATGGGGGAAGAAAAAAAAGGCGCGCCTTCTTTGTTTGTTGGTTGACTTTACCCAGGGAACCCTTGCCCAAAAGAAGGAGAAAAAAGAGACCACCGCCGGGCAACAGAGGTAGGGTTCCCCTTGCACACCCCAGCCTCAGAGGCATCTCACGTCCTCCGAGCGTAGGCCCACCAGCAGCTCGCTCTCCTCCCAGAGCTCGCCCCACACCGCGGGGTCGTAGGAGGTGAGCTTTGGGAACGGCAGAAGCGCCTTGCGGAAACCGTCACATGGCCATCATGTCGTGTTCTTTTTTGGGGTTGGTACCTCTTTTCCGTTGAAGGGAAACCACAAGGAAAGCCGAAATCCATTTTGTGGGGTCCAGAAAACCCGAAAAAAATCCACGGGTTCATGTCAAATAGCCAATAGTGTCGGGTTGTTTCTCCTTTTTTCTGGAGTTGGTACCTCTTTTCTGTTGTTGCTTTTAAAGGGAAACCAAAAGGAAAGCCGGAATCCATTTTGTGGGGTCCCTGAAAGAAGACGCACCCTCATGAGATCTGATCGCTTTCGCCAAAGAAATGTGTGGAGTATGTGAAAGGAACCCGTTTAGGGACAACAAACAATAACTACATGCCGTTTCTTTGCACCAGACAGTCACGTGTGTTCTCCCACACTTGCCTCGTTTCTAGGGTATCCTCCTCCCCTCTCCCAAGCGGTGATCCCTAAAAAGACTCGTCGCCTTCCACGTGGCTTCCCTCTTGTCACATCTGAAAAGGGCCAAGCCCGAGTTTCAGAAAGCAGAAGTACGCTGAACGCCCTTCCCGACGGGTTTAAAGGGGCCAGCGGCTTTCGCCTAGCTTTTGGTTTTAACCTGACTCCGTTCCCCGAAGCGAACCACCGAGTCGCCGTCCTCCCAGTTAATCAAAGAAGTTGACATTTTCTGAGGGATCGCCTGAACTACTTTGAACCGATTCACCTGCGCTGGCGCCGGCAAATTGCTGGCGGGGTCAAAGTCGACAGAGGCAGTGGGGCGGCCGTCCTGATGAACGCGTATCTAAAGGGGTACACTAGGGGAAAGAAGCCAAATGTGATAGTGATTCCTGAGAAGTATTGTGATGTATGTGAGTCAATAAAATCTTGGGCAACTTACCAGCAGGCATTTTGCGCGCGGCTGTCTAAACTCCTTGTATCCCGCTGTGGACACCGCCAATTTGGGACGTTCCCGCATGTCTCGTTGTTGTTGCGTTTTTGTTTTCAGGGCATCGCTCTTACGTATTGTATGTTCAAATGCGGGCATTCTGATGTTGCAACGGACCTATCCAAGTCAAAAGGCTTCCAAACATCACAATATATTTTCCTGAAATCCAAGCCAAACTTAGTTGCTTTTTGTTGGGGCTTTGCGCATCAATGCTGCAGGGTGCTGCTGCAATGTGCTGTTGCAGCGTGCCGAGACTTAGGTGCTGTTGCAATGCTGTTGCATGGTCCTGCTGCAGGCCGAGACTCAGAGTTGCGCAGGCGTGCTGTTGCAAGGCGCTGTTGCAGGGTTCTGCTGCAGGGTGGTAAACTAAAACCAAGGGCTTTCTAACAAAGGCAAGTGTTGTTCAGGACCCAAATGGGCAACTGGGCAACTTGAAGACCTTTAGGCATCGCTTCGGGCATCGTTTGGGCATTGCTTTGGGCATCGCTTCGGCGCATCTTCTTTTTACATGTTATCATACGCCACCTGGCACATTTACAACCAACAGCTGTCAAGTGTTGATGTGGCTTTGTCGTTTGGTGGGAGACTTGGCAAACTGGGGGGGGGTTCTGCTCGGTTTTCCTCTGAACCTCGACGATCAAGTAGCGCAAGCAATATTTACTCTGTGTTTGTTGCTACACACAAGAGGGCATCGCTTTTGGGACGCCCCCATCGCTTCCCGCTGCTTTCTCCACTTTTGGAAAACCGATGTCGGCCGAATACATATCTAGATAGCGCGAGTTTGACGGGTGCTCATGTGATGAAGTGATGGACTTAGGATCTTGTCACCGCATTGTCATGATGACTTTCCCCGTCGCCTGGGCATCGGTGTGCTAAATGGCGATTTCAAGGCACCCCCCTTGGATTCAAAGGGTCGGCTTTGGTCACAATTGAAACACGCGCCTGCCAGTTGGCCAACTGTGGCAGGCTTTCGTTTTCTCCCCACAAGGGTAGTCTTTTTTTAGGGGACCCCCCTAAAAAACAAAACAACACAACTGGTTGCGGGTGATTTTGGTTTTTTTTGTGGGCGTCCTTTTAAACCCACCAAGAAGGGGTACCCTCAAAAAAGATGGACCAAAAAGTCATTTTAAGATCAAGAGCAGATCCCGGCCATAGAGAATGATTTTGCTGAAACCAAGCAGATCCTGGCCCCAAAATTGAACTTTGAAACCTAAAATCCCAGAGCGGGCGAATGGCAGGACCATGGGGGGGTAAATCGCCGAATCGGGGCTCTAACAAAGGGGCTCTGGTGAACGTTTGCCAGGATCAGAATTCACCAATATGGGTGTCTTTTTTTGGGATGACCCTCAAAGTGTGTCCATTGTCCTTGGTTACATTCAAACAACACCCCTCAAAACACACATCCATTGGTGTATATTTGTGTGTGTGTTAGCTTTTAGGGGTCCCCCCAAAAACCGTCAGGTTTTCCCTGGTTCTCCTTTTCACCTGCCATCCAGGCACAGCAACTCCAAAAAACCGACACCGCCCTTGGGTGAGGTCCTGCCAGTAGCGGCCCGACAGCTTGCCCAAGTCCTCCGTGGCCAACAGCACCGAGGTCTTCGCGCCATCTGCTGGGCTCTTCATCACGTAAGGCAGCACCGGCCTCAGTTCTCGGACCGAGTCTGACAGTCCGGGAGGCTTTCCCCGGCGGTAGTTGGGGCATTTTTTTTGCCGGGGTTTGGGGTTGGAGGTAAGGCCTGAAAAAAATACCGCCAACAGGACCAGTATAAGCATATATAATGAAGTATATATTAGCAACCAAGGCTGATAAGCGTTCGTAATGAAGCATGCATCCTGTATATCAGTGGTAGAAGTGACCATACCTGACCAATGCCCTGGAGAGCCCCTTTCAGGGCACATGACAATCCTGAAAAACCCGCTCTTGAAAATCATAGCACAATCCCAGGGGCGCGTGACAATGCTTGCTTTTGTGGCATTAAACATCACCATTTTGGCCGATCTGAAATGAATCTTCTTTTGGGTTAATGTTAAACGGGGTTCCATTTAATCTTGTTTGGAGGAAGCCGAAAAGGGAAGAGAACTCTCCTTAGGGGCAATAAACACGGAAGAGCCACGAGGACACCTGAACGAGGGCGCTTGAACGCGCTTTTTGGGCAACTCAAGTCTGGGTTGAACAAAAACAAGGCAGAACCACATTAAACGAACTTGGAAGCACAAATCGCACTCCCTGCCCTTCAAGGTGTCGCTGATTCCTTTTGGATCTAGGCCAATTGTTGACTCTTAACGACGAAGGCAAAGCTCGAATTGACTCATCGAGGACGAATCAGTTTCCCATGAAGTCTAGAGGTTGAGGCCTTTCCATTCACCATCGCTCTCTCAAAAACCGATCCATCCGTTTCCCCGAACGAATCCTGAAGAATGGCTCCCGGCTCGCTCGCTTCCTTCCCGCCGACATGAACCCGCGTTTCGAGATAACTTGCTGGTGAGTAGGGAATGAACTGGAATGAACTTGAATAAACCCAGGTTTTGGTGCGCTTAGGAAACCATGGGAAATGGATAGTTTACAGGCCGTGCCAACTCATTCCCTGCATCTCTCGCAGCAAGATAAGCTGAAATCCTTTCAGAGATGTGCGCATGCCCAACACCCCCACGGCGCTAGAAGCATGTTGTCACAGGACGGCCAAAAAGTTTGACGCGGATCCACACTTTTTGCCAGAATCGTCGGTAACTATAATATGGGTCAAAATTAAGCCATGAAGGGTTACGCAGGTTTTAGTCCTTGTTTCCAATTTGCCATGCCAATCCACTTTGGGCTTACCCTATTCTTGACAACCACAGCCATATTCCTTGCCCTGTAGCGTTGCTTTAGAAGGGCCTTGTATACCTACTATACCCAGAAATGAACCGACCCGAAGGCCGTTTTCAACAAGCAGCTTCGTCAGCTGGTTCAGGAACCCGGACGCCTTGCCTCCCGCGTGCCTGGCAAGAGCCCGGGCGAGAATGGCGAAAGGTTGGTGAAGGTCAAAAGGTCGACGTAGGGAAGCTACTTGCACACCCCACCAAACAAAACAACAACAAGGTTACTTGGGTATCGTGTGCCACAAGCTGGGTATTTATGCAAGATCCTTCTGGAAAGGGTCAGGCCTCCTCAGTGAGGGTTCTGTTGACAAACGCTATTCTGATGGAAGGGAGGGAAAATGAGAACTCCTGGGTGAAAGTATATGGCACAACTCATTTGATCTCAGACGGGTTTTTATGACACAAAGGGTGGAATTCCGCCATCTACACAGTAAAACAACGATTTCACGCTGGCTCGCCCTTGGGCGAAATGTGTAAGATTCGGCTGAAGGAAGGCGTCAAACCAAGGTCGTCCGAAGGCAGGCTTTGGTCTTGCGAGATTTGGGATGTCCAACCAAATCTGGCTCGAATGGCACTTCAACACCATCCCGTGGTAACTCAAAACTTGCTGGTGCTCAGGGAATGCGGGAATGAACCCGGGGATTCCCTCAAAGGAAACCACCAGTTGCATTTTCTCATTCCCTGCATCTCTTGCACCAAGAAAAACCGGAGTTGTAGGAGTCCCCAAAGCCGCGGGACCCTCTTGGCGTTTTCTTTGGGAGCGCCCTGGCCGCTGGCCAACTTTCTTGCTTTCCTTCATCCGGAGCCCCAACCTTTTCGGAGCCTTCCCCCCCCCTGAACAAAAAGGACAAAACACACAGATGGTGCTTCTCACCTTTTTCCTGAATCTGACGCTTGCGCCAACTGGAAATTGAGAAACGCACAGGGTTTGTGTGGCCAGGCCAAAGTCTGCGGACTGCCTGAAGAGCTCCGTGTTGACCACCCCGGGATGCACCGCGTTGGCCACCACCCGCAGCCCGCGCTCCCGCAGCCGGCGGTCCAACTCATAGGCGAACATGAGGTTCGCCAGCTTGGATTGCCCATAGGCGGTCCAGGGCGCGTACCTCGCTGGACACCTCTTTGAATCGACCTGAGGTCCTCCAGTAGAGAGGTTAGAATAAGGGTACCAACTTTTTTCAGGATGTCTATTTTAGTAGGGGAACCCTCCCCCAAAAAAGGGTGAGCAAGGGCACTACTGGGGGAGCTAGGTGACCCAAATAGAAAAACAAACACGTGTTTCCGATTCCAAGACCAATTTCTTGAGCTGTTGGTTTGCCAGGTCCATCTCCCAGAAACTAAACATGTTAGTTTTCATCCAGGTGTCGATTCCGGTTTCCATTCTTTTCAACCAGCTGTTTCCTTTTCAACGGACCGGTTTCCCCAAATTGTTTGGTGGTTTTCTAGAAAACATGAGCCCTGGAAAGAACGGGGAAGCTACCCCTAGAGTGTTTAGGAACAACATGCACCAAAACGTGATTTTCGGGAAGGGGCTCGAACACACGCTTTGAGGAACCAAGTACTCTCCTGCAGGTTGAAGGATCGGAAAAGGACACCAAACTCTTGTCCTACAGGTTCCTAAGACAGAACGGCCCTTTTTGACAGGGGTAAACACTGCCCAAACTGCAACCATCTGCAACCATCTGCAACCATCTGCAACCATCTGCAACCATCTGCAACCATCTGCACCCATGACAAGCAGGGTTGGTTGGTGTCTGGGTATCTGCAACCATCTGCAACCATCTGCAACCATCTGCAACCATCTGCACCCATGACAAGCAGGGTTGGTTGGTGTCTGGGTGTCTAGCGGGTACCATCTTGTTCACGTGCCATTTCGTTGCCAATTCCTCGATGCCGACACATGTGCGTGTTGGTATCCATTTAATGACATAGTTGTTGTCGTGTCTGTTGTCAGATGTTGGCAGAGGTCAGATCCTCTATTTTGCTGGGATCCGTTGGTGTTTGATTTGTATGTGCCTTGTCAG
>CAUJNA010003254.1:275000-372500 GCA_963377175.1 Effrenium voratum | reverse complement strand
CTAGGACTGGTGAAAAGACACACCTCTGAATTCTTTGCGTATGAATTCTACTTCATACTCTTATCAAATTCGACCAAAATTCCAATTGACATGAATTAGAGTCTAAGAAGGATAGTCCAGTCAGAAGTTTCGATTTAGATTAGAACTTGAATGTTGATTGGTCTATGTCAAACTACATGGTACACAAGATGTCCTTTCCAATAGAACAGTGTACTTAAAAGTTGAAACAGTATAAGAACTAGAGTTGAATGGTTTAGTCCTAGTTTGGTCCTAGTCGTAGTTCGGAGATCTTTGGTTCTAGGCCTAGTATGGTGCTAGCTTACTGAAATCATTAGACAGTATAAAGGACATTACAAAGGAATGATGAATTCTATTTAATATGTCTATCGAGTTCTATACAGTAGACAATTAAATAAGGAAAGCATCCAGTCACAATTTACAGATTGTGTTGGAATTCAAATATTGGCTATTATGTTTGTCAAACCACATTTTACACGGGAGTTGCTTTTCAATATAATGTAATACTTGACATCCAAATACTATAAGAAGTGAAGCTAAATAGTCTAGTCCCAGTCTGGTCTTAGTTGAGAGATCCTTGGTTGTAGTGCTAGGTTTCTCCTAGCTTCCTGACTTTACTGACATACTTAGAAAGTATAAAGGACATTACAGAGGAGGTCAATTTGACATTCAATGATTATACCTAGTTTGGTCCTAGTCCTAGTTGAGAGAGTTGAGAGATCCTTGGTTCTAGTCTTATTTGGTCCTAGACCTAGTTGAGAGATCTTACCTTTCAGTCCTAGATTGGCAAATCATACACTGGAGAGGCAACAAAAAGGTAGGTCCCTGCGGGGGGGGGGGGGGAGGGGGTAGCATACATACATATATATATATATGTATATATATATATATATGTATGTAAATACATATGTTTGGGCACTGTTTAGATTGGACGTGTGGTGGGCAATCCGTGCAGGGTACTGCGCCAGGGGTACCCTGCAAGACTTCCTGAATCTGAGCGGTGAAAGGAAAACCGCAAGCCATGGTTTGTTACCCCGTGGGCGCCCTTCAAACAAAACCTGTGAACAACAAGCTATGTATACCCTCAATCTGAAGGCTTAGGATGCTTTTTCTATCCAATGTGTGTGTGTGTGTGATGATGTGCTGGTGTTCTGGTGTATGCTGGTGTATGCTGGTGTATGCTGGTGAGTGCTGGTGAGTGCTGGTGAGTGCTGGTGAGTGCTGGTGAGTGCTGGTGAGTGCTGGTGAGTGCTGGTGAGTGCTGGTGAGTGCTGGTGACTGCTGGTGAGTGCCGGCGTGCGCTTGCCTGAGTTGTGGTTGTCCTTTCAGCCACTTCGGCCTTTTCGACTGCCGTGGTGCATGCCCGCGAGTAAGGACCCCCGAACTTACTCTTAGCTTACCAATATATGTTGTTTGCCGTGGGGACCAATACCATAATTTAATGCATGATCCATTGTTTGTATTGATTTACCACATAATTGTGCTTGTATTGTTGTTTCCATTTTTTATGTTTCTTTTTTGAACGAAAATAAAATAAATCAATATTATCTATGGTTTCTTGGTTGCTCCGCTGCATTTTTTTGGGGGACGGCCGAAAAACCCGATCCCAGCGGCTGGTACTCGTAGCCGTCCGCCGTCTGCTGGCGCTCCGGGAGTGCCATGACCCCGGCGTTCAGCAGCAGCGTCTGAAGAGAAACAAACGGGCATTCGGAGGTCAGATGCAAACAAAACATAGCTGACATGAGCTTGTAAGTTTTCTGACAAAATAGCTGGCAAAATAGCTCGGTTTTCTGTGCCAATGAGCTTGCGGCTATGTTAGTACGTCCTTCTCCTTGGCTTCATGCACTTCATACCGTGGATGGTTGCAAAACCCTAGAAAAGGATGATTTTCCCGGATGTAAATACCAACAAACAATGGTTTCAACCATGGTTTCAAAGTGGTACAGGATTTCGTCCATCCACAGTAGGCAAGACATGGGCGCGTGCCTTGCCTAGGTGCACTGTTTAAGGTGGGTTTAGACAGGTCACTGGATGTCCCCTGCGAAAGCTGCAGTTGACTGGTTGATTTCCATTGAAACTGCCACGTGACATGGGGCAATCTGGTTGCACTGTTTAAGGTGGGTTTAAACACGGGCACTGGATGTCCCCTTCAAAAGGAACAACTGACTCAGCCGTTGGGTGAAAAGACCAAAGCTGAAACAACCCCAGAGTTTGCAACTTCTGCAGTTGACACCCAGAAGCGAACCCCTGAACCATTTCCTGCCCGGGTTTCCTTCGAACCGCGTCGTCTCCCCGATTCTTCACTAGGTCCTCCAGTAGAGAGGTTAGAATCAGGGCTCCAACTTTTTCCTGTAGTCTATTTTAGTAGGGGAACCCTCCCAACCCAAAAAAAAAGGTGAGAAACAGCACCAATTGCTGGGGGACCTAGTTCAGCTGGGGCGCGTGCAGCGGCTTTTTCAGCTGCCGGAACTCCGCTTCGAAGCTTCGCACTGAGGCCAAGGACGCGAGGTCGAGCTCCAGGAATCGCAGCTCCACCGGGCGCGCGAGCGCGCCTGAAGCTCTGCCTTAAGGGGGGGGGGAGGGGGGAGGTGGTGTGCGGGGTGAGACCCCAGTCCCAATTGATCTATTCCCCCTTTTATCAAAGTCACTTTTAAAGTGATGGGTTGAAGGAACAAAAAAACAGTTTCTGACTTTGATAACCCCAGAAACAGTCAAAATAATGACCCCAGTTAAGGGGGAAGGGGAGGGTGGTGGTGTGGGGGTGGTGGGACCCCAGTCCAAATTGCTATTCTCCGGAAAAGGGGTCACCCCCTTTTAATCACCCGACCCACCTGGCATAAGGATTCAGTGGATTCAGGTGTTGGGAGTTCTCTGGGAGTCGCGCTTCCATGTACTGAATTCATGCTGGGGAGTTCAGCCCAAAGCAAAAACGAAGGGCTTGGGACAAGACCCGCCTACTTTCAATTGGATGACCCCCCTGTTGGCTGGCAAAATAGAGCAAAACCCACAACAAAGTGATAAAGGCTTACCCTCCCTCCCACTAACATAGCAACTGCATTGTCCTCTTCAAGGGCCCCCCTGTCAGATGCCATGTTAGTGGAAGGGAGGGGAAAGCCTTTGGTCTGGCAATGGGAAAACATGTTGCGAGCGTTCTGCGTTTCGTTTCCGTCAAGCTGAAGGGGAGTACCGGATGAGGTCACGTCGGAAAAAAAAAAGAGTCGAGACCTGGCCGAAGAACTCTCTGCTGGCCAAGGCGCTCAGCTTCTCCCTCAGAGACTCCATGGCCTCCTGGACCCGACAAAAAGGGGGGCCCCTGGGCAAAGAAATTTTACCAGGAGCTGGGCACACACTTGGAAGTCCTGGCAACCGATTTCTTCCGCCCGGATTGGAATTGAACCCCCAAAAGGATTCCTTGGGTTTCGTAGCCATTCACCTGCCCTTTGTTCCTCTCCCGGAAAAAGAATCCGCAAAAACGGATTCCAAGCGGGTCTCCCACGATCTTGGCCCATTGGACCTGGCATCAAAGCCAAGAGCTGAGGCTGAGAGGTCAACGGGGAATTGTGGGCACTCTGAGACCTGACGATACCGAAACCAGCCCCATTGAAGTGCTCTTCTTTCCAGCAAGCGAGCCAACCACAAGACCCACAAAGAAATGGTCAACCTGCCGCCTATTTGACCCTGCTCGTTTCTTATGGGTCTCTCTCAAAACAGGGAGCCCCTTTTTCAACCAGTCAAGGATCGAAACGGAAAAACTCAGCACCTGCAGGCTCTTCTCAAGGCAAGCAAACCTACCGCACATGAGTTTGGCTTTTTTGGCCGAGGGCGGGCGTCGGGCGTAGGGTCGGCTTTGGGGTTGGTCTAGGGACGGTTGAAGGTTGGGAGAAAGCTGTTTAGGAGTTGTTTTCTTCAAACTTGGTTTAGAGCTGGTGTGGGGCTGATTCAGGGTTATAGCATGGAATTCGGGTTGTTTGTCGTGTTTTTTTTGTCCAGACTTCCCTTCAGGTGGCTTGAGGGGCGTACGGGGTTAGGATGAGATGAGTAAAGGCTGGATCCCAACTTTACTTTGGTGTTGAAAAGGCAACATGTTTCAACTGGTTGCAAAATGTATCTTTTAAGGAGCCCTGCAACATAGGGCTGGTTTCGGTGGCGGCTAGAAAGAGTTAACACGCTGTGTTTTTTTGTTGTGGGGGTTGGGGTTGGTGTAGGGTTAGGTCGGGTTTTGAACAGGCTCTGTATGTGGCTTAGGGTTGGCCCTGGATTTCTGCAGAGTTCGTCCAAGATTTGGGTTTGGCATTCCGGCCATTACAAACATTGCCCCAGCAGCCGGACAAGCGGGGGCCCCTTATCAGAACCCTGCGCAGCTCCTTAAAAGCGCAGCACTGGCAGCCGAACAACAACTTCTCTGCGCGCTCTCAAAACAAGCATAACACACACTCTCCAGGCGATGCTCAGGGTATAGGCTGGGGAGTGTTGCTGATTATGCTGGGGATCTTCCTTCAAGGTGTATGCTCCTCTTGGGTTCTGGCGGAAACGAAAAGGACACCAAGAGGCAAAAGCAGCCGCTTGGTTGGCTGGTGACCTGTTCGGTAAAACTTTCCATCGGCTCCTGCGGAGTCCCAGCGATGCAAACGGGCAGTTGACCCGTCTTTTTTGGTGGTCTGGAACAAATATGCACATTTTGTTCGTTAGGGTCCCTCAATTGGGATTATGCAGCCCCCCACCAAAATGAAACAATCCACAAAACGAGCTAAAAAGCTGCCAAGCATGCCAAGAAGGGTGAAGTGCAAGGACCCCTCCCCAGAGTCACCATCAAAACCCGGTCTTAAAATCTAGGTCCTCCAGTAGAGAGGTTAGAATAAGGGTACCAACTTTTTTCTATAGTCCATTTTAGTAGGGGAACCCTCCCCCAAAAAAGAAACGGTCAAAGGGACTGGGGGACCTAGACATGGTTCACCCTTCCCCTCACCTGGTGCTTCGCAGAGTCGCGGCCCGCCATCACGATGGTGCCTTGAGCCAACGGGCCCCAGGAAACTTGGGAGAAAACCGGTCCGAAGAGAAACAAACAAGGCACCATGCGTTGCCGGAAGAATCTTGGTACCTCAAAAAGGCCCTCACATGAGTCCAACTTACATGCTCATCGCTGGCGAACGCTTCGTTTTTGCGTGCATTCCATGGGATGATTTTACAATGGGTTGTTCAGACTAAATCTTTATGAATTTGCGTGAAATCCCGACAAAAAAGGCTTCCGACATGGGGCGTACCCCTTGCGAAGTCATCACTTTGCTCGTTGAAAGGGGCCCTTTAGCTACTCTTAACGTGGTATCCAAAAGCTGATGTTCAAATCACAACCACAAACATCGACAGTCGATTCTCCGGTGTCTTCAGCGATTGCGCTTTTCAAGAAACCAGACCAATGGTCAACAGAAAAAGCCAGGAGCCTGGAAAGATGGACATCTGGACGAGCTCAACCTCTTTCCTTGATAGCATGACAATCTTAAGATATCTTAGGCCCAAAGACCTCAAACCCAAAGAAACCCCCGCCAAAAACGCCCAAAGACGACCTCAAACCAAGGGACCCGCCACCCCCCAACAAAAAACACGTCGAAGGCCACGCCCAGCGGCCATAGATCCCGCTGCGCGCGAGGCCCTCCACGGTGCTGAGGCCAATGCCGGCGGAGGCGCCGGTGATCACCGCCACCTGGCGGTAGATGGAAGCCCATTCGCGGGGGGTAGGTACGTTACCGGGAGGGGGGGCAGAGAGCGAGCCCCTTTCGGGTTTTCCTGAAGGTTCCCGAAGCGTGTTTTCTTTCTTGGTGTTGTTTTTTCCTTCTTCTTTTTTCCGGGTTCCTTGGGGAGCGCTGAGCCTGTGGGGAAACCAGCAAGGGGACTCCTTGCGTAACCCAGGCAAAAAGTGAGAATCTGAAGATCTCAGTGGTTTCAAACATCGATTCTTTGGCCCATGGAGTTTTCCCCTTGGAAAGGGTGATTCTGTGTTGGAAAACGATCAGCCCCTTTCGGGTTTTCCTGAAGGTTCCCGAAACGTGTTTTCTTTCTTGGTGTTGTTTTTTCCTTCTTCTTTTTTCCGGGTTCCTTGGGGAGCGCTGAGCCTGTGGGGAAACCAGCAAGGGGACTCCTTGCGTAACCCAGGCAAAAAGTGAGAATCTGAAGATCTCAGTGGTTTCAAACATCGATTCTTTGGCCCATGGAGTTTTCCCCTTGGAAAGGGTGATTCTGTGTTGGAAAACGATCAGCCCCTTTCGGGTTTTCCTGAAGGTTCCCGAACGTGTTTTCTTTCTTGGTGTTGTTTTTTCCTTCTTCTTTTTTCCGGGTTCCTTGGGGAGCGCTGAGCCTGTGGGGAAACCAGCAAGGGGACTCCTTGCGTAACCCAGGCAAAAAGTGAGAATCTGAAGATCTCAGTGGTTTCAAACATCGATTCTTTGGCCCATGGAGTTTTCCCCTTGGAAAGGGTGATTCTGTGTTGGAAAACGATCAGCCCCTTTCGGGTTTTCCTGAAGGTTCCCGAAGCGTGTTTTCTTTCTTGGTGTTATTTTTTCCTTCTTCTTTTTTCCGGGTTCCTTGGGGAGCGCTGAGCCTGTGGGGAAACCAGCAAGGGGACTCCTTGCGTAACCCAGGCAAAAAGTGAGAATCTGAAGATCTCAGTGGTTTCAAACATCGATTCTTTGGCCCATGGAGTTTTCCCCTTGGAAAGGGTGATTCTGTGTTGGAAAACGATCAGCCCCTTTCGGGTTTTCCTGAAGGTTCCCGAAGCGTGTTTTCTTTCTTGGTGTTATTTTTTCCTTCTTCTTTTTTCCGGGTTCCTTGGGGAGCGCTGAGCCTGTGGGGAAACCAGCAAGGGGACTCCTTGCGTAACCCAGGCAAAAAGTGAGAATCTGAAGATCTCAGTGGTTTCAAACATCGATTCTTTGGCCCATGGAGTTTTCCCCTTGGAAAGGGTGATTCTGTGTTGGAAAACGATCAGCCCCTTTCGGGTTTTCCTGAAGGTTCCCGAAGCGTGTTTTCTTTCTTGGTGTTATTTTTTCCTTCTTCTTTTTTCCGGGTTCCTTGGGGAGCGCTGAGCCTGTGGGGAAACCAGCAAGGGGACTCCTTGCGTAACCCAGGCAAAAAGTGAGAATCTGAAGATCTCAGTGGTTTCATCGAACATTCTGTGTTGGAAAACGATCAGCCCCTTTCGGGTTTTCCTGAAGGTTCCCGAAGCGTGGTTTTTTCCTTCTTCTTTTTTCCGGGTTTTGAGCCTGTGGGGAAACCAGCAAGGGGACTTGCCCTTGAATCTGAAGAGGGTGATTCTGTGTTGGAAAACGATCAGCCCCTTTCGGGTTTTCCTGAAGGTTCCCGAAGCGTGTTTTCTTTCTTGGTGTTGTTTTTTCCTTCTTCTTTTTTCCGGGTTCCTTGGGGAGCGCTGAGCCTGTGGGGAAACCAGCAAGGGGACTCCTTGCGTAACCCAGGCAAAAAGTGAGAATCTGAAGATCTCAGTGGTTTCAAACATCGATTCTTTGGCCCATGGAGTTTTCCCCTTGGAAAGGGTGATTCTGTGTTGGAAAACGATCAGCCCCTTTCGGGTTTTCCTGAAGGTTCCCGAAACGTGTTTTCTTTCTTGGTGTTGTTTTTTCCTTCTTCTTTTTTCCGGGTTCCTTGGGGAGCGCTGAGCCTGTGGGGAAACCAGCAAGGGGACTCCTTGCGTAACCCAGGCAAAAAGTGAGAATCTGAAGATCTCAGTGGTTTCAAACATCGATTCTTTGGCCCATGGAGTTTTCCCCTTGGAAAGGGTGATTCTGTGTTGGAAAACGATCAGCCCCTTTCGGGTTCCTGAAGGTTCCCGACACGTGTTTCTTTTTTGTGTGTGTGTGTGGGTGTGTTTTTTGGGGTTCCCTAGGGAGGTTTGGGGAATCCCCCCCCTTCCACCACCCCCTTGAAGGACTCCATATCGAGAGGAACCATGAAAACGGCCGGAAACCACAAGGAAACTGCAGAAACACTGCTTTTTGGACACTGAGTTGGGGCCTGGGAGTTTGGGTTCTTGTCGGGTGGTTTTTTCCGGTTTCGCGCATAGCCTAACTCCCAGCGCTTCAAGAAGCGCTTTCCGTCATCACCCAGAACGAGGTTACCCCCCCCACAACTTCGTACACTAACTCCCAGCGCTAGAAGCGCTTTCCGTCATCGTTGCACACACGACGCCCTCTGGCAAGGGACCGCTCAGAATCCTGCAGCCCTCCGCCAGCCGGGAGAACCAAGTGGAACGAAGTCAGCAGCTATGCAGTCAGCAGCTATGCAGACAGCAGCTATGCAGTCAGCAGCTATGCAGTCAGCAGCTATGCAGTCGCAGCGAGCTATGCAGTCAGCAGAGCAGCTATGCAGTAGTCAGCAGCTGTGCAGTAGTCAGCAGCTGTGCAGTAGTCAGTAGCTCAGTGATTTTAGCTAATATTGAAGAGATACAAATATAATAATAAAAATATAAAAATATGAAGACACATATAAAAATGAAATCTGAAAAGTCGTAGCAGCCCCTCTTGGTCTTTCATTATGCCTTTCCTTTTCTTTGCTGTATTACAGTTTGTATCGTCAGCAGCTATGCAGCAGCAGCTATGCAGTCAGCAGCTATGCAGTCAGCAGCTCTATGCAGTCAGCAGCTCTATGCAGTCAGCAGCTATGCTATCAGCAGCCATGCAGTCAGCAGCTATGCAGTTAGAAGCCATGCACTTTGCGTTCAGCAGGCAGTACGCCAAGTCGGGTTCAATTCCCTCTTCAGACTTACTTCTGCTGCAGACTGTCATCAAGCCTGTAAGGCAAGATCCTTTACAGCAGAAGATGTCCTTCATCCTCAGAGGTAAGTAACTGCGCTGTTTGACTGAGTGTGAGCAGAGGAGTCACTGTAGAAGTGATCCTGTGCAAGTACAGTCGATGAGATACCAGGCGGGCAAGAAGGGAGGTGGGAACCAACAAATACCACAGCTGTGCTGTTCTTGTTGGGAAGTGGGCAGGGCGGCAAAACATACAGTCGCTCTTTGTACGCTGAAGATTAAAAATTGGTAAAAGAATGATTGCAGAAAACATGGATAGTCTAGGGATTGAACCCGGGGTTTCCCGCACGCTGAGCGGGTGTGATACCACTACACCAACTGCCCCTGATATCAGTGCCAAATATATGAGAAATAAAGAATAAAGTAAAGATTTGCGGTGCTCACATTAGACAAGGCCACGCTCCAGTCTAGAGGGCGACGGGGTAACAACCCAACCTCAAGATAGCAGGTCAATTGCTTTGAAAAGCTGGCTTCGTGAGACGACGCAGTGGGTGTCGTAAGTGAAATGCCTAACTTCAGAAGGGATGCGATGTTTGGCCCACTGGTGAACTGACAGCCCCTGCATCCATACTCAGAACACGAGTGCGCCCGTTCACACTGGGCGGCATCCCCTGAGTCACGCCGGGGAGCTTGGAAAGCTACGCCAGCAAGTTGGCACAAGAGCCCAGGCAAGTTGGCAGCGGCAAGCAGCTCTTCGTTGGGCATGGTCGCATCTCCAAACGACAACTGAATGGCTTTCATGTAGAAGCAGTTTATTTGTTTAAAGGTCCGGAAACTCAACACAGGCCAAGTTTGACACCCGTACAGCAGCCTGCTGAAGACAACCGCCTCAAGGATTGTAACACGGGCTGAGACTGACAGCGTCTTCCGGAGAACACTTCTGCGGAGCTGATGCAGGGCGCTGCCAGCAAGGGCAATCCTTTGACGAACTTCTGGAATAATGGAACCATCAGGGTCCAACAAGATGCCAAGATGCTTGTAAGCGGGGACGATGCGCAGAGGGAAAGCGGTACCATCGGCGCGCTGCACAGAAAGGGTGGAATCCCCATCGACGTGCAGGCGCTTTCCGGCTGCCCTGGCACCGCCGCCTGCAAAGTGAACGGCTGCTTCGGTTGGCAGACATGTTGAGGGACAGGCCAACGTTCAGAAAAGCAGACTCAACTATGCAGCAGGCATGCTTGACATTGCTGAGCAAGTGCGCTTCGCTGGCACCTTCAATGCAAATGGCCAGGTCGTCCATCCAAGCTACCGTCGGAAAAGGGACTGCATCTTGCGCAGGGCCAACGTGAATGCTTGTCTTGAGCCCCCACATTTCAAATTCTTCTTGAATTTGCGTCATGGAGCTTGTGACGGCAATGTTGAACAGGACGTCGGCTAAGAGTGTCCCGGGACGTGTTCCGAGAAGTGAGCTGGCTATGCGCTCGCCATTGGCTTCCCTAGCCCAAGTGGCTTGCTGCAGGTTGCGAAGCACTTGCTGCAAAGAGTCAGGGAGGGCACCAAGCCGGCAACGAAAGAACCTGTCAAGAAGCCGACCGGCGGCTGAGGCAATGAACCCACAAACCAAAGGGGGCTGGTCGCAGGACGCTGAGACCTTCGTGGCTAAAACGTATTCTTCCCCAATCTCGATTTAAGGGACCCCTGAATGAAGATCACTGACATACACCCAGGCTCTAATTCGGCCACCTTCTTTGGGTGCATTGGGCTTTTGGTTGCAAAATCGACCCCCGCTAGACCTTGGCTTGCTTCAACCCTGCCTTGCCCTCAGGCTGGCTTCCGCTGAAGCTCCCAACCTCAGCCCAAAGAACCCAGAAGTAAAAGGTCAACCTTTTTGGAGCCATGGGTGGCCTTTTGAGAAAAATTGGATGGTTCTGGTAAATGGTGGATGCAACAAACCAATCTAAACCAGTGCCATCGATGTGAACCCAAAAGGACACCTATATTTGGAACCTCAACTCTAAATGGACCAAATCAAAAGTTCTTGCAAGTGGAAAGAACCACAGCCAAGCATGCTTCCCTGGTGCTGACGGCGTTCTGTTAACGCCGAACATTTCAGAGTGCTTGTGTTTAGCTTGGATTAGATTTTGATTTTCCACCACATGGGGCCCCCTATTAATCAAACGGGGCGGAAAAATCAGAGGCACAAGTCGCAAATTGCAGGGCCCACCGTGCTCCGCTACTTGCGTTGGCTAGGGCGTCTCCGTATGTCAAGGGCAGCGACATCAACCTCCAACCGCAATTTCAAGCTCAAACAAACATACGTTTTAGGTCATAGGATCTCGTGCTCAAACATTGCAGAGCATGCGTCTGGGGGTTTGAAGACTAAATGGCTCTAACAGGTCCATTTTTGGGCTTGCTTTGGGCTTGTGAGTCTGCGAGCTTGGTTCGATGATGCGGGGTGATGCTGGTGATGCTGGGATGTTGATGAAAGCTGCCTTCCACACGGAGTCCTGCTGCGTCTTGAGCCACTGCCAAAAAAACCGACAAAAACAATTGGTTGGGACATGCCCGCGCGCGCGTGCGTGCGCGCGTGTTTGCGTGCGTGCCCGCGCGCGTTTGCGCGCGTGCGTGGCTCTTGTTGGTTCTTGTTGGTTGTTGTTGGTTGCTATTTGTCTTGTTGGTTTTGTATTGGCTGGGCTGTTGCTGGTTGTTGTTGTTGGTTGTTGCTGGATGTTGTTGGTTGTTGTTGTTGGTTGTTGTTAGTTGTTGTTAGTACTTGCTGGTTGAGCATCGCGGTGCGGCCGCGGCCGGTTGTGCGCCAGCAACGTAAATCCGGGTCGCCCAAAACAAGCGCACGCCTAGGCCTTGCCTTTCGACTGACGGTCTCGCAACGCCTGCCTCTCCAGCGCCTTTGGTGCATCATCACCGCCCGCAACCCGGCTGCATTGCCAGCATCGCCGACGCTTTGGAAGCCCCTGCCTGCATCCCTTGCATCACCCGCGTTTGGGGCCAGTCTTCCTCAAGCCGGTCCTGATGACGTGCGCGCGCGCACCGCACTCACACATGCGTAACTCGTGGGGCGTGCGCCCGGAAACAACCAACCAAGCATCCATCCATTCATGCCATCCATCCATCCATCCATCCATCCATCCATCCATCCATCCATCCATCCATCCATCCATCCATCCATCCATCCGCGCGGCGGACTGCACGGAGCCAGAACAAAACAAATACCAACATAGGGGCACACCCCCACGGCCCCAAAAAACGCACACACACACACACACACACACGCACACACGCACATACGCACATACGCACATACGCACATACGCACATACGCACATACGCACACACGCACACACGCACACACGAGCACACGCACACACGAGCACACGCGCACACGCGCACACGCGCACCCGCACCCGCACCCGCACCACACACACGAACCACACACACGCACCACACACACCCACACACACGCACGCACGCACGCACGCACGCACACACGCACGCACGCACACACGTACACACGCACACACGCACACACGCACACACGCACACACGCACGCACACACACGCACACACGCACACACGCACACACGCACACACACGCACACACGCACACACGCACACACGCACACACACGCACACACACACACACACACACACGCACACACGCACACCCACGCACCCACGCACCCACACACCCACGCACCCACGCACCCACGCACCCACGCACCCACGCACCCACGCACCCACGCACCCACGCACCCACGCACCCACGCACCCACGCACACGCAAGCACGCACGCACGCACGCACACACGCACACACGCACACACGCACACACGCGCACACGCACACACGCACACACGCACACACGCACACACGCACACACGCACACACGCGCACACGCACACACGCGCACGCGCACACGCACAGAAAAACAGAACAAACCACAATCACTTTTGGTTTCCCATTAAGCCCACTTTTAAATCGGCCAGCCCGAGCCTACCCTGCCCGAGTTTTCTTCGAGCGGCGGTCACTGAGAAGGAGGTGGGCTGAACCACTTCAGCCTCCTTTGGGCGGCTGGCTGTTGGGAGGGGTTGCACCAGTGAAACATCGGCTTATCCCCAAACCGGGCTCCAAACAGCCAAAACATAATCTGAAAATGGGAGATCGGAAAAAGCAAATAAAAAAGAAAGGACATAAATCAGGTCAGCTTCCCTCTTATTTGTGGTTTGGAGTTGTGGTTTGGTGGTTATAAAGGGTTTCCCATTTATCGACAAACGCACCACCAACTGGATACCTGAACACCGAAGAATGGTTTGGTTTGGATGGGTGTGGAGGTTCGGTGGATTGGTGATTTGGTGTGTGTGTGTGTTCATGCTTTGATAGAGACCCAAACCTGAACAAAGTCGGGCGATTCAGATGGAACAAAGATTTGCCGTGGTTTTGTCAACCGCAAAACTCCCACAAGTTGGCTCCGACTTTCACCTTATGGACTTGGCTCTCGCCGAGAGAAGCCTGACGACAAGTCGCCACCTAAAAACTGCATACTGCCATTTGTAGAAAAGCGGTTGGTGCTCGAAGAGGAAAATGAAGGGAAATTAAGAGGACCAGCCAAATAAAGAGAAGGCAAGCCAAGTCTGGCAATGTCGGTTGAAAACCTACAGCAAGTAGTCGTGGTCCCGAGATAGAGTTTTGTACGGGGGACAGAAATACTTGGGTCACAAGCGTCCGTAGATCATGCCAAGGTATTTCAGAACTAGAAACTGGGGTGAGACTCACACATGCAAAGATGCATTGGGCCCTCAACATGTGAACCGTGTTCTGCCTTCTTGTGACTGTCTGGTAAAAGACTACGTACCTTTTACTTCCGCATTGGCTTATTGCAAAGCAATGAAAACAAATCACGCAAATGCCGTCTCATTGTCCTTGTCCCTTGTCTATTGCTCATGCTCCTTTCTGTTCACGCACTTCCTGAGTGGGTTCGCCTAATGAAGTCCAAGCTTTCTTTTTTTGTTGCTACTATAAATAGGTCTTCCAAAACACGCAAAAAGTCCAGGACCTCAGGAAGTGAGACCATCCTTGCAAAAGCCAGCCACATGGAACCCATGGTTTTGGGCCCGCAGGTCAGGGTCTGCGTCCTTCGTGAGGGTTGGGCCGTGGCACTGGGGTCATGAGCTTCCCGCCACAATGGAAAAAACTTGGACAGGTGGAGCTTGCTTTGACCCCCAAATCGGTGAGCTTCTGAGTTCGCATCAGATCTTCGCATCTTGCCATAGGTTTTGGATAAACTGAGAACCAAACAACCACTGCCATCGATGTTCAAGCCCGGGGTCCTTGTCACACCCATGCGAAAACTGAACCCTTTCTTTGTTCAAGGGAGAACCAGCCAAAAGCAAAGTTGAACAAACATACTGTGGATGGACGGAATCCATTTCGCACCGCTCAGAAAATCTGGAATGATTTCATTCCCCTAGAAATACCAACAAACAATGGAGACAAACCAATGTTTAAAAGTGGTGCAGAATTTGGTTCCTCCACGGAATTTGCCTGAGCTATTGCCACCTTCTAGCTAGCTCCTCTGGTTGCAAAGGTGCCCTGCTTCTGGCTAGCTCCTCCAGTAGAGAGGTTGAGGTTAGAATGAGGGTACCCCTTCTTTTCTGCAGTCTATTTTAGTAAAAAGGTTAGAATGAGGGTACCCCCTTTTTTTCAGCAGTTGTTTTTGTAGTAAAAGGGCACCAATTGCTGGGGGACCTAGCCCTAGCCTTGCCGGGCCTGTGTCGCCCTCGCCACAAGTCGATCGCGATCGCGGGAGGTGGGCGCCAGGAAGGCGCAGCCCAGGCCCAGTGCCAGCAACAGGCGGTGCGCCCGCGCCTAGCCAAGGGAAGCTGTTGGGGGATGTCTTTTTGGTTCGGGGCAGGGACATGGTGATGAAAAAATTAAGGGATCCTTTGGTGGACATCAAAATTCACTGGGGAGTCAGGCCCATCAATCACTTTTTGAGGTGGCTCCCTACTAAGATTCATGGCCACATGGGTGTTTCTCACAATATGTGGGTCCCGCGAAATGGTTGGTGTCCTTTTGGTTTCCCTTTAAACTCCACCCGTTTTAGGGACCATTTTGAGAGTGCCTCACATCATGCCAGCTTGGATTGGAGCAGCCAGAGCCAGTTTTTCTTGGTATTCTCTGATGCACTTGGTCGGAAGGGGGCAAAGTGCAAAGTCTGTCATGCAGCACCTTGGATCCCACAGGACGTAGATGCAGGTGATCACTGGTGAGTAAACCTGACTGACCTTATAGCTGGCGATTGACCCCATAGCTCAAAATTCACAGAGCAGAAAAGCCAAACGAGTGAGGTGCGACAACTTGTTTGCTGACTTCAGCTTGTTTGTGGAAGTAGAGGTGAGCAGAAGACCACAACAAGTCAAACAAACAAGTGAGGACTATTGGTGTGACTTGTTTTGCTAAAAAACTTCAGTTTCTGGTTGCTGGTGCGGAAAAGCTTACAAAGGGCCGAACTGATTTTGACAATTGTTGAAGCCTGGCAACAAAACATATTAAGCCACGGTCAAAGCTGCTTGTTTCCCCAGGAGGACCATGGGAACATTAGCAAGTTTGCAGTTTTTGGTCGGAGGACAATTTAGAGCTCGCCCCCCTAGCCCCCTCCCAAATGGACCACGGTCATTACCAGAGATCCCGGCTGAGTAGCCTCAGCCCAAAACAGTCTGAGGTCCATGGGAAGAAGCTCACCAAGGAGAAGCGCACCCTGTCACCAAGGTATGGACTTTGTGCGGAGGTGGACCCAAGGCACCAAATCAAGATACCCTCCACTGGTTCAGGGCTTAGGGGCTCAGGGTTTCGGGTTCTGTGGTTTACACTTTGGAACCTGGCTGGTGCCCTTGCAATGGCGTTTCACACTCCTACCGGGAAACCACCCTTGTCGACTTTGGGGAGCAACCTATGTTAGAGGGTCGCCTGGTGGGGTGGGGGGGATGTGCCAGGTTGATTCATCCGGCCTGGTTTAAGTCTAACTGACTGTTTGCAAGCAGTTGAACGTTTGCTGGCTTGGGAGGAGCACAGTCATTTTCTCAAAGCTGAACCGGGCTGCTCAAAACAGAGGCTTGGCCCATCCAATTTGACATAATCCCTGTTGGAGAAAAGTACGCCATGCTTGCGGAAAATCACGTTTTTCTGTCATACCAACCAACGTGGCATGGCATGGCATGGCGTGGCGTGGCGTTGCGTGGAGTGGAGTCGAATGGAGTGGAGTGGAGTGGAGTGGAGGGGAGGGGAGTGGAGTGGCGTGGAGTGGAGTGGAGTGGAGGGTCACGCCCACGACTACTTGACCACTTGAAGGGGATGTTCTACAACTGGTCCTCCAGTAGAGAGGATAGAACAAGGCTACCTTTTTTCTGTAGTCTATTGTAGTAGGGGAACCCTCCCAACCAAAAAAGGGGTGAGAAAGGGCACCAATTGCTGGAAAAACCTAGACAACATGCATGTACCCAAAAACCTGCTTCAGTAGGCCCCTGTCGCTCCAGCCTTCACGGCCATCGCACTCCTCCGCTCACCGGGCACCGGTCCCCGCTCAACTCGACTGCTCGAGCCGACGTGAGCTCGAGCCGGCGAGGCGTTGCAGGTGAGCTAGATGAGCGGAAAAACACGCCGGTTTAAGGCTATGATGTCAACCACTGACAAAAGGAGGTCATCATTCTCATGCACAAACCAGGTTGTTTCAATACATACCCTCAAACAAGCAAGGACCTGGAGTAAGATGAGATCCATTCAAAACCCCCAGAAGATACGAGACAAAGGAAGGCAGTCCGGCCACAAGAGGTTGGGACCTTTCCCCAGAAACCCTTTCCTGTCGCTCCTTGAAACATCGAGCCAAGGGCCGATTCGAATCCGATTTGTTTCTCCGTGGCAAGGAATCGGCCGCGCTATCTGAGACAACCTCATCTTCGCACCGAGCGGTGCAATCGGATCAAGTCCCAGCCGCTACCGTAATCCCAAAGCAAACAGACTGAGTTGAATCGGTTGCCGCGTTTTTTCCCCAGCTGAAACCTTTGGGGTCTCAGCCCAGATAGGCTCCGGGGTCCGGGGTGGCCCTGAGGTAAGGTTCCACCAGGGTTCCACCAGCAGTTCCACCAGGTTTCCACCAAGGTTCCACGAGGGTTTTGCGAGGGCTGTGAGGTGCGAGCACCAAAAAGCAAAAAGAGCACCGCATGCTGTTGGGGATATCACCTGAGCCTCTTTCTTTCTTTTTTTTGGGGGGGGGGGGGCGAAGGGTCGAAGGGGTGGGCCTTCTGAGCTATGCTTCTATTGGGAGAACTAGTCCCTGCTCCCAACGATTGGCTGACTTAGGGTATCACGTCAACCCTTTGCACAAATTGAGGGATTTGCTATGGAAAGCCAGGTTCTGCAAACAAATACCGTAAACAATTGGAGTAGAGGGGAGGTATTTCCAGCAAGGGGTTCGATCCAGATCTTCAAGTTAGCCATCCAAAGCTACCTCGAGGTGGTTTGGCAGGAAACGGAAGCTTTCCTTGCTGGTGCTCAGTAGGGAATGACCCGGGGTGTTGGGAATGAATTTGGGGATTCCCTTGAAGGAATCCACAAGGGATGGCTTTTAGGGGTCATTCCCTCATTCTGTGGGGACCAGCAAGTTTCGCATATCTGTTCCGCCTGAGCGGTTGCACTGTTTTGCTGTAGGAAGCTTCCCGACCAGCTCTCCAAGTGTCAGTGGTCATGGGGAAAAGAACGCGCAACCCCTCCCAAAAAAGAAGGCCCCGCTGAATTTTCCGGGAACATGCTCAGGTGGCAACCCTGCAAAAGATCTAAAACATCTTTCCGGCGATAAGATGATGGTTGTCTTACCAGGGCTGGTCCAAACCGATCCCCTGCTAAACGGCTATCTTGTGTGGGTCAAATGGAAAGAACCCCCCACTAAAACCGACAAGGCAAAAAAAGAACATCCCCACCAAACCACATAAGGCAAAAACCTAACAGGGGGGGATGGCTCAAGCTACAAAGCCTTCTTGTCTTCCATGATTGGAAACAAAGGCTTGCGAGCAAACCGCCAGTCGAGGCCTGGCCCAACTTTTTCCGCGCGCCTTGTGGTCTTGCAAGTCCAGCTTCAGCAACAGCCAAAACACCTGAGCGACGCATGGGACTTTGGCAATGTTTTACCCATCCTGTCCTTTCTTAGAGGGTCCCTGGGTAGCTTTTGGAGATGTCCAAGAAGCTAAAAAAAGGAAACCAGCAAGTTTTGGTGACGTCTCATCCCGCCCCACCCATTTACCCAGCAGAAAAATTGATGAGTGCTTTCGCCCATTCTCCGTTTGCCTGAGACGTGGAACAACTTTCAGACAGGCTCAAGTCAAAGCGTCTAGAATCTAGACAAAAGGATATGGGGGTGTGGGTCAAAATTAAACTACTAGGGGACCACAGGCTTTAGTCCATGCTTCCATTTACCAGGGTTCCATTTTGGGTACATACTTTTGACCCACAGCCATATGTCCATCCGGGTCTGTCCTTTTGGGGTCTGGCATGGGGATACCCAAAATTTGCCACCCAAGGAGACCGGAAAGGCCAGAAAAGGTCCCTGACAAGCTACCTGGAAGGGTCCCTCTGAGTTGGGGAAATCAAGCATCATTTAAAAAAAAAAGAGCCAAGGAAACCAGGGAAGCTTCAGGAATTGAGTTTGATTGTTGTGAAGTGAATTTATGTTTTCCGCACAATGTCTCTTTCAATTCAATAAAAACACAACAAATTGTGATGAATTCGAGATGACTTCTGCAAGCTCAAGGTCCTGGGTGAACTATTCCACCGGCTTGTGGCAAGCGCCCCAGAGATGGGCGTGACCCTTTCTTGAAGAGTACCCTTTTGGCGCTGAAGGGAAAAAAACAGTCACCCAGGTCGTTTTGGTGCTACACGTCTTGGCCTTGTTTTGTTTTGAGATCGGAAACCAAATGGCAGCCACCAACCGCCCGTCTCGATTTCGAGGTCCAACCTCAGATCTTGATACACGGTTCCAACCTCAGATCTTGATACACGGTTGGGTCTGGCCGGTGTCAAATTAAAGTCGACTTCGGGGATTATGGCATATGGACACGAAGAGGAAAGTGCAAGGGACCTAAAAGTAAAAAGTCAGCCCTTTGGGACCTTTACTAAAAGCGGACCGAAAAGGGAAGGACAAAAGGCTACAAGGGAGTAGAAGAGGGCTCTGAGATATTCTTCTGAATACGGGGAGCAACAAACACATTTCAGAGAAAATCCGGATTTCATTTGCAGGAAACATCACCCTATCCACGACATTCAAGAAACATCTGCAAGGTTTGTCAGGGTTTATCTCGTAGAGGAAATAATAACTTCCAGGATTTATCCGGGGTCATCATCAGGGTTGGTTCCAACCCGTTTGCACAATCACAGCCTCCTGTTGACTCCAGATGTCTAGGGGCCTGGGTCGTTCAAACCAGTGGGGGTTGCTCAATTTTGCGTTCGCCCCAAAATACACATGGGTAACGTGGTGAAAGTCGTCCTTTTTGTGGTAGGTGATCGACCCCCTAATCTTGCAGCCCACCGTGATGTCCCTCTGTCTGAGGCTGGGGCAATTCCCACAGCTGCCACTGAGAGCGAAGATGTCAATGACAGCCACCGCTGGTCCTCAGGATGCGACACTGAACCATGGCGTTCTGTCTTACTTCCTGACTGGATTGGCCAAAAAAAAACAAACTCTTCATTTGCCACTAAAATGGTCTTCCCAAAAATTTGATATCCGGGAACTCAGGGAGTGAGCTGTGCTTGGTTGGGTTACACCGCCGGCCCCGTGCACTTGGAATACCAAACAACACAAAAAAACTCGAGGAAAACAACAGCCAGAAAAGGTAGTGGGCATGTTCAAGATATTTCCCTCGTGGCTTTCTTGTGTTTGTTTGGTTTGTTTGTACTTTTGTTTCTGCTCGAGGTTCTGCGATTCTCCATGATTTTGGTGAATCTCTCTCATGCAAAAGCTCTCTCATGACATGGGATGCAGGTAAGAAAACTGCCGCTACGCTCATTCTGTTCGCATTGTTTGCCATCCAACTATGATGTGCCGTAGCCAAATGTCAGACACGTGAAAAGTGTTAGATAGATAGATAGATAGATAGATACATACAACAGGGAGAGGAAGAGAGAGAGAGAGAGAGATGGAGAGTGAACCAAATAGGAAAATCCGCCGACCCCATGCCTGGTCCAGTTTCGGCATGGGGGCGGTGTGTTCTGTGTTGCTTTTGTTGATATGTTTTCTATAGGTTTAATGTGAAAATAACTATGTGTATATATATATATAAATATCTGTGTGTGTCCCTTGGGGCGGGAAAATACGTCGGCTGGATTTCTAGATCTCTGGATCTCTGCATGTCTGGATGTCGCGTGCGGGCGCGCCCGCAAGCGCGCGCCCTCGCGCGTGGGGGGCGCGCGGCGGGGGGGGCGGCGCGTGGGAATGCGGGTGCGGGCGCGCGCGCGTGCGGGGTGGGTGGGGGTGGGTTAGGTGGGTGGGTGGGTGGGTGTGGGTGGGTGTGACGTTGCGTAGGTGGCTGTGTGGTGGGTGTGTGTGTGTGTGCGTGTGCGCCATCCCATCCATTTCTCCATCCCATGTATCATTGCATCCCACGGACCCACCCATCCATCCACCCATCCACCCGCCCACCGCATCCCTTCCATCCATCATCATCCATCATCATCCATCATCATCCATCCATCCATCCATCCCTCCCTCCCTCCCTCTCTCCCTCTTATCCGCCATCCATCGCGTCCATCCATCCAGCCCGCGCGGCGGACATGCGAGGCCGGCGCGCGGAGCACGAAAATAGATTGATAGATAGAGAATTGGTCTTGAAGCCTTGATTTCCATATCTGTGCTTTTCGCTGGTTCGTGTCTTCTTCTTTCTTTCTTTCTTTCTTTCCTTCTTTCTTTCTTTTGTTCTTTTCCTTAGATGGAGGATGGACATACACATGCACGTATATTTCTCGCATAGGGAGTCAATACGCCTTCTGCAACAAGGACAAAGGGGGTGGAGTTGGGCTCCACTAGCGCAAGCTGCGGGACTCACATCCCAGAGTTGTCACTGAAGCGATCCGTCATGACAGGCACTCTTCCGAATGTTGACTTACATCCGCCTTTCAGGACAATGATTCAAC
The DNA here is from genome assembly GCA_963377175.1 of Effrenium voratum. Lineage (NCBI taxonomy): Eukaryota > Dinophyceae > Suessiales > Symbiodiniaceae > Effrenium > Effrenium voratum. Next base: position 351,535 of record CAUJNA010003254.1, on the reverse strand, counting down.
ACTCATAGTGGTTCTTGCGTTGTCACCTTCTTGGCAGAGAATATATCATACGAAGTACACCGATTCTGGCATTCATCGGAGCGGATATCCAGTGATGATTGCACTGAAGAACCATAACTGTTCTGATGTGTCTGCAACCGCAGAAAGCTCAAGAACCTTGTCAGAACCGTTGACTCAAGAAATTTGTGTCTGCTCTCGCAGCCATGTAGCTTCAAGTGTGTTTGACCTTTGTGTTACAACCTCTCGCGGCATGTGGCGAAATTTCAGAAGACGAAGAGTGCAGGAAGACATACCAGATCCAGACCCTCCGATGGAAGCAGACAATTCGGAAGAAGGAAAGTCAGCGATTGAGGAAGATCCAGGAGACAAACAGCTTCTCCTAAGAAGGAGAAGAGAGAATTAGATTCCGATGAAGAGCAACACAAAGATCCTATCAAATTTGGTTGCAAGGGAATCCGAAGTTGAAGCAGACGATCAAGAATATCCTCAAGATTCCATTCATGCCGCGGACAAGCCAGACCAAGCCTACACTTAGCTATTGAGGATGATTTGTCCGACTATGTAAACTACATAGACTTCGGTGACAGGGGCTTGGCAGAGATGGCGAAACAACTCAATGAAACAGCGGTGACCTCACGAAAAAGCTGGCAGAATACCGATTGAAGCTTGACAAAACAATCCATTGTCTCCAATTAGTGGCCACCAACGCGATTCACAAATCTCCAACTATTGGTACAAGGAGAAGGACAAGAACAACCCAACTTGGGGAACATTTTGCGACCAACAACCTGGATGCGGCTTGCCAATCAAGATTCCAGTTGGTGCCCAAGAACTTACATCACATGATTCTCCGAAAAGGAGAAAGGCCTATGTGGAGATCCTTCAACATGTATTGCAGTCAACAAAGACGAAGAGAATCAGAACCAATGACTGGATGGCGCAGACGCAAACCAGCACAGCGCGCCTCAACATCCTCACGCTGAATCTCGGGAATCTGGAGCGACCTCCTACATATCCGGGAAACAAGAAGAAGGGCGACCTCAGGGGCTCTGTTATCCTAGGCATGATCCGAGATAACCCTGGCGTAGTAAGGACACAAGGAGGATGCAAGAGCATTGGTTGCTTCGTGAGAGGACATAAAACCGCCAACCGCTATGTGCTGACCAAGTCACTGACGTGGACCATGTCTGGAGCATACTTCAGAGTATGGTACGGACTCTTCTGAGATTCGGAAGATATTAAGGTCTGATGGAACTCCAATTCCAGTGACTCACTCGAAAGAACCCTACAGTCGGTGAAATCTTCAGTGATGTCATCATCACACCTCAGGTAATGATCCGGATTGGTAGCTTCCTAAGAAGATCAAGGGAATCAAGGAGGCAAGATCCTTTCAGCAAGGAAGAACCCTATGCTTGGATGGCGGCCTCGATCGACTCACACCCGACGCAGTCCTAACTGGCGAGACAAAGGGTGAGTACAACAGAACCCACGTGCGTCGCGCAGGTTCCTAGCGGTGGGAGTGTACCACTCTGAGTGCAATGCGACGAAGTCGTGCAATGCGATTGTTGGAAACATGATCCGATTCATACATCGGGGACTGAAACACATCGGGGACTGAAACACATGGTCGATGTCGTCACTGGCGACGCTAACTCAGCGTGCAACAGGCTCAGCAAGAGCCAACTGGCATCGCACCCTGAAATATCCGCCATGAACGTGGCCATGGAAGGAATTGTCACATGCTTCAACCAGGCCCAGAAAGAACCACTGAACCATCTTCGCATCAGCAAGGAAGTTTCAGCTTCGAGGAGATTCATACTGGAATCTTCACTCAACTACGGCACTAAGGCCGGACTTGAGCATGACGGATTTTATGGTGTCCTGGATTGCTTGGCAAGACGAGGCAACACAGGCGACAACTTCGAACCAGATGAACAACCACTGGGAAACATATTTCTTGATTAACTGGAAATACAGATTGGCGCCATCCAACCCTCGTGAACCTCGACGTTCTCCATGAGAGCAGCAATGTCTCCGAGGCAGCGATGAAACGAAAAAGAGAGAAGCAGCGCGGATATTCCAGCTCAGGAGTAATCAGCAACTCAAAAAATAAGACCTCGTCATCTTAATGACATATATGGAGCTCATTTCTGCATCCAAATGGCATCTCCATTTTGTTTCGCTCCGGGCCACCGGAACTTCTCACAATGATCCTAGGTGCAGTCAGCGTCTTCTCTATCATTGCCGTGTACATATCTGAGTATTCTCACCCAGATCACGTACAGATTCAACACCGATCTATGCTTGTGTAAAAACCGTATGCTCTGTGCTTGTGAACGTTTCAGAACCCGAACAGTTTTAAAGGGCCACGGTACGAATATCGTAATGTGCTATTCCTGCACCACTCCTATATTCTGGGCTAATGAGCCGAGTGATTAAATCGCAGTATTCTGTTGAACCTGAAATGCCATGAGTGGAAACCTGTTTTGTTTCTCGTTTGTTCTGTGCTTGATTCACAATATCCTCTCATGCAGCAATCTCATTGCCATTTCCTGGCTCAAGGCCTGGTAGCTTTTGCACTCTCTAGCTCATAGAGGTTTACACATGTTTCTATTGGAACCAAACACTGCTTACAATTCCATTTGGTGAGGTACCTCTTCAATACATATTTACCTTCTCCATCGGAGTAGATCCATTTCAGAGACCTACGAGGTGTATTCCGGGGAAATTTGGGACCCCTATTCACCACCTCACCCCCCCCCCTCAATTGATATCCAAATAAAGGCGCATTTCCTAACGCCCAGCTGATTTGTAGCATGAATGACTCAGGTGATTTGCTGCATTATTGTTGGGGAACTCCGATCTTTGGAATCGCCCGGCCTTCAGGACATAGATCCCTACAAGAACCTGAATAGCTTTGCGGGGTACATGGCAATCGGTTCAGTCATGATAGGAGCGACATGCTAATAATATTCCCCACAGAAAGGTTCGATCAGAACCCTGATCAAGTTCCGAACCCAGGCAGGAGTGGGCTTCGGTTTCAATCCTCTCTCCAGGGTACAGGTTGGTCGAGACTTTGGCCCAAGGCCCACCCTTGGTTTGACTCTCAAACCTTCTAGGAGATTCGTGGAAAAACAAAAAGCAATATCAACATGGGCCATTCCTATGACACCTTGTCACTTTGGCATTGTTTTGGCACGGAAGGTGGCAACCCAAAACCCAGTAGCTCAAAGGACAGAAAGGACAGGGAATAAAAGGTGAACCTTTTGGGCCCTCTAGCAATGGGCCAAACCAGGCAAACCAATAGCTAAGGTCGATTCGCTCCATAGCCCAGAACCCCAACTAGGTCCTCCAGTAGAGAGGTTAGAGTAAGGGTACCCTATCTTTTTCTGTAGTCAATTTTGGTAGGGCAACCCTCCCAACCAAAAAAAAGGTTTTCAGGGCACCTAGCTGGGGGACCTATAGAAATCGTGTTTTTGTCCTTTGTGGGGCTTGGACCCAGCTGGGGGACACGTCCCAAGAAACGATTTGCGTCCCAAATCTCTTTCGAGAGATCTGAGCCCAGGTCCAAGAAGCAAATCGGCAGAACCTGCAGGGAGCGGCCGATCTGCGGCGGCCTGGGGGGAGGGAAAGGGGGAGGGAAAGGGCTTAACAAGGGCTTATTTGGGCTCCCTCCCCCTTCCCTCCTCCCCCCCAGCCCCCATTCTATTACTATCGTTCTCATGAGTCGCCCAAATATGGGTGTGTCTTAAGCTACCGAAGCCGTCCAAAACAGAGTACCCTAAAAAAGCGACCCCCAAACATAGGTGTCCTTTTGGGAAAATAGATGGCCCTGGTAGATGATTGAACCACCAGGTACACCAGGGCCAAACTTATGTTTGAACCAAAACCAACCAAAAAGGACACCTATGGGGGAACCCTGCAACCCGCAGAAGGGTCCATGAGGAGGCATATGTTTTGCTTCTTTCTGAAGTTGGTCCGGGTCCCCACATTCCCATTTGATGTGAGCAAACGGAAACAGCGTGACTTGAAGCCATCCATCAGCAATTGTGGCTTCTTGTTTAAGGCTAAATTTTCTGGGAAAAAACAACAACAACAACAACAACAACTATGCCAAAGTCACATCTATCATTTGACTATCCAAAGAACACGACTATAAATGGGCCTCAACTGCTCATTGGACACAACTTGGCCCTTGATGCATCTTTTGTTTCTGCCTTCTTCGGAATCAACCAGCCCTTCGCCAACCTTGACATGCAGTGGAATCAATGCTTGAACCCACCTTGCGCGGGGTTCATGTCCATCTGCCTTCCAATCACCTCCAGTTGTTTACAGTTGTGTAGGTCCCCCCGAAACAAAACATGTTCCGTGATAGATTCCCTACAGCGTAGAATAAACAAGATCCATTTAACATTTCAGCAAATAGAATACACTTCACTCATTTTAGCACAGCATCCAACTTGAAACGGGCCACTCTGTTTGGCTTTCCGGACTGGATACCTAAGTTGACCCGATGGGGCTCTGGCGGACAGTGGGGGCAACGCGTTTTGCTTTAGTTTGGTTCAAGGAAGCTGTCAAGCTTGGCCAGGATTCCACAAGCCTTCAGATGCACCGTTTAAAGGGGAATCGGAGTTGTTGGGTAGCTATGGCACCTTTCTGACGGAGCACCCAGGGACCCTTAAATTTTGTTAAAAAGTCGGCCGATGCTTGGCCCCTTAGCTTCAGTTCCTGCGTGGATTTGGCCGAAAAAACGGCAGGTCTTGTTTGCCACTGAAATGGTCACCCGAAAAGTGACAAAAGTCCAAAACGCAACGAGAGTGAAGTACCCTGACTGCTTGCCTGAAACCCAAGGTTCATTTCTCTGGATGTAACATCCTTCTGATTAGACAAAATCACCTTGACCCCCTCCTTTCCTTGAAAAAAACATTCTTTTGAGAAGCCCATCTTGGCCCAAAAAAAAAGCTGCCCACGGCCCCCGGCCAGCCCCTCCCTTTTCTGGGCTGCCGGGCCAGCAAGGAGACCAGGATCTTCAGGCGCCAGCTGGGCGCCAGCAGAAAGGGCTGGCCGCAATCCGCCAGGACCAAGACGTAGGAGACTAAACACAGGAAGCCGCTCACCCTCAGCTCACTCAACTTGCTCGGCAACTCGGCACTCCGAACTTCTTGCTCTGATTTGGTGGTCACCCTCAGCTCACTCAGCTCACTCACTCGGCACTCGGCGCTGGTGCGCTTTTTGCTTCCTTGTTGGTTTGGTGGTGAGCTTCCCCCGGTTAGGTGTGGCTTCTTGCTGCCAGCGGGTTTTTGGGGTGAGCTTCCCCCCGTTGGGTATCACTCACTCGGCACTCGGCGCTTCTTGCTTCCTTGTTGGTTTGGCAAACGGTGGTGAGCTTCCCGCGGTTAGGTGTGGAGCTTGGGTGATTTGGTGGCTTCCCTCGCGTGAAGTTCGCCCGGTTTTCGGAGGTGCGGAGCTTGGGTGGTGGTTTCCGAAGTACCATGGAGCAAACCAATCCAAACCAAACCAATCCATCAATTCAGGCGAACCTGCTCCTCTTTCTGTCTTTGCAAAGAAACAAACATCAACTGACCGGAGAGGCGGCAACTGAGACAAGACCACATGGGCGTGTCTTTTTAAAGTGGACCCACAAAATGGCGGGTTTCCCTTTGGGCTTCCCCTTAAAACCCCCCCCCAAAAACAGAGGTGCCCTCCAAATGCGTTCAGCTAGGGCCCTGCAGTTCAGCTTGGGCCACTTGTGCGGCCTGTGCCCCAACTCAGGTTCCGGCCAAATGGCCGCGTTGACCGCTTGGGGCGCTCTATGACCTAGCCGCCCAGGCCTGGGGCGCGAGACGAGACTTGCCGGATGGCCCAAGTCTCGCTTTCTCACGGCTTTTAGGCGAGTGAAGTGGCCAAGTCTGAAGTCTGAACTCTCGTTTACCACTTCAATGGTCCAAACACAAAAAGTGGCTCAAGTCCATAAACTCAGGAAGTGAGCTTATTTTTGGGACGCGGCATTGCTCAAATTGATCAATCTACTTTCACCTTGGTGGTATCTCGGTCGGAAGCCCTGATGACCCAGGCAAAATCCTGCACCAGTCGATAGAGGTGCTAAGTGGCGAAGTCCATCCACGATATGACACAATCTAACCCCTATGTATGATATGACACAATCTAACCCCTATGTATCCTGTATACAGTCTATTGTACTCGGGTTGCCACATTGGCGCTACCATACATTGTTGCGGCAAAACCCTGAACCAAAGAACGCTACAAGACCATCTCCGATGCTTTCGCTGGCTGAAACTTGGCTCAGTTTTCCAGCTGCTGGAGATCATGGCTCTTACGGGACATGCTGTTGGCTCTGCCGTTTTTGGACGAGGATCTGACCTAATGTCAACAACCCAATTCTTGCCAAGCCCTCGTTTCAGAAGGCCAAGCCAAAACCCAGTGGTTCACATATCGACAAATTCATTCAGCCTTGGAACAGCGCGGTTTGAGCATAGCAGTTCGGTTTGTCGTAGTCTTCATGTGGGGACTTCGATTTGAGGGGAGTCCATGGATGAGCATGGCACATGCTCAGTCTTCCGCAAAGATGGTCAATGAATTCGGCTCTTTGATCCACGAACCGTTGAGTCGTTGAATGCAACCCGTTGGAATCCCTTCGTGTTGGCTCGCGTACGGGATTCCTACCAATCTGGCCGAGGAACGCCCAAGCCAAATTCGCACCACTTTGCGTGTGAAAGACACATGGACAGTTCCCGAGATGTTGGGATCTTTTGGAGAATATTGCGAGCCTGATCCAGTGCTTCCAGCTACTGCAAATGACTGCTATTTACATGGTAAAAGGTACAATTACCTGCTATATCTGGAAGACAGCAATTTGTGACGACTTCATGCTAAGAGGCACTCAGACAAAACCTCGAAGCTTCCATTTGCTTCATGTTGTCTTGTTTGTGTATGCCTGGCTTAAAGATTTGGCCAGGATCTATGCAAATCACTAGAAGCTCCATGCCAGAAGCAGTCTTGAGGTCTCCCTAAGACTAATGGAACACTGTGAGGAATTCGTGTACCCTTTTGCCCGCACGTACATCCTCAGGGACCCAATTTGGGTCCAGGGGATTGGCGGGTTGGTTTGATCCGACTGGAGTTGGTTCTGGTTTTACCCCCTATTACATGGGTAACACGCCTTGTCCTATATCAGTTGAATGCATTTGAAGTACCGTTGTTTGACGCAGACCCTTGAAGGACTACTTCCATGTTGTCTGTGACACGGTGCGACTCTCGTCTCACTACTGTCGCTGCGCTCACTTGCTTGCAGGCAGAGGTATGTGTTCACTCTCGTGTGAACTTTGGCAATCCTTACCGCGACAGAGGGTTTCAGAGCCCATGATTTGCGATGTCCCTTTTGATTCCGAAGCTGACATCCCTGGTATGAACCCCCAGTGTGGGTTAGTTAACCGTTAGTTCTGGCTTGGGAAATCAGCCCTTGTTGGGGTCCACAATGGCCATGGGTTCATATATGGACCTCTAGATCCAGCCATTCAGCCATCGCTGTGGCAGGGACAAATGTGCCAGGAGCCCACCAAGGTCGAAGACCTGCCAAGGTCTTAAAGCCAGCGGAGCAACGCCAGGGCCGGGGTGGGGTATGAGGTTTCTCGAAGGAGATACTCTCCAGGGATATGAAATTCCGTGTTTTCCTTTTCTTTTCCAAATGTACTCTCAAAGACAGGTACTTGAAAGACACTTCAAGCCTGAACTAAAAGGTGCGAGGCCTTTCAAAAAAAATCCCAAACTGGCCCTCCCGCCCTTTAGAAAAGATTTGGCTTCCAAAAGGGGTTTGATTTCTTGGAGGCCCCATGGATATCATGGGCTCAAATTCCAGCAGCCCATCTTTGAACTTGCCTCCAAGAAAAGCCACGGCGGCCACGGCGTTGTGGCGCCACGTTACCGTTAGAACCTTCCGAGGAGCCCCCCTACCTTCTGACGTAGGCATGTGGTCCTCATCGCGTAGCAAGGGACCCTTGAAGAAAAGGATCTGGCGAAAAAGTGCGTCCCGCAAGATTGCTCTATCAAATCGTGCACCGCTCATGGACAATTCACCTACCAAGTGGTGCGAAGTAGGACCCGAAATCAGGTATCCCTTTCTTGGTGGCTTGGATTGGTGGTTTGGGGATTTGACCCCCTGGTTCTTGAAGGCAAATTTGTGATTGCCACGGCCGTCGCCAATCCAAATTTCCCCCAATTGGAGGGAAGCTGACAGCAAAACAAAAACCAAACAGGGGGCCCAACACCAAACGCAAACCAACACAACCCTAGGTAGAGAGGTTAGGATAAGTTGGTACCAACTTTTTCTGTATTTTAGTAGGGGAACCCTACCAACCAAAACAGAAACGGTAAAAGAAAGGGCACCAATTGCTGGGGAACCACCACCACCAGGAGCAGAAGTCGCCCGCACCCGCGCGAAAACGGTGCCTGGTAGGTTTCGGCCGCCTCCACCAGTAGAAGGATGGTCCAGGCCTCATGAGCCCAAACCTGCCCTGGATGCCGGGTTGACCCCGCATGAATCAATCCTAGGTCCTCCAGTAGAGAGGCTAGAATAAGGGTACCCTTTTTCTGTAGTCTATTTTAGTAGGGGAACCCTCCCCAAACATTGGTAAAAGGGCACTACTGGGGGGCCTAGAATCCCTGTTTATTAATCGGGGGGTGTCCCAGTTTTCGTGGGGAATCAAACCACTTTTGGAGGGTCTCCAGGTCCATTTTCGAGTACTCCCCATAAAGGGAAACCATGCATGGAACTCCTCCCTCCTCCAATTCCATTCTTAAGGGGGTGGGGGGATTGCCCTGGTAGTTGGCCGAAAACCAAGCGTGTTGGGAAGCGTTGGGGGAATCCATTCCTGAAAATGAGCAGAACCCCCGGCGATGCTTGTCTGTCCCACCATACATGAAGACAACCCACCAAGACGGAATCAAGAGTGGACCAAGCACATCCTACATACTACTTATTTTGCAAGGTACAACTGAAGCTGGCAAGGCGCAAATGGCACGACTCTGGACGATGTGGCACGAGAAGGCCAGGCACCCCTCCCGAGAGGTGCTTGGGCCTACAAACGAAAATGTGTGTGTTAAGGGTTGACCTCGCTTGGGTGCCATTGCATCCAATGTGCCCAAACGTTCCCTCGGCAACTTCTGATGGTTTAAATACCAAAAGGATCGCAGTACATCCTCACAAAATACCTCGGGCTGCGGCCAGACCAACAGATGAGCAGCGCCAAACCCCCATTGGCTTGTGGTACAAACACGTATAACACTCCTAATATTGCCCTTACAACTCCTAAGCCAGGTAGGGCCACCGACTAAAGTGGCCAATGGGGGTGTTGGGTGCTGTGCAAATGTCCAGAATGACCTGAAAAAGTCGACTTCCAGGCGACCCCCTGTAAGTAGAGGTACTTCTGGAACAGGGACCATCTCCAGAACCCAGTGCTTCTAGTTGGCCGATAGTAGGCAACTATCTTTACCTGTATATAGGTCTAGGTTTTACATGATGGTTCCCGCTGGATACCGACTAGATATGTATATATATATATATATATACATATCATATGGCGAGGTAAGAAAAAACCCGGCATGCAGCTGCCCCTTTCGGGCCACTTGCTTTTTCCCCCCCATTTTGGAGAGGAGGAATCGCAAGACCTTCTCAAGAACAGCGAGGGGCCCAATGTCTCTCTCTAAGATGCCCACCGTCCCTTTTCCCCTGGTGCGTCCTCTGCATACTCTCGTCGCATTGGGCGCAGCGGCATTGACGACCAGAACGGCGGCAATGATGGCGACCCCAAAGATGAGGCTGGCGCCTTGCAAGAGCGGCTCTGCTTCGATGAGCATCTGTTCGTAAAGCTGGTTTAGGGCGAAAAAGATCATTTTGTCGGGTCTCATTTGGAGATGCCGGGTTTTGCCCATCAGCAGGCCGCGGATTCAGAGCCTCGAGTTCTGGAAATGGCCTTCATCAAGACTGGTCACCATTCGCCTGCAATGGCACTCCACTGGCTCTGAATGAGTCTAGGTTACTCAGCGTGAGGTCGAGGATACCAACCACTTAACGAACCCTCGAACAATGAGCGCATTGTTGGGTTCCTTCCTTCGATCCGCGCAAATTGCACCTTGCAACCAAGCCCTTCCATGCCGGGACTTGTCCTTAGCACGTGAAAGCTTGAAAGCAAAAGGCCAGCTTTAGGCACCCGTTGCTTCGGGCAAACCCAAAACCCTCCGCCTTTCTTGGGCTACAAGATCCCAGCAGAACTCAAGTCAATCCCTAGCAACCCTCCCCCCACCCGAAACCAAAACCAACAAAAATTCGAGGGCACCCAAACCAAAGCCCGCCCCGGCCAACCCGAAAACCCGAAAAAAACAAAAAAACGGGGGAAAAAGAAGAAAAACCAAACCGACACGGCCCAGGTTTCAGCCTGCCAGACTCCAGGGCAGCGTCAGAATCCCAGTGCCCAAGCCGCAGACCACGATGTTCAGCGTCAGCTGCGCCCCTCCGTCACTTCTTTGCCGCTTAGGATCGCAACCAAAAATCCTCAGAAGATATGTGCTGCTTGCTCGTTTTGGTCTATGGCTAAGACAAATTATGGCCTTCGCAAAATGTACCAAGGAGCCAGAAACGCCAGGCCCAGGCCCAGCACCCCCTTTGCCCTTGGGCTTCGCCAGGGTTTCCGTCAACCCAGGGAAGCCCCAAGGCCCCCCAAGATCGGGATCCCCTTCCCCAGTTCCCCCGCACCGCCTTTTGAAGCACCCGAACTCCTTCTTGGGAAAACTCACCCAGAGAACCACTTTTCCCACAATATGTTGTCGTATACCTCGGCCCACCCAGGGTCCAAACAAGAGATTCCTAGATGCTTGTATAACATTTTGTCGGACCCGAAATACGGCGATGGTAGAACTTGGTTTTGAAGATCGCTTTGCATATCGCGTTTGTTTGAATCAAACAACATCATATCAGAATGCGAAACACATCTTTAACGAGACCGTGAATCGAATGGGTTAGACCCCTTCCGAAGCTGAGGTGCTCCGTTCTCAATCACTGAAAAACCGCGGAAAATACGCCGACTCTGGAGCAGAGCCAGACGGGATCCAAGGCTGTGGCAAAGACGCCGCTGTGCAACATGCGTCAGTTCTCTGCGATGCTCAAACCACATGCTGGTGCACTCCTGCTACTGGATGGGCGTGCGTTTTTCCTCGCCATTTGCCCGGACTCAACCAGCTTGCGTTTCACGCACGATTTGCCCGCATGATTTGTCTTAAGGCAGTTTTCTTAGCTTGTGTCGCTTCAGAAACTCTCCGAAAGGGGCTTGCCATTCTACGCATTTTGAGACTGCCCCCTGTTTTGCAAAGAACACACCCGGCTACATAAAAAGAAGGTCGTCCTCGTTTTCCTTTGGGAACATCGGAAAAAAACAAAAAAATGACTCCGCTGAAAAAAGTTGTCCTCCCATTTTTGCTGTCCTTTTGGGAAATTTCGTTCAATCCAACAAATGGGCGGTTGCGCCCAGTGTCCCCCACTCGACCCACCGCGCGACCGTGCGACCTGTGGCAGTCCCCTCTGGGTGGGAGATGAGCCCCGTGGTCTCTGTGGCCTTCGTCCTGGGCGACGCTGTTGGAGGCAGACGCAGCGAGAAGCCCACGCTAAACAGGGATCCTTACAGTGAATACACGTGGTTTCAACCTTTATTTTGGTGAAAAAGCAACATGTTTCAAATGTTGGCAAAATGTTCACTCGGTGGCGAAATCTGCGAAGCCCTGCTAAACGAGACTAACTTTTAGTGGTTTAATACGGAAAACCCATTTGGCAAAAAGTTAATCAGTCCTAACATCCCTTGGCAAAATGCGCCAAAGTTAAAGGGGACGCCCAAAGCAAAATCGCCGTTTTCTAGGGTGCCCCCCAGCCCCACCTCGAAGCCAGTAGACAAATCACGATTTTTAGGGTTACCCCCCTTCCAATGTAATTAATTCAAACACATACCCAAATGGGAGCCTGAGACCCCCCCTTCGGCTTTGATTGTGGCTCATAAGTCGATTTTATTTGGGGAGCACTCATCAATTCGTGAGAACCAAGTTTATTTCTTCGCATTTTTCGAGGGGGATGTGCTATTTGGAGGGGCCGTGTTCGGAAGCATATTGGACATCTTGACAATGAGATGGGAATGATCAAGGGCCAGGGTTTAACAATTTTCCAGGTTTCCCAGGCTGCGAAACTACGATATCACAATCCCCTTTGGCTACTGCCAGCCATGGCTATGAGAGGTAAACATTGGAGGCGGTAATTAACTACACCTTGGGCACATGATCGTTGGCATGTTCGATTTGGCCCTTGGGTCTTGGCACCCTACGCTTGTAGGGGGCCATGTTGAGGTACTGGTGGCTCAGTTCGGGAAACCCTCGATCTCCACATGAAACACATGGGGGTGATCAATATTCCCTTCGGTCCGGAATGATGGGTAACTGTTCCCATGTGGGAAAGATCATCTTTTTGGCTTCCCCCAATGGTCATCCCAAGGACCTGTTGATATGTGTCCATGCCTTCGGGACTCAGAATCAGGTTTGTTCATGGGCATGGGGGTGATGTGAAGCGCACCACTGGAGGTTCTGGGTGTTGGACGGCATTCTGTTTGATGCATGAAGACCGTCATCCTTGCCCGCGACCCAACTCGACCCAGAAACTGGCCCGAACTGACCTGACCAGATACAGAAAGTGACTACGTTGGTTGACAGAGAACGTGAAGGAAGACCAACAAGGCAGCAAGTCTTAAACGACAGTCGAAGTCTTGTCACTTGGCCCCAAAACGCCCCCATACACCTTTGCCAGTCACCGAAATTCGGTTTGGATGGTTTTGGACCTCCAACGTGCCACCTTAATGCCGAAGGCCAAGCAGCGTCTTTGCAGTCTCCATGTCGGTCATCTCTTCATGTCAGCCTAAGGGTGTCTCCTGCGGAGGTAATCGGTATGTAGTTGTTTGAGCCTCGACTCCGGCGACGTGAGAACAGAGACATGGGCTACCTGATAGGAGGCCCTCTGAAGCCTGTGACAAAAGGAAAAGGAAAAACCTAGACCTCTGGTTCACGAGGAAATCCGACAGACAAACGACAAGTTGTGAGGGTTTCCTGCTTTGGACACATCGAACAGCATGGTAGATCTGGATGCGGAGACAGGGGATCCAACATTTTCTTTCTGTCCGCCACCTCTGCCATCATTTTGTCAATTCGGGTTGAGCCCAAGGATTCCTCTCCAAACAAGAACCCCACTCATATCACATCACCTGAGTCACCTGAGTCATCAAAACCTGGTATCGGAGGGGTCTACCTCAAGAATCCACAAACCTGGTCGGGACTGTCCCTCCGACCTCGGAACCCGTCTGTTGGAACTTTCCGATTCTTATCAGGGAGGCAGCCAATAGCTCCCCGCACACCCAATAGGAGCTTCGCTTGAGAAGAGCTCTGGCTGTGAGCTTTTTCTTGGGCTTCAAGGTTGGATGAGTTGCCCTTGCAAGCCGATTCCGTGCACCCAAACTCACAAACCTGGCATTTCAATGGATCCTTCTCCAGAACAAAGAGGTGGGGGTTGATCAATATTCCTGGCCCTCTGTCAAATGTCCACGAGTAGCTTTTCGCATTTAGTGGGAAATATCATCTATTTGTAGTGGTTTTCCCAATGGTCAAGCCATGTAAAGGACCTTTTGGTCAACCCCCAGGTCTTCACTGCAGGTCTTGGTTCTGGCTCAAAGGTGGGGCTACGGGCATTGCCCGTTGGCTTTCCTCTAAATCAATCCCAAGAAGGTATCCCTTCACACAATCAAAACAAACAACACAACGAAAACAAAACAACATAAAGCAAAACAACACACAACAAAAAGAAAACGACAAAAACAAAACAACACAAACAAACGAACAAACCAACAAAACAACAAACAGACAAACAACCAAACAAACAAATAAACAAAACAAACCAACAAACAGACAGACAGACAGACAGACAGACAGACCGACAGACAGACAGACAAACAAACAAACAAACAAACACACACAAACACACACAAACAAACAACCAACAAACAAACAAACAAACAAACAAACAAACAAACAAACAAACAAACAAACAAACAAACAAACAAACAAACAAACAAACAAACAAAGACACAAACAAACAAACAAACAAACAAACAAACAAACAAATACAACCAAACCAAACCAAACTGAAATACCCCAACGGGCAGCGCAGCTAACTTTTCCTCGACTCAAGGGCCCTGTTTGGGCCGAACGGCATCGAGTGGTTGGGTTACGGGGCATGCTCACTCATTGACATCCTTCGGGGGGACCTCCATTAACCCAATCGCTCGTTGCCCTTCTCTGCCGATGGCGTACTTCGCCAGTCGCATGATCTTGCGAGTGAAATTGCTTCTTTCCATTGCGTTTCGTCAATGGATCTGCCACCATGAGTTCTCCGGGGACCCAATGGGTTGAACACTTCAAAGCTCTGGCAGACACGCAGATTACAGACACATCGATCTGGGCCCGTCTGCAGCGTCCTGCATTTCCACTACGGCGCTGCAACAAATCATACAGCGCTTTGGCATCTGTCACATGCAAGGCCGGCTCATCATCCTTCACTCTCACCGCCAGGATGGACTCGTCGCCGCCCAATCGCGCGCCATCCAGCACACAGGAGTCCTTATTCATCACCTCGCACCACAGCGCCCGGATCCACTCGAGCTCCGCCAGGGCGTCGTCCATGGCCAAGGCCTCACTCCCCAAAGTGGCTTTCACCACTCGCCGCAGCCTGTGGCTGCGCCAAGAGTTGATGCTGAAATCACCAGCAGCTCCAGTCTGAAGGACTTTGTCCACCAGGGCGATGATCAAGCCACCCTGCGACTTGCTCTCCACGTTGGCCATTGAGGCATCTGCCACACTCATCCAGATGGCTTGGTGTGGCTCCAGCGGAAGCACTCTGAGCTCCACATCCGGCGTTGCCTTGATTTCCTTGACCGTCTTGTTTGCCATGAGGATGTGCTCCACCGTCGGGGCTCCACGACATAGCCATTGCACAGGCTGCTCCCACATCAGGTCGGCCTTCTTTTCCGACCCATAGCAGTGCACCGCCAACACCTCTCAGCTGGCTGATCTCCTTGTCCGAGAGCAGTGAATCTTTCTCCTTGACTCGATCCTTGTGCAGGGTCGCCGGGTTCAGCTTCTCCGTGATGTAGCGGCGCATGCTCACCTTGATCTCATAGTCGGCCATCTGCTTGAGGGTGCGCCCGATGTAGTCTGCTGATCCCATGTAGACGTCCTTCCGTTTGCCGAACTTCAGCCTTGTCCGGAGGACACCCATGAGCTCCTGGTGTCGTTCGTTTCCTCCTTGACAGAAATCGTCAACGTCCAGCAGGACTACTCCAGCAGCTCCAAGCACTTGCCCAGGTGCTCGTTCCTCATTCGATCGACTCCTTGTAGTTCAGCTCCGGCCAGCAAATGTCGCCTCACCGATTTCCTCCAAACTGCAGGTGCACTCACCAATCCATACACCGCTGTCCGGACCTCCACCAATGCCCAGCTTGGGCGTCCAGGGATGCCAGTAGGACATCGTAGCATAGAGCGGTCCTTGTTCTCGCTCGTGAGGGTCCGACTGTCCAAAGGCTGATGACACATCCATAATGAACAGGCGGTAGCGGCTGCTCGCGATGATCTGCAAACACAACATCACCGTTGTTGATGATGGCGTAGGTGCATAGCGCTCCAGCTGTGCTGCATCTGGGTCTCGATGCCCAAGTAGGATCCACCTCGCCTTGGCTTTCCAATCTTCACCGACTTCTCCAGGCTTCTTGGTGAAGATGAAGCGGGAAGGCATAATCCGACCAGGATGCTCTCGTCGGATTCGGTCCAATTGGCGTCCTCCACAATGCTGAGTAGCTCGACTCTGCTCGGCTCCTTCCAGGCTCCTCTTCATGCCCGCATCGATCAGGCGTGCATCTTCCTGTTTTGGATGACGATCATCCTTGTCCGTCGTGATTGGTTTCCCGGGATCAGGATGTCCTTCAACTCGTTGATAGACCAAAGTGGTCTCGATATCCTCAATCAGCCTCCTATAGAGCTTCTTGGCCATCGCTGCCTCGGTGATGTCCTCATCGTCCACGATGCGGTCGTTCATGAGGTCTCGTGTGATTCTTCTCACAACGTCACTCCACATGGGTCCTTGGGAGTTCGAGGTCCTAAACCTCTTGGCTCCAATGTCTACTCTGGACCATTCTCGCAGTTCAGACATGTCCTTCCACCACAGGCTTCCAGAGCTCATCGAAGCTCCCGCAGCGCTGGTAGTGATTGAGGGTGCTGGTAAGTCATGAAGAGCGGGTTCCTCGGTCTCTGGTGCCCGTGGTGTCTTCTCCTGTCTCGGTGGCGTAGATCTCGATCTTTCCCTTGATGGAGTCGTCGCAGTTGTTGCCGGTCTTGGTGTTGATGGCGCCGGCAATGGGGTAGCTGGCGCTCCTGTCGAAGGATTGGGTGTTCTCAATCCTTCGAAGGGTCCTCGAGGCGTTCCTGGCGCCTTGCGAAGAATTGGCTCCTCTTCCCGAGGACGATCTTGATCTCCGTGGGGCGCTGGTAGTACTTGAGGCTCAGGTCTGCTGATTCTTCATCGTGGAGTGGCAGGTCTGGTGGTCCTTCCCTGTCCACATCGATGTATAGCCCAATCGATGGGGGTCGTAGCTGAGCTTCTCCTTCGCTCTCAGAAGGTCGATGGGAATGGCCTCCAAGCCCTGCTTCTCCAGGTTGCCCATCTTGAATACCTGTGCCTTGTTGCACTTCCACAGTTCTCCTCTCCGTGTCACGCAAACGGTGTCCCCTCGCTGTAGGACCACAAAGCATGGTCCAACTTTTGCTTGAGTGCCCCTCTTTCCTTGCCGCCAAACAAAGACTGGTTCTCCATCATCGAACACGCACTCTTCTCTTGCTCGTCGGAGCCGTGCTCGAAGTGCTCGCTGCAATCTCTCGTTGCTGTCCACCTCCGTGAGTGCCTTCTTTGCCGCCGCACGAATTTCCTCCGCCTTCTTCCAGGATTTGTCGGTGCTCTGGGTCGTCTCGTACTCCCCGTGGTCGTTGGTCAGTTCGGCTGTGATGTCCGGCTGTCGACAAACACCCGTTGAGCAGGAGAGTATCCTGACCGGTTGGTCATCGTCTGCAGTGCCCAGGATACCGAGTGAATCATGTTCTGGACCTCCTGAAGGTCAGTCGGTGGCCGAAGTGCTCTGGTGCGAAAGTAGACCTGCTTGAAAAGGCCACCCCGGCGCTCCACAGTGCCATTCTGGTACGGAGAATCCCGTGCAATCGGCATGGGTTGGATGTTGCACTCTTCCAGTCCTTCTTGAAAATCACCACCAACAAACTCGTTGCCTTGGTCGTAGATGAGGAAGGCCGGGCTGCCGAAGACTCGCACCCAGTGCTGTAGGAAGCATGACCAGACCAGGGCTGCCGATCTTCTTGTCGGATGCACCATCGTGAAGGTGCTGTAGAGCGTGCCAACACAAGTGACATTCATCGCCGGGTGCTCCTCCTTCTCGCTGATTCCATGAAGGAAAAGCAAATCAATGCCCACGACCACGTTGAAGTCGTAGGTCCGTGGCGTTGCAGCGGGTAACCTTGTGGGCTGTCGCTTTTCTCGAAGACACCCTTCGCATCGAAAGTCCGCCACCACGTAGTCGATGATGTCCTTGCGAACTCCGGCAGTGCGTAGAAGTTGAATGAATTCCTTGGCTTGCGGATGCCCCAGATTGATGTGGCTCCGCACCTCTGCCTTCTCCCTCCTCGGTGTAGGTCTGGTTCATGACCGGGTACGTGTAGACCACAACCACATAGGTGTAGTCCACCTCCGAGCGAACAGGCTGGCCACCTGTTCCTCGCTCTAGTTGCAGCCAGCGATTATCCCAGGGGTTCAACGCCCAGGTCCACCTCCAGGTGCGGTGTCGGGGTCCTGACCTCGACAGTACCTTGGGTCTCTTCAAGATGAACGCCGCATGGTCGGCGAACTTGGTCCATCTCGCCACCTCATTCCGTTGCAGCTCATCGATCCACCGATTGAGCTGGGCCTGGTCAGGAAGTTCAGGCTCATCTATCTGGCTCTTCATCCAGTCCTCCAGCATGCCATCCACGATGCACTTAACCAGCTCTGGCGGGTACTCCTGCGCAAAGTGCGCTCGTCCGCTCAGCAGTGGTTGGTGTTCTCCAGGTCCGCATTGGCATAGCTTCTGCAGTCGCACCGCAATGGCATCACAACTCGTTGCAAACAGTGTGGACTTCTTGCTCATCCGCGAGTCGCGCCCAACCTGCAGTCCAAACCTGCAGAGATGACTCTTCACAAGTCGAATCCTCTCGTGGGCCAACAACTTCTCCACGGCGGGGAGCATCCAGGAAGTAGCTGTGTCTGGGTGTTCATGTAATCCGTGATCGCCACGTGCCAGTTGCTCTTCCTGCATTTCCAAGCTGAAGGTCATGTGGTCGATCGCCTCGGGCAGTTCTTCCTGTAGCCGTTCTGGATATGGCCGAAGGTTCTGGAGTTGGGAAAACTTCGTGCAAGGCGGGCTGGTCACCAACAGTCGGGGTCGTCTCCTTCGGACTTCGGCCCGTACGTTGTTCTTCGTCTCCTTGGACAGGAGGTCATAGCCCGTCTTCAGATCTTCCGACAGCGAGGCTTTCAAACCTCTGGCCGCAGCCTCCTTTACCACACGCGGCTCGCTGTAGAGCTCCACCACCATGTCCGTGGTGTTCAGGTCGTACTTGTTGTTCGGAAGGCCACCGTAGATCTCGACAACGTCATCCAGTTCCTCAGCTTCCCAGAAAGACCAGTAGGCCTGACGCTCGCCCAACATCTCATCCAGAGCTCCCAAGAGCTCCATCCGCGTTGTCCTTGGCAGACTCGTCTCGTTGCTCTCCTCGTCGTTGTTGAGGTACTCCACCAGCTCGCTATCAAGCTCGTAGCAGACCAGATGGTCGACCTCCTGCTGGAAGTCGTATGTCTCCGCCGCGGACTTCGCAATGTCCACAATGTTCCAAAAAGGATCTGCACCGCGCCGGGTCAAAATGATCCTGCGGTTGATAATCGGTAAGGTGGTGACAGGCGCAATGCCGACGACCTTGTCTCCCACCTGGTGCACGGTGTAGGTCTTGTGCACATCCAGGAACCGCTCAATCTCGGCTCGGGGGAACTTCTCGTCCGTGAAGCTCGGGTTGTTGTCTGTCCACCAGCATCTCACTGGTGAACTCCGTAAGGCTGCACTCGTCGGCTCCAAGGAAGAACCGAGTGCGTCCTGTTCACGTCGTAGTTCACTTGGGCCATCACCTGCTTCAGGTCGCTCACAGGAAAAACACACTCGTAGATCTCGGGCTCGTCCGGGTTCGGATGGTCAGCATGTCCGACTTCTGACACTGTGGGCATAGCACCGTGTCCTTGGCCAACTCGATCTCCTCCAGGATCGATGTCCACTTCAACCGGCACCGTTGGTAGTTGCATTTCCACAGAAAGTGGCCGGTCGTCTTGTACAGGTGTAGGTAGACACGCCCCTGACCGAGGCATTCCTGGCACTTCTGCTTCAGAACCGAGTGGTCTGCCAATCGGAATCGAGTCCAGAATCCGTTTGCCAATCAACGCATGTGGCAACCGGGCTTTGGCCTCCACCAACCACAGCTGCAGGTTCTGGTGGTACTCCTTCCAGTTCTTCTCTGGTTGCTCACCGCCCCACACCGGGGCCGGGTCCATCCGGTAGTCCACGTGTCGACGTTCACCGCCAGCAGCACCTTGAGGTTGTGCAGATCTTCGCGATCCCGGAGTGCCTGGAGCACTCGCTGGTTCACGTAGTGGTTCAGTGCTGGAGCAGGTGCTCGTGGAGGTTGCACAGGATTAACCTGTTGGAACCCATCTTCATCTTCTTCTTCATCATCCGGCGCCTCGCCAGGAGGTACAGCTCCTTCAGCAGTCATGCCAGCGCCTCTCCAGGGGAACCTCTGTCTCCACGGTTCCATTGCCGTCAGGCGAGGTCACGTCAGTGACCACTCCCACCGAAGTGGTACTCCTTCTCCTTCACCAGGATGCCGAAGAGGATCTCCTGGTGATCGTGCTGTTGTGGGTGTCCAGCTTGTTCTTTTCTGCGATCTCCTCCTCCAGCAACTCCACCGCCCGCGGCGTCCCCCGCTAGGTGAAAGTCCTGCACCAGCGTACTGCCCGGCCGTCACCGGGGCTCCGCTACCATGAAATACCCCAACGGGCAGCGCAGCTAACTTTTCCTCGACTCAAGGGCCCTGTTTGGGCCGAACGGCATCGAGTGGTTGGGTTAAGGGGCATGCTCACTCATTGACACAAACCAAACAAGCAAGCAAACAAAAAAACACACACACACACACACAAACACACAAACAAACAAACAAACAAACAAACAAACAAACAAACAAACAAACAAACAAACAAACAAACAAACAAGCAAGCAAGCAAGCAAGCAAGCAAGCAAGCAAGCAAGCAAGCAAACAAACACACAAACACACAAATAAACACACGAACAAACACACGAACAAACAAGCAAGCAAGCAAGCAAGCAAGCAATCAAGCAAGCAAGCAAACAAAACAAACAAACAAACAAACAAACAAACAAACAAGCAAGCCAGCAAGCAAGCAAACAAACACACACACACACACACACAAAGGAACGACCCAAACCCCCCCCCCCCCCCCCGTCCAAGAAAAAAACAGAAACCACCCGCCCTGCCAAAAACGCCGCACCCATTTCTGTCTGCTTTCGCGCCGGCCTTGTCTTCACTCTTTGCGATGGGCGCGGTTTGAAACTGCAATCCCCGCCCCAGGCCTCCGGTGGCTATGGGGAAAAAGGACGCCCTTGGTTGCAAGTAGACGTTGAAGCAAAGGGACCACCCCGGCCGCTGGTTTTTCAGGGGTCTGATCTCTCTCTAAAAACCCTTTCAGGTCGCCCCGACTAGGCTGGCCGCCATTTTGAGAAACGTCTCTCAGAACAAACACGGCGTTTGTCCAAAGACCCCGCAAGAGAAACACGTCTAACAAAAAAAAGAGAAGCACGCTCCTGAGTCTTCTGCCCAAACCTGGAATGAGAATTGGCCCCAAAACCGACCATGGGTAACTTTTCCCGTTTCGTGGACGTCAAATCTTCGTGGCCTCGTGGTCACACGTTCGGACCTTTTGACTGGGCTCTCAGGGAGTCAGAAATGGAGTGACCCCTATGTTAACCCCTTCTGCTGACCCCTGTGCCATCCCTTGTGATGACCCCTGTGCCATCCCTTCTGCTGACCCCTGTGCCATCCCTTGTGATGACCCCTGTGCCATCCCTTGTGCCATCCCTTGTGATGACCCCTATGCCAACATCCCTTGTGATGACCCCTGTGCCATCCCTTGTGCCATTCCTTGTGGAAGACCCCTATGCCATCCCTTCTGCTGACCCCTGTGCCATCCCTTGTGATGACCCCTGTGCCATCCCTTGTGATGACCCCTGTGCCATCCATTGTGCCATCCCTTGTGATGACCCCTATGCCAACCCCTTCTGCTGACCCCTGTGCCATCCCTTGTGATGACCCCTGTGCCATCCCTTGTGCCATCCCTTGTGCCATCCCTTGTGATGACCCCTATGCCATCCCTTCTGCTGACCCCTGTGCCATCCCTTGTGATGACCCCTGTGCCATCCCTTCTGCTGACCCCTGTGCCATCCCTTCTGCTGACCCCTGTGCCATCCCTGGTGATGACCCCTGTGCCATCCCTTGTGCCATCCCTTGTGATGAGCCCTATGCCATCCCTTGTGTTTTCTTTTTCCTTTAAGGGAACGCCTAAAACCGCGTCGTTCCCAACACCAGGACTCGTTGGCAAGTTGATCAACCCCCTTAGCACCGGACCTTTGCAGATCCCTCCAAGCCGTCGCCCATCCAATTGCCGTCGCTCAGCGGTATCTGCGCCGCCCTGACGCAGGCGGAATTTGGGCTCGGGGTCTCAAATGGGACATGGTGCTCCGCGTCTGTGTTTTGCTTGTGTTGTCCTTTTTTATTCCTGTGCTTAATGTTTTTCTTGTAGTTGCATTGGAGTAAATTCACCGGAAGGAATGCTGAATATCTCCAGCAGTGATAGATTCCCTTGAAACTAACCTGGGAAAATAGGACATGTTCTTACGCAAGAGGAAGTGTGGAGGAACCCTTTCTGGGGGTTGGTTTAATAGGGAGGCAAAAGGATTCCTTGGACGCCACCCGATCAGGGGGTTGCGGAACTACACGCCCATTTTGCCATGTCGAAACACAGCGACTGGTTCAAAACTCGCAACTTCCTTCAAATTCCATCCCCCTGTCAACACTGGGTCTTGCAAAGCACCACATGGTGCGCAAGTTCCGTCAAAGGCTGCAGAGCTGTGCCTCCAGTGGTTTACAGAGTGGACGAGTGAAGGGAAGACTGCTGCGGCAAAGTTTGTCGGTTGCCGCAAGCCTGCAAGAGTGCAAGTAGGGCCAAACTGGGGCGAAACACACCAAACTCCTGTGATACTCACGCTCATTACAATTTGTGTGACCCCAAGCTGAGCTATGTGACTCAAGCAATGGGAACCACACAACTTGACTTGTTTCACTGCACAGCCCCAAACGGCCTTTGTCGCCTAAAGCTGGCAAAAAAGGACGGTTAGTTTCTACTCAGAAAAACATACCGCTCGAATCCGGCTTGAGAATGGGTGATGCCCGTTGAAAGTCCACTGTGCACTCATAGCTCGAGTCGGGAAGAGTATTGCGAACGTTGCTTGGCCATCTTTCAGGGCGTGTCTTCTTTCAGGTTGACAAATCATGCCACCAGAAAAGTGGATACTTGCAGACCGGATTTACACTTTTGTCGGTGTATGCTCCTAATGGATTTCCCGCAAGTTGCCTTGAACAAGGCACCCCCTACAGGGGTCACTGGATTTCCCTAATCAAAAGTCGATCAATTTACGGGTGGTGTCCATTGAACCGATCGCCACCTTTTGGCTTTCAAACAAATCGGTTGTTGTACTACCCACATTGGTGGTTTTCCTTGTAACAAGTCCTTTGAACAAATGCATCCAACTCTCATCTATCGCTTGTTGTTAGCTTTAGTTTCATTACTCATATCATCCAGCACTCTTACCTTCCCTTTAAAACCCAACAAAAAAAACAATTGCTGTTGGAGAAGTCGAACCACCGGAAAAAACACAACCGGAAAGCGCCTCGGGCCGCGCCCATGGCCCCCAGGCCCAGCAGCCTCGAAACGGTATGGCGCAAACCGGAATGCCAAAATGGCTTGCCCGATCGGTGGACCAATGGACCAAAATTCCTGCGGTTTGCCCCTGTTGAATTTTGAGCCATACCCGACTGAAGGCTACCCAGCTTTTCTTTTCTCCAGTTGAGAGGTTAGAAGAAGGGTGCCCACCTTTGTTCTGTAGTACCAACCTTTTTTTCTGTACCCTATGTTCTGTCTAGGTACCCACTTTTTTCTGTTCAGTCTTTTTTAGTAGGGGAACCGGTAAAAGGGCACTACTGGGGGACCTAGTTGAGATGGGAAGAACTCGATGGGTTTGTACGGTACCTCTGTTGGTCTATATCGTCATTTGTTTCTGCAGGGTACCCTTTTTGGAGTGGGGTTTTGTACATTTGTGCTTCCGAAGCAAGTGTAAGGTGCCCGCAGGTAACATTTTAGCCAACCTTCCAGGTGTGAGCAAAACATTTTTTTGGGAAAAACGCACGTTCTAAGTATGCGTCCGGTACTTTATGTTTTTTCAGGGTACCACTTCCTACCCTTTTACACGGAACCTGACGTACGGGAAATGGTCCCTTTAAAGGGGAAAATGGTCCAAACCGGGATCCCCCGAACGTCTTAGAGTAAACTGTGAATCATAAAGCATCTCATGATAGGCTTCAGGGCAAATGGATGCAATGTTGGGAGCGGCTGACTTCCGATCAGGTGGATTGTTGACCTCAAACACGGCCTTCCCAAAAAGTTGCAAAGTGATAAAAGTCCAGGAATGCGGGGAGTGAGAAGAAGAACCCTGTCCAAAAAAAACACGCCGCTCTAGCCCCAGGCTTGGGACCCTTTGATGCCATCGGGTCCTGCAAACTAGGTCCAAATGCCAGGGCAGATCCAAAGATGATGGCTTTGTGGGGTTCTATGTAAATCTGCGGGAGTCAACTGAGGGGGCCTGAACAAATTGACAATTACACCGAGTAAACATCACTTCTCAAGCTTTCGTTTTAGCTGAACCAAACAATGCCGCAGTTTAGCAGGTGATTGACCCCCTGAATGTTCCCAAGCAATGAAACACTCCATCCGCAGCAGCCACCCCCCTACATGTTGATCATGCACTATACATCCTCCGACTCCCTGCTCATAGCTTGAAGAGTAACGCTTGAGCCAGTTTCGAGAAGGATGAATGCACGCTTTGGGGCAATGGAAACATGCCGCACAGTCCCGATACTATGTGCCCTTTTCCGACTCTAGAAAAGTTTCTCTGCGCTTTGGCCCTAGACGTAAATGATGCAACAACAAGTTCTCGGGGACCCCCTACGTTCGACACCCCTTGTAACAGGTGCGCGGAATTCGAATTTCCGCACAGGATGCAGTTGGTGGGCAAACGTAGGGTTCAAAAGTGAACAGGGGAATTGTTGGCAAAGATGACTCCCAGAAGTCAAGCACCAGGGGAGGTAAGGCCTGGCTTTGACCCTTGCTCCACCCAAACTCCCAAACTCAACAACACGACACAGGCGGCAAACAAAAACAATCAAAAAAACCTCCCTCCGCTCCCTCCAGGCAACAAGGACCAAACCAACTTTGCTTGGAACAAGGCCACAAACCCAGGCCGCCGACACCATCTCGCCAAGCCAGGCGCCCGTGCGCAACGCCGGCGAAGGCAGAGGACACGCCGCTTGCAGAGGGCTCCTCGAGGCGCGGAGGGGATGCTTGAGAACTCCGCGACATCCAAACGGATCAGCTGAATGGCTCTTAGGGCCAAGGTTTGGGGCCAAGCATCACCTGGCTGCATGGGCTTCCGGCTGGAGGGTGGCGAGTTTGATCCCTGGCCATTGGGCCTGGGGGCGGGGGGCGGGGGGGGGTGGAACTGTTGAGCCTCAGAATCCCTTGGTGCAAACCCCAGGGCTCCAAGCAATCCGAGCGCCGAAAAGTGGCCAAATCGACATCTGCGGCAGGGGCGTGAAGCCGTGAAGATTGCTTCTTGCAGCAAGCCCCCTTGGATATCAGTTGGCAGTGGTTGTCAAAAATAGGGTTACCCCAAAATGGGTTGCCCGATCGGTAAATGGCACCAAGGACTAAAGGCTATTGGTGGTTTAATTTTCACCCACACCCAGTCAGGTGGGGATTCACGTCAAACCAGTGGTTCAAAGCCCTTCGTGTTCACGGGGATATCTGGGGCACCTAGTAGTTCTGCTCTGGACAAGATGAATGCCATGGACATTGAAACCAATTCTCAGTGGAATCCAAGCAGACCACAAAAGACACCTATTGGACACCTATGCCCCTGGGCAACTGTCAAGATCGCTTGTTCCCCAAAAAAGAGTTGTACTGGAACCGAACAACTTGCAACCAGCTCGTGCCATGTAGTTCCAGACACGCTGAGTGGGGGAAATCCCATGGACTTTCGAGCTGGAAGTCTTCGGAAAGAAGCATCTTCAACTTGTGCGGCTGAGCTGGATGGTGGACGGGACACCGAGAGAAGGTGAACAAACCCAATGGTCCGATGCGATTTAGACGGAACATGATGGCAACACCTGGCACTAGAGATATGTCCAAATGCACTCCTTGGCTCTGCGGCTATCTTTGGCTTGTTAACTATATGGTTGCATGCTAGCGCAGTGAGTTCTTGGTAATGTGTGCCTTTAGAGATGACCAACAAGATAACAGAATCACACTTTTCTTCTGGATTTCCCCACATCAACTCAGTCAACCAAGCACAAATGGCTTACCGCGCGATTTCCCTGCTTCCTACGTGCATGATTTGGGTTCATGTCAAAATAAAGGCCCCAACAAATGCATAGGGTGGTTTTTCTTTTGGCGTCCCTTCTACCCAAGCTGAGAAGGGTACCCTCGAATCACATTAAACCATTTCGGGGCTCTCGGTAACCAGTTTCAATTCACAAACGGGAAATAAGGAATCCTCCTAGGAACCTTCATCTAGGTTGAGCCGGTTGAGCTCATTGAATTCCCAATAGGTGACGGTGAGTCAGCTCGCCAGAATTTGGCCGGAAAAACACACACACACACACACACACGCATGCAAACAA
Source organism: Effrenium voratum (assembly GCA_963377175.1). Classification (NCBI taxonomy): domain Eukaryota; class Dinophyceae; order Suessiales; family Symbiodiniaceae; genus Effrenium; species Effrenium voratum. Next base: position 325,222 of record CAUJNA010003254.1, on the reverse strand, counting down.
ACGAACAAACACACAGACAAGCAAGCAAGCAAACAAGCCAGCAAACAAGCAAACAAGCACACAAACAAACAAGCAAGCAAACAAACAAGCAAACAAAAAAGCAAGCGCAGGCAAGCAAGCAAGCAAACAAACAAAGAACAAAGCAAGCAAAAAAAACAAGCAAACAAACAAACAAGCAAACAAGCAGGCAAACAAACAAGCAAACACACAAACAAGCAAGCAAACACACAAACCAGCAACAAGGCAAGCAAACCAGCAAGCACAAACAAGCAAGCAAACACACAAACCAGCAAACAAGCAGGCAAACAAACAAGCAAACACACAAACAAGCAAGCAAACACACAAACCAGCAACAAGGCAAGCAAACCAGCAAGCACAAACAAGCAAGCAAACACACAAACCAGCAAACAAGCAGGCAAACAAACAAGCAAACACACAAACAAGCAAGCAAACACACAAACCAGCAACAAGGCAAGCAAACCAGCAAGCACAAACAAGCAAGCAAACACACAAACCAGCAACAAGGCAAGCAAACCAGCAAGCAAGCAAGCAAGCAAACAAGCAAGCAAAAACACAACAACAAACAAACAAACAAACAAACAAACAAACAAACAAACAAGAAAAACAAACAAACACACAGACAAACAAACAAACAAACAAACAAGCAAGCAAGCACGCAAGCAAACAAAAACAAACAAACACACAAACAAACAAACAAACAAACAAACAAACAAACAAACAAACTGTAACAAACAAACAAACAAACAAACAAACAAACACACAGGCAAACAAACAAACAAACAAACAAACAAACAAACACACACACAACCACAAAAACACAAAACCACACAAACACAAAGAAACAAACAACAAACAAACAAACAACACAAACAAACAAACAAAACAAACAAACAAACAAACAATCAACCAACCAACCAATCGGTCGATCGATCGATCAATCGATCAATCAATCAATCAGTCAGTCAGTCAGTCAGTCAGTCAGTCAGTCAATCAATCAAATCAAATCAAATCAAATCAATCAATCAATCAATCAAGCAAGCAATCAATCGATCAAACAATCAATCAAACCATGAATCAAACAAACCAGCAAACAAACCAGCAAACCAGCAAACCAGCAAACCAGCAAACAAGCATGCACACAAGCAAGCGAGCAAGCAAGCAACCGCAAGGAGCCACTTGAGGAAGCCAGTGTCGCAATTGCTTTGGATCTCACAAACCCGGACAAAACAACTGAACAACACGCACGGCTCTCCTGCGAGGCAAAGGCCTTCGCCTGGCTTTGGTTGTTGCCTTTTCTTCCTTTCATTTTTTTTTTTGCGGGGGGGGGGGGGGGGGGGGGGGTGCTTGTTTTTGTTCCCCCGTTGCCTTTTTGTGAGGTTACCCTTGGTGGTTTGGCAGTGTTATGGTTTGGTTGCTTCTTGGAAGGTTACCGTTAATTGGTTTGGATGGGAGTTCAACCCCTGGCTGTAGAGGTACAGAAAAACCAGCCCAATTAGAACACCGAACCAATCCAAACCAAGAGGAAAGTTGACTTTGGAGGTCTCTTTTTGGTTGGCCTTTGCTTGAAGCTGAAGATTTCTCCGACTCCATTCAAATTGACTTTTGAAAGGAAGGGACCCGACTCGCTGTTTCAGCAACCCATGCTAAACCAACTGAGAACCCCTGGCCTCAAAACAACAAAAGACACACCAGTACCTTCATAGGGTGTAGTAACAAGATGTAGAAATCTTTTTTCATTCGGACCCTTTGGGTGGAGATGCATGTCCACTTGTGACGAGCTTCATAGCCATATGAACATATCATATTATACATGTATCTATATATATATATATATGTATACATAGGCAGTGCGAGTATATATATATATATATACACATTTTAGTGGTACCTTGTCGAGGGCCCCTGCAGGCAGCCAGGAAGCACCCACAACTGGCCCAGCACGCACACCCAGGAGGACCTTCGCAAGGAACCTGCTGACTGCACTTTTGGGGAGAACTCCAAAAAGGGAAATGGCGCAAACCCTTTCTGTCCGACGTAAGGAGAGACCCATATTTTCTGCCCGATTTGTCCAAAACCTTAAAAAAGTGAACTCGTAGACTGCTGTCTGAAGATCCAAGTCATCACATCGTTCGATGTTCAGAACTCTGCCAAGTGAACCAGCTCGAGAAGACTTCCTGAAGAAGTGGCCCACAACTTGCACAAGGAAGAACCAGCACTCTGCTAGGAAGCTCTCAGTCGTTGGCTTCTGTGGCATCACAACAGTAGCTCGACTTCCGAACCGCCATCCATCTGGGTTCTGAACTTCTTGGCAACCAGAGTACTGAGTAGCAAGTGAAGAGACTGAGACTTGGGCAGGCTTTCAGGATCACGCTGAGCTCTTTTGACCCTTTTACCCCAAGCTCGGTATTTGCCCAGGCTCGTCAAGGTACAGGAAACAATTTGGGTGTGTCTTTTCTTGAGGCTAATCCTTTTTTGTGGTTTCACAGGAAAACCAACGGTCCCCGAAAAAAACGACACACCCATTGAGGAAATTATTGAGGACAAAGGACTCCCTCATTGAAATTAGCTCCTGTGAATCTTCAGGGCGGCTCTCATCCTCAGGAAAGAAACGTACGTGATCTTCCCAAAGGTTTTTTCTGGATTCTTAGGAAGTGAGAAGGGCAGGGAGAAAATCTGGTCACATGAGTACATGACAAACAGGTTTCCTCTGTGTTTCCTTGGGCCAGTGGCGGCGTACGTCTCACTTGCACGCAATGTTCCACTTCACGCGAAGCGCGGACCTCACCTGGGTCTTGGAATCTTTCACATCATTCCTCTTGGCAATCCTGGGCAGCGGCATATCCCTAACGAGGGAAGCTTAAACCACTCAAAGGGAAGTACAGGGAGCACTGATGGAATCCGGTAGGACCTACCCCCTACAAAAAGTTAACCCTTTTGGTGGTCGACAACTTCCGTGTTCGAAAAGGTTAATTGTTGGAGGTTGAGGTTGGAACTGTTCGCCACGTTCAAGCTGCTGCTGATTTGCGGCTTTCGTCGCTTCCAAAACATTGAACGTTGCTGGTTGGAAGTTGGAAACGTCGCGTTCCACGGAGATTGAAGTTTTGGTCGGTCATGACCACGTTGTCGGGAAGCTCCGCCATTGATCCAAGGAAATCCAACCGCAAATGACTCCGGGAAGATTATTAGACCATTGAGCCAAAAAATGCCCTGAAGAAAGAAGCAGCGCGAGACCACTTAGCCCCCCCGACAACTGAGTATGAAATCGCAAGCTCATTCAATTCATGCAACATTTTGCTGTTTGGTGGAGATGTGCCACGTTTGAGAAGAGCTAATCGGATGTTTTGCTGCTCAGAAGTTGAACACCTTCGTCATTTTGCACCAAGTCAGATTGCTGCATGTGCAAACAAGTCGTCAATTTCAAAAGCAACGCGCGTGTTGCTGGTTGGTGGTTGGAAACCTTCCTACCTTCCGAAGTCGAACTTTTGCTGGCTGATGGATGAAAACAAGTCAATTGTCTGGTTGGACACTTTCAGCGGAAAGGCTCGAAAAAGGGCGAGAGCCGCGTGGAGTTTGGAAGAGTGACTCTCCCCATTTCCTCCGCTACTATTCCACGGCTTCTCAGCTCATGTATCTTTTGTGGTTGGGGGCGGAATTTTCTAAAGCGAGAAAAGTGCCTATAGGAAGAGCTTGGCTTGTCTTTTTTGGTTTCGCTCTTTCTTTCTTTCTTTCTTTCTGTCTTTCTTTCTGTCTGTCTCTCTTTCTTTCTTTCTTTTTCTTTCTTTCTTTCTTTCTTTCTTTCCTTCTTTCTTTCTCTTTCTCTCTCTCTTTCTTTCTTCTTTCTTTCTTTACTTATTTTTTGCATTTTTTCTCTTTCTCTCTCCCTCTTTCTCTCTCTCTTTCTTTCTTTCATTCTTTCTTCTTTTCTTTCTGTTCTCTAATTCCTTCTTTCTTTCTCTCTCTTTCTTTCTTTGGTTCTTTTTTTCATTCATTCATTCGTTCTTTCTTTCATTCATTCATTCATTCTTTCTTTCTTTCTTTCTTTCTTTTCTTTGAGTACTTTCTTTCCTTTTATCTATCTATCTATCTATCTATCCATCGCCAGGCCTTGCGAGCTTTTGACCTTGCGAAAATGCTGCTCCCACCACTAAATCTGTACTCGACCTATCTAGCTGTCAATCTATCCCCTCACCTTGCGAAAGTGCTGCGCCTGCCACGAAATATGTACTTGACCTTGCGTGGCAGCAAAATGCTGAGCCTGCCACGTGACTTACACCTGAGTCTCTGTTTCTTTTTTTTCTCTCCCTCTCTCTCTGTCTCTCTTCCCATTTGATCTGTCTATCCATCTATCCAGCTATCACCTGACCTTGCGAAAGTGCTGCGCCTGCCACGAAATATGTACTCGACCGTGCGAGAATGCCGCGCCTGCCACGAAATCTGCAACAAACTCTGCACCTCAGGTTGCCAAAGTGCTGCGCCTGCCACGCGGTTTGCACCTCCGAAACAGTCTGCGCGGCCGTGCCAGTGGGCAACTTTTCAAACCCGTGGCGAGACGCGAACCCGTGGCGAACCCGTGGCAAGACCGTGCGCAAAACAGAGGTACCGTTCGCGTTGTTCATGCGCGTGGCGAATTCCACTTTTCGTAGTACGGAAGTTTTGCTCAGAAAGCAAAACCCCAAGGTCTGGATTCTGTCCCAGAAACAAGGGTACGGGTAGAGGGCGGGTAAACGGGAACCTCAGGAAGCCCACAAAATTTTGTGGATGGACGAAATCCGAGACCGCACCACGGTCAATGAAACCGTAATCGTTCCAGGGTTTCTGAATGGGCCAGTTTGTTGGTAAATCTGCCAACCAAAGCACAGGGTTTACTGACAAACAATCTACGAAACAAACAAGTTGGTCGCGGGCTCTCCTGGTGAGTGTGCCGAGTGTCTATCTTTCAAGAGATTCAACTGGCCGCGTGTCTTTTCCTGTAGATTCCAGATCCCCCGCTAAAAGTTTCGTTTTTAGTGGGTTGAATGGAAATGCCCACAAAACACCAAAAAACTCAAAGGCTAAGGGGATGGCTGGGAACCACCAAGTGAATAACATGATACAGGGGTTACCTTTTAGAAAGCGCACTCTCACGGTGTCTGCTTCTGCCTCTGCCATACTGAGAAGGGGCCCGGCATAGTTTTTGCTCATTTGACACCGCACCAATGATAAAATAGGCAGAACCGACTGCAAACCCTGGTAGGTTGGTTAAACAACTCCCTCCAAAAACTGAAGCTCACTTCCTGAGTGGACCGGCCACACAAAGCCCAAACTTGCTGTTTGCCGCCAAAATGGTCCAAACCCAAAAAGTGACTCAAGTCCATTCAGTTGGGGGGTTTAAAGGCACCGCAGCCCGGGGCACAACCCCCCCCTTACTCCAAGCTGCATCTTCGCCTTTCTCGGGTTCTTGGTCTTCGCCTTTCTCGCGTTCTTGATGTCCACGCACTCCGGGTCGAAGCCCACCTCTAATTTTTTGTTGCTTCCTCTGATGGTCTTGAAAAGCACCTGTAGTTTTCTGTGGAAGTTCTATGGACTTGTGGTGGTCTTTGGCCAATGTCCACGATTCTGCTTGGACGGCTATAAAGGTTTACGTGGCGCATGTGTGTGTGGGTGTTTGTTGCCAGATAGCTGAAAGCTACAGGGGTTCTAAATTCAAAGGTGGGTGAGACTGGCCCAGACGCAGAGTTGCGCAGAGAAAAAAAGGCGCGACAAGCAAATCCACCAAAACATTGGCCCTGAGAGGCGCGTTGAGCAAATCCACCAAAACTCCGGCAAGCGAAGGAATGTGCAATACTATACGTGCAGACTTTAGCAAACGAATCGCCGGAGCACGAGCACCCTGTTGTGAGAATTTGGTTGGCGCCAATGCTGGCAAAAAAACCTATGCAGGCTTTGGCAAGCGAATTGCCGGAACAATCTGTTGCGAGACTTGTTTTGCCGTTTTGCCGCGCATGGCATTGTTGTTGCTGTGTTTGGCATGGGCCTCTTTATTTTGTGGGCTGACAACACATTCTTGCTGGGGTCTAATTTTTGAGGGCGCCCTTTTCAAGGCTTGTTTAAAAGCAAACCAAAGCGAAACCGGCCTCACTGTAGCCGTTTCTGTCCTTTTTTTTTGGGAGGGGGGGATGGGTATGAAGGAAGAATTGCATTCGGCATAATTAACTGAATATCCTCTAGCGGACGCACCATTAAACAGAGCGCCAGGTAAAGGCCCTTTCCTGCTGATGGACAAAACACACTTCGAATCAGCTTGGATGGATGAAAGCTTGTGAAACAACAGCACCTTGCTACTCCGGTCCAATCATTTTGAGGTAGGATAAGGGATCTGGGTGGAATCTTGACGGCTATTCTGTGTGCCTGAGTGCCTGACCAAGTGCCTGCCTGAGTGACTGTGACCGAGTGGCCGAGTGGCAGTGGCTGAGCAGATGAGTGACTCAGCGGCCGAACGGCTGAGTGTCTGATTGGCCACGTGGCTGTGGCTGAGCGACGCTTTTCGAAACAATTGCCCATGCAGCGTTGTGCGGCGTTACTTGCGCAGTGCTTGGATGTACCTGTGGCTGGGGCTGTGCTTGATCTTGCGGACTCCTGCTCAGCCAACTTCCTGGTTTCCTTTTGGTGGCCGAGGCATGATACGGCCTACTTTTTTGTCCGCAACATTCCGCAATGAAATCCGATCACATCGCGACGCCAAACAAACAAATGCAATGGGAGAACAGGGTGCTTGGATGGGCGGTCGAAGTCCTTTGAGCTCCAATCATCTCCTGTGTTGTTGGTTTGAGCATTGGCCACCGGTGGGGGCTCAAAAAGGCCCAGGCCTGTCTCCCTGCAAGTAGTCTTCTCCAAACAAGGCTTGCTCACTGGCACTCACTGCCGCAAATTCTGGGCCGACAAACTCCGATCAGCACAAGTGAGCCGAGAGACTCCACCTCCATTCCAGCCTGGGTGTGCATGTTGCAGCTTCTGCACAAAGTTGTCGTCGTTTTTCTCGCAAAGTCTGCGCTTACCACCCCCCTTCGAAAAAGCAGCCCTGTACCGTAGCCGAGGCAATTGTCAAATTTGTAAGCTGCGCATCGGTGACTAGCTTCTGCGTGGTTGAGGGAGCTGGGCAAAGATGATTCGGCCGTGTCTGACGTAGTTGATGAAACAATCCGCGGAGGAGCTCGTGGCAGCAAGTCCGAGAGACCTGCAGGTCGCCTCAGTCAAATTTGGGGGCCAACCCCAACTCCACAAACGTGCGCCTTTCAAAAACCCGCCAGCAAGCACCGCAAGCATGTCAGCGTTGCGCACGCCGGAGCGTACATCTGATGCTCCTTAAAGCTGAGCGGGAGGCTGGTGAGACATCGGACATCGGCAAACTTCGAAGCCCCTCCGCCACACTGTCTGCACCTGGACAAGCAGTTTCCATCGCGTAGCCCAATGCGCCTTGAATTGATTAGCCATGGTGCTGCTGGCATTGCGCAATAGGGATCTTGGAGCTTTGCCCAAGGCGTGTAATCTGCTGGCAAAAGTACTGCAAGCTGCGCAACACTTCCAGGCCTCCTCATATCTGTCCTGGTCAAAACTGCATGGCACGAAGCGCAGATCTAGCATGGAAGGCGCTGATGATGCGCTTTGCTATGTGTGTGAAATTGCGGGGGTGGGGGCGGCGAGCGGCCAATAGTTACGCCATGCGTGGCGCAAATCACGCGCGGTCGCGCAGTGTGCGTGAGTGCGCCTGCGTGTTGAAGTGTAGGTGATCCAGGCACGTCGCGAGCGGGAGTCTTGACATCGTGTTACATCCAAGGAAAGCCGTACAGCGCTTCACGGGCATTTGTCTCGGTAAGCATTGCTCAGCCACTCAGGCCGCTCCGCCACTCAGCTACTCGACCACTCAGGCCGCTCAGACGCTCAGCCACTTGACCACTCAGCCACTCAGCCACTCAGCCACTCAGCCACTCAGCCACCCAGCCACTCAGCTTGAGTGGCTGAGTGGCTGCCTGAAAAAGATCCACCAATATGACGTCTAATCTGGGATTGGTTAAAGGGAACCCAATTCAGAACGGGGTCTGATTTTGTCCTGAACGCCGAGGTACAGGGAACCAAACAATGAAATCACACACACACACACTCATTTCATGGCCTCTTTTAGGATACACCCACTTGGGATATCTCGCACTAAAGTGGCAATGATATTGCCGCTTGCACACCTGAAGGCACGCCAGGATGCTTCATGGGGTAACACATGGGTTGATGCGCGGGCTGCTTTCGCGCGAAAAATGAAGAGCAGTCTGCCAAACGGGTCCATGCACCAGGCCATGTTGGTAGGGGAGATCAACAAAAACCATGGAAAAGATTGTCCTGGTTTCCATGCGGAAAGCCCGTTTTTGTTGGGAAAACCCAAAAGCAATGCCCCATGAATCAAAAAGCGCTTTGACAGCGGCCTGAAAAGGGGGTTCGGCCGGCAAAGCCCCGGAAAAGCCCAACCCACAGCCAGAAGAATCCCCTCAGTTCAGAAATCCGGCTTGCGTTGCCAAAGGGCAACTTTGGGTTTGGGTTGCACCGAACACCGTGAAGAGTAAACAAATGTTCCAGATTGACAGTTTCTAGTGGGAACCCACCAATGAAAACATCTAGGCACGTATCTCAAGACAATCAGACAGGGGAACCCCCAACAAGGCAGGTGTCCTTTTGGCTTCCTTTGCAGGAAAACACACACAAAAGGGATATCGAACAAAGCCACCAAAGCCACGTGCCACTGAGCTTGGACAATGACAACAACAACGTGCCGGTGCGCCTCGTCCAGTCTTGTGGCACTCACCTCCCAATGGATGCCCTTATCAACCTCGATCTTCACGCCCGTGGTGTTGCGGCTGATGTACTGCGTGCCGTTCTGCTTCTTGTAGAACCTGGCCACCCAGATCGAAGCCTTGAGCAAGAACAAAGGAAAAGCCAGGGCTCGAACATTGTCAAATACCATTTTTGGTGTGGTTTGAAAGGGAACCCAGAAGGAAAACCGCAATTTTTTGCACCTTTGGGGGGCTCCCCGATTTTGAGGCACAGCCAACTATCCCAATGCCAAGCTGTCAACCTCCGGCATGGCTTGACAGCGCTAGCTTTTTCTTCTGTGTTTCTTCATCTGGCAAACGAGACGCTGCCAAAACGCGCTCGTTAGCTGGCGAGTTAGCTCCCTAGCGAAATGGGGAGTTTGGCTGGCGGGCTGGCAAGCGCGATTACATAGTCAAGTCGCCGGCTAGTTGTACATTTTACTAGTTTGCAGTCAGGAGAGTACAGCTAGCCAGCCAAGTGCGAGAGCTAGCTAAATCGCTGGCCGGTTAGCTAGTACTTCGGTAGTCAGCTAGCCAGCTGGGTGGTTGGTGATTAGCTAGCTAGCTAACTGGTTGGGTGGTTGGTAGGTGGGTGGGTGAGTGGGTGGGTGAGTGGGTGGGTTGGTTGGATGGCTGGCTGGTTCGCTAGTTTGTTAGTTGGTGGGTTGGTCGGTCGGTTGGTCAATTGAGGAATGAGTTTTTGACAGTCGACCTGCCCAAAGCCCGCAAAGGCTTATGTGAGCCAATTGAAGAAAGTGAAGAAACCAATTGTTGCTGAAGGTCGACCAACCCGAAGTCCGCAGAAGAGCCAGCTTCCTTCAGGCGTCGCGACTGAGTTGTTCTATACCTCGATCTCGCATGCATGTTGCTGGTTTTCCTTCGCTGTGGCACACATTTCTAAGCGACAGCAAAGCTTAAAACTACCTCGTCCCCCATCGTTTCATGGAATGTTGTGCTGCAAAAACCCTTTTAGTCAGAGGCTAACGCCATACCCTGAAACAAATTGGCATTTGGAGAGGGGATAAGCAAGGATGGGGACGCATGTCTTTCGTACAATCAGCATCTTAGCTTCTGCCACACCCATCGTCTAGTCTCATCGTGTAGTTGATGACCCAACTGACTGGCTTCTGCGTGTATCCAAGGGGCTTATTCTTGGAGTTGTTTCGGGGGATGTCGGATGTTCTAAGACAGGTGAATCCTTGCGAAGGGAATGTGGGATTTGCGCTACAACACACACACACACACATGCATGGCGTCAGATCCATATTCCTGTTTCCGGAACACACCAACACCAACGGTCACCGACGACATAACCAGGACCTTTTGACTAGGTCCTCTAGTAGAGAGGTTAGAATAAGGGTACCAGCTTTTTCTGTAGTCTATTGTAGTAGGGGACCCTCCCCCAAAAAGGGGTGAGAAAGGGCACGACTGGGGGACCTAGCATAACTCCTTGCAAGGACCTTTTGATAAAACCCAGGGTTTCTAACTGAATGACCCACAAACCCAGATGGTCCAAGTAGCTTCTGAGGTACTTAGACCCCTTCTTACCCCCCAAAAGCCATCCTCATAAGGTACTTGGACCTGCGAAAACGAGGGCCGAGGGCCCCTCTCGAGGCGCCTCTTCTCGAAGCGCACCCGCCGTGGGAAGGGAATCTTCTGGTTGATCGGGCGGCTGGAGTGGCCTCGAACGGATCGTTTGGTTTCAACGGACGGATCGTTTTTTGGTCCAAAAATTAGCTCAAGCGGGTCTAAGGATGTGTCTATGAATCAAAAAAGTATGTCTCAAATGGGTCCAAGTATATCTCTGTTGGTCAAAAAAGTAGCTCTCAAATGGGTCCAAGTATGCAGATTCCATAGGCATGGGATGGGTCCAAGTATGTCTCAGAGTCCAAGGGACAAGAGTGCCGTCTGGACCCTTTTCCTGGGCTGGGAGTGCTTCTGGAACGCCGGAAGGCGAAGTGGTCTTGGCGTTCACTCCCTGAGCAGTTGTTGTTTTTTTAGTGGGGGGTGTCTTCCTTCTTTTTTTAGTCGGGGGTTTCCTCCCCTGGGTGTTTTGCACCATGTGTTTACACAATCCATGCTTTAGCAGTCAAAGCACGATTCAGTTTATATATATATATATTATTTTAAAGCTGGAGAAGAGAAGATGACAATACGTCCACTCTATATCCTTTCCTCTCTTCATCATCCATCTGCGAGGAATGGGATTAATGGGATAGGGGATGGCAGCGGAAGGACTGACTCTCCAAGCCATCTCTTCAAGAATCCCGTTTGCCATCTCTCAGCGAATAGCAGCCAACTGACGCTCCAGAAGAAGAAACACAGCAACAATGTTGGCGTGTCTCCCTCTATAGGTGTCTCTTTTTTTAAGGGGACCCCAAACAAATGTTGGTCGCCTGTTGGTTTCCATTTAAAGCCACACAAAAAAAGGGTTCCCTCAAAAAGGGACAGACCCCTGGCCGTTCAAAGCATTCCACCAAATGTGGAGGGAATGTCCTCTAAAATCTCTTCCCCGCTGGTTCCCCTCTGGACAGCCAGGGTTGGGCCAGCCCCGCTCCGGAAAAGGATATCGCTCACATGTGCATGTACCTATTGAACCCCAAAGAAGCTAAATGAGTGAGAGAGAAGGATTTGTCATAGCACTGAAGCCCAGGAACTCAGGAAGTATGGTTGCTGCTCCCTCTCTGCTTCCTTTTCAATTATCGCTCTTGTGTTAGAAGCTTGGATCAAACGAAATTTCCGAGAGAGAAGGAAGGCGACCTCACGTAAAGTGTGGAAATAGTTAAACTGATGAACGGTCAGAAACACAAGATAGAACAGCTACAACGAGATACATCATAAACAGCAACACACGATCATGATCATGACAATCGCAAGTGATGAGCATAAGACCATATTGCATATATATATATATGTTTATATATAAATATATATATATATATATCGTTCTGTATCGCTTTTGCAATACATTTTATATCGTCACTTTGTAAACCCTGATTGGTTCGCAGGAGAGTTGCCCTGGATTGGTAGTTGAGAAGTATACCGTGTCCCCCATGACCCTGCCAAAAATGAGACGCTCTAAGCTATACTCTGCTTGTTTGCCTGGCAACTGCTTGTTGACTTATTTGGATTGCCCAAATGAAGGCAGGGTAACAGCACGCTCGTTTCTCGCGGTGCTGGCCTGTCGATCTGATGGATTCAACCTCTGGGAACTTTGCTTTGGGATCCAAAAGGGTTTACCCGACCATCCACTGACATGGGGGGTCCTGGATGGAAGACCAGTTTCCTCCAAAAGGGACCCTCTGGTGGGTTCCATGATAGTGACCAAAGGGTTTAAAGGTTCCTGAAAAAACATACGGGGGTTGATCAAAAGGCACATGGGAAAGGTTGCCCATGGTCATTTATAACCGAACGGCATGTAGATCAAGCCCGATACTTCGCACACATCGGTTCGCCCGAATCAGATCGCGGCCCCTCTCTTCCGCGCCTCCCACGGCGTACCATTCAGTGCGGGCGAGGTCCAGATCCTGGCTACGCGCCCGAGTGTCCCAGACCCCCAAAAAATCACTTCCATGGCCGATAGTTCCCTTACCTCGGTTGCGTTTCGCTCCCCTGCTAAAAGTTTAACTTTTAGTGGCTGAATGGAAAACCACTTCGTGGCAAAAGTTAAAGTCCTAACATCCAAGCAAAATGCACAAAATGCACCAAAGTTACGCAGTGGTAGTTATGCATTGTTCCATCGCAGGGAAACCATGGATATCGGGATATAAGGTTCTTCATTGGATGTGGACACGAAGAGTAGTAGGGATACCTCCTCCGCAGGTGGCTGGGCAAGGGGTAATGGGCCGACCTCTCGGTTTACTTGCATACCAAAACCGCACCCCTCAAGGAAAACCGGAGAAAGGATTGAAAAAGAAGCGCTGCACTCAAGCCCACTTCTGGGATAGATGAAGCTCTCCGACTTCTGGATATTTTTTTTTATCACCTGAAAGATACATTTCGTCTTGAAGGGACCCTTCGTCAGGTGCCATGCTGGGAGAAAGCCCAAACCTTGCCGAGGCCTTGCGACGGTTTGCTTTGTTCGCAGGAAGCTGGAGTTTGCCCGATTTGGCGGCTCATCCCCTTGCAGTCTGCCTCTCAACTCTCAATCAATGGGGGTTGTACAAAACTACTTTGCCTAGAGACCCCCAATCGCCGGCCTTTCGCGGCTCGAGTTGTCCCAATCGCGCGGTTCAACAAGTTGCCGCTGTTCATAAAGTTTAGACATGTAATTACGAACGGCCCCCAAATGGACAATGTCATGGGACAAATGCTTGTAAATATTGTCGAATGGCCGCTTGCGCCATTCAGCTCCACAAGTGATTGGGACAAGTGCAGTTGGCACCCCCATCGGCCAATCGCGCAGGTGATGCATTTTGGGATTGGTCTAGAACTTGCGTAATAGTGGGTCTTTTAAAGTGACATACTTTGAAATGTCAATGCAAAATGGTGGGTTGATAAATCACTTCTCCTCTTTAGGGAACAGGGCTTGGCATACGGCTATGCGGTGAGTTCTCATTCTTCGGCAATCCAAACTGAGCAGCGCCCACGACCCAGTAACTGTTCGTTCTACCAATATGCTTGCGAAGACTTGTATATACTAGTTGGGAGCAACTTGCTACTGTGGGTGGACGAAATCTTGCACCGCTTTGAAACCAAGGGAAACCATGGTTTGTTGGTATTTACAGGGAATCATCATTCCAGGGTTTCTTAGGTGGTGCAGGATTTCGTCCATCCACGGTATGAAGTGCATGAAGCCAAGGAGAACAACGTACTAACATGGCCGCAAGCTCATTGGCACAGAAAACCTCTATTTGTTGTTTGCATCTGACCTGCGAATGCCCTGCCCTTTTCTTCGGAGTGTATTGTTTGGGACCCGGGACCAGTCGTTCTTGGGTTTGGGTAGAGCCTCCAACCACCCGCCTTTGGTTTGCCGGTATACCTCTTAGTCTCAAAAGGCCAAGCCTTCATGAGGGCTTAATGAGGGCTTAATAAGCGCGTATTCGGGCTCCCTCCCCCCCGCCTCCCTCCCCCCCAGACCCCACCAAAATGGAATAACACCAATCTAAACCAGTGGAACCCATCTATTTCTAACCAAACTCACCGATCAAAAGGACACCTTGGTCGGAAAGTCTGCTGGCCAGTTAAAAGCTTGCTTCGGTGGCAGCATCAAACAGGTGAGTTGCAGAAGGATCCGTAGGAAGCGGTGGTCCAGCAAAAAACTCATGTCCGTGAGATTCGCCTGGGGGTGTTCAATTGGGAGACACCCCCACCCCCCACCCCCCCACCCCCCGAAAAAAGAAGCAAAAACCGTGTTTTTCCTTTGGTTTCTCCTGAACAAAACCTTCAAAAGCCCAGAAAGGGTTCCGACAAATTCAAGCCTTTGAATCGACCCAGCACCGATCCTCGTTCTCGATCATCCACTGAGACAAAGTGGGCCGCTCCTTGCGGCGAAAGTCGGCGTCAATGGAAACATCTGCTTCAACCAGCATCCGCCGACCTGAAACAAGTTCCTCTGAGGGGTTTTCGGGCCGGTTGGTACATCCTCATGCCGAGGGAACCCTGAAAAAAATCCGGAGGCCCAGATTCAGAAACCGTAATTTTCCGCAGTCATTCATCAGGGGTTTCCCAGAAAGGAATCCTGACAAGGGGCCCCAAGGAAATCCTCCTAGAGGAGCACTCGAATCAGGGGTGAACATCTGGTTTGTCTTAGGGTGGGACCTGCTGGTTGGTGAGTGCGCGGTCTGAAGGATAAGCCGCAAACAGGACAAGCGTGAACATGAAATCCTCTATCCACCAGGCTTGGCGTTGTTAATTTGGGTCCGTATGGGTTATCAGGCGATCTATTCGCGTTGAAAGGAACACATCTTCGGTGAATATGGTTCGACAGAGAGTCAACATTAAAAGGAACGCCATCAAGCAAACGAAAAGCAAAAGAAGCAACAAACACCACCATGAATCCAGAGCAACACAGTCTCTTGCTTTCCCCATTGAAGAAACGACAAATACGTGTGTGGCACCAACAGGACCCCAAACTCCCCGACAATTTTGCACCCCTTGCACCCGTGGCAAAATAATAACAATGAACAAACCAACACTCGCTCAACTTTTGTGGTTAACAAACAAAAAAGAACAACTTTTTGGTCACCACCACCTTCGTTCACTCATGGACTCCTCGGGGGGCGATAGGAGCGATGGGGGGGGGGATTTATTTCGGGATTTGTTTTGCATTTTTGGGGATTTGCTTTTTCGTTTTTCATCCGGGCCAGTAAAATGTCCTATTTTACCGCATTTTCTCGCAGTTGACGTGTTTTACACTAACCCGTCAACATCCCCAGCATCGTTTTCAACATCCCCCGCATGTCCGACCAGACCAACATCCCCAGCATCACCAACAAATCGTGGGTAACAAAATCTAAAAAGTAGCTGGCGGGTTAGCGGGGTCGAAAAAATGATGATTCATATAGGAGGGCACTTGAATCCCACTAAAAAGTAGCGGGGGAGGGGGGGGTTGGGGGCGGCGGCAGCCCCCCCATGATGTTTCAAGAAGTGATGATTCCAATAGGGGTGCAATGATTCAAGAAAGGGTGCGATGGAATATACAAAGCAGCGGGAGGGTTGGTGGGGGTGGCTGCCCCTATGATGATCGAAGAAGGGCATACATACAGACATACATAGAATACATGTTGGTTGTATATTCCTGCTTTTTCTCGCGAAATTGGATGCTCGCAAAAGTGATTCAATTAGGGCTGCAATTAAATATCTGCAAGAAATCTAAAAAGTAGTGGGGGGGGGGGGGGTTGGGGGGGAGGCGGCCCCCGCCCCATGATGCTTGAAGAAGTAATGATTCAAATAGGGGTGCTCTGCAAACAATCTAAAAAGTAGCGGGGAGGTTTGGGGGGGCGTCCCCCCCTTGATGTTCGAAGAAGTGATGTGAGGATGCGGGAAGCCAAAGCCAACAACCAATGAAAGGTGCAAAAGCCAACAAGCCCGGAGGGAACTGGAAAAGCAGAGGATGCGAAAGGCCAAAGCCAAAAAGTCACCAAAAGACCAAAAGCCGTACAAACCAACAAGAAGCCGAAAAGCCAAGAAGCCGAGAAGCCAAAAAGCCAAGAAGCCGAGAAGCCAAGAAGCCAAGAAGCCAAAAGCGAGAAGAAGAACAAAAAATCCCCCCCCCCTCAAAAAAGGGGAAACACACCTAAAACAAAAATACCCCTCCATAGCATGGGGGGGAGGGGAAGGTCTGAGGTCCCGAGGTCCGCGCCGGGAAGTCGAGGGCCTTCTCCCCGGCGATCTTCAGAGGCTCCTGAGGCGAAAGGCTCCCGAGGACCGCAACGGGATGGCGCTTGGCGTGTCGCAAAACCACGAGGCTGACATAACAGAACGTTAAAAAACATGTAAATATATATATATATATGTATGTATTATCTATACATACATATATATATATATAACAGGCATACTTGCTTTGTTAAAGAATAAAGACCCAATGTTGGTTGCATTTGGGATTTGGGTGTCGTTTTTTGAGGCTCGGTACCCTGTTTGGGCTGGCTTTGAAGGGAAACCTCAATGAAACACAACCCTTTTTGGCCGACGCCCCCATTTGCCCTTTGGTTGCTGCTTTTCTGTACGGTGGATGGACAAAATCCACGGAATGCGCCAGAATTGGAGTTCGGTTGTCCCGTGATCCGTCGCATCCGTTGCATCCCTGCCGGTGGACTGTACTCATCCACAGGGGAGGAGCCCCTCTGGTACCCAAAGCCAGCACCCGAAAGGTTCGCTATTTGAGCTTTCTGATCCGGATGGGAGGGGTCTCTCGTCCCTAAGAAAGCTCCTCAAGCGAGCCTGTTTCGCCCTCTCGCCATGGAACAAATCAAGGCGCGAGTGGAAGGCCAAACATCTGCCGGAAGTGCCCAAACCATGAGCATGCTGGCAGCAAAGAAGCGTAAGTTGAAACCCTCAGCAGAGGCCGTACTGCCCAGCGCTGTAAATGTCTCTTAACATGATCTTGGTCGACGTTGGAAAGGGAGCAAAAACATCATTTTTTTAGCAGTCAAGTAGGGATTTCAACCACTAAACAATAAGCAAAAATGTAAAATGTTTCCCAACAACCATGTGATGGTGGAAAGAACGACGGGGCCTTGATGGCTCGGGGCTCCCTCCGATTTGGGGTTTCCCAAATACACACAGCATCTAGGTGCTTAGTAGACCTGGACTTGGCCTACGGCGATCACACGCACAACTCATCTGCATTCGGGTTCGTGGCTATCAGGTTTTTGTTGACCTTGGGGAAGTTAGCAGTGAATTGCCAAATGATCTGTGAGCGGACTCCAGGTAACCGTTGGTCATGGGCCTGCCATCTATCCAGAATGACTAGATTTGTCACAAATGATGGGACACTCCAAATTAATGAACCAGTCCTGTAGAAATTCACATAACAACCTGAGTTTCTATTACCTGCCCCCTTCGGCTTCCAGTTTCTCAAGGACCATCAGGTGTCCATTTGGGCAAAAAACGCATCCGCGCTTCCGAAACGATCTCCGCGAATTGGGCGAAACCCGCCGGCGAAACGGCGTCCGAGTTCGAATCCATTCCCATCTGCTTAATTAAGCCCGCTGGAGAAAAAAAAACTAAAACATGTCCAGTAGTGATTGGTTCCCTTTAAAACAAGAAAGGAACAACTACCCTCCCAACCAAAAAAGAAACGGTGAGAAAGGGCACCTAGCTGGGGGACCTAGAATAACAAGAATTCTTAAGCAACTGGACGAGGGCGTCGCCTGCTTCTTGTCCGCAAGCTCCTGTTGCTTCAGGAAAGTCTTGGCCAGCGCCTGGCGGATTTCTTCTTGTTCTGAAATGAAGCGCCTCCCTGGAAAAGGGAACTTCTACACCAGGGCTGCTTATTTATCCAAGTGGGAAAGGCAAACCGTGGAAAGCTTTGCCACCTCCTAATGCCTTTTCCGCATCGTGGAAAGGGGCCTAGAGTACAAATTCGCGTGGTTGAAACAGGGGTCAAAGGGGGTACTCTATGGCAAGAGTCTGACACATCCACTTACGCCGGAAGAGAGCCTCCTGCAACGAAGTGGTTGGAACCAACTCGAACAACACCTCCCAATCACGGCCCAAAGTGCTGCACCTGCCACGAAACGACGCACTGATTGCGTACTCCAATTATGCATGTAAAAGTAGCCCCCAGGACTGCACGGCAGCAACATGCGTCGCCTCGCGAAAGCATTGGAGACATGAGAAACGCCGTGAACCTACCAACAAAAACATGCTTTGACAATCAGGCACACCATGAAGCGCAACTCCCAACACCAGGCGCACCGCGCCATCCAGACACGACCGTACCCTCGTGCCGCACTTCTATTCATTTCGCACCACCTTCGAAACGTGAATGATGATTCCGGTGTAACAATGGTTTCAACCATGGCTTCCAATTGAAACCTTTAGCTTTCCCTTTGGCTTCCCCTGAAACCAATGTGAAAAGGGGAAGCCTCAGAAAAAGCACAAGCCCATTCTGGCCTTTTCAAACCTGCCAGCCAGGCAATACGGTACTGCCACTCGTACTTGCTGCCGGCTGAGGGTCTCTTCTTCCGGAATTTCTGGCGCGGGCGATGCGCAAGGTCTCCAAATGGCGAACCTCGTTTTGGTTGTTTCAGGCGACCACAGGGAAACGTGCTTTTTCTCGGGGTCCCCTGTTTTGAGCAACACCTACATGGCGCAGGGGACTCCCGCAGACTGCCAAGAACGGCTATCTGGGCTCCAAAAAAGGTACTCCGATCTCTCTTTGGGGCCCTGTGCATGCTTGATCCTTGGTCCGCTTTTCGGACGAGCTATTGGGGGGGGGGGAGTTATTTCTGGATAAAGCCTAGAATGAAGACCTTGATAGGGCCTTAGTAAGGGGCAAACATTGGAGCTTTCGAAGTCGCGTGGCGCTTGCTTGCATTCCCCCATCATGCTGTGCTGCAGACCTCCATACAGGTACGCCAAACTGTTCAAAGGCATGGCTGTTCGCCTTTCCCACAAAATGGAGTAGGTCATTCGATACACGCGTTTCTCAAAATGTGTGTTGTTAGTATCATTACCATTATTATCATCGTTATTATGGTCATTGTTATCATTATTGTCATTATCATTATTAAATTATGTTCATGTTTACTATCGTTATAACAAGTCAAGGGCAAACCTAAAGGACATCCACCTAAACGAGTCCAACTCATTTCGGGGAAAAAAAGAAAGAAAGAGAGAACACCTTTTCTACTCAGAGGATCGTTAAAGTCCAGAAACTGGCGAAGTGAAGCAATTTTGTTTGTTTCCAAGAGCCTCACTTGGCAGCTGGGGTGTCGGCAAAAGCGCTGGCCTTTTTCCCGTCCTGGTTCCATGTCTACCCACCTTTGAACGGAGTCGAGTGAAGCTAACAATCTCCATTCTATAGGCTGATTCCTTATTCTTTTCAATTATCGTTCTTTCTAATAAACAATGGTTTTCGCTGGGTTTCCGGAGGTTTTCTGGAAAGAAGGATCCCTGGAAAGAATGGAGAAGGTATCCCTAGATCCATGATGGCGACAACCGCCAGAAAAAAGGGCGTTGTTTGTTGCCTACCAGTATGCAAAACGAGTTGAGGTTCAAAGGGAAAACAACAAGTGCCTTTTGCAACTAAGCAAACACCAAGAAAAGCGTCTGTGGACCAAGCGAATAGTTTGGTGCAGCGTCTGAAGTCCCCCACATCTCCTCAAAACAGGAGCGCGTGTCCTTCTGAATTCCCTCTAACCCAACCCATCAAGACATAAGCAAAAACATGTTTTGACACGGACTTGCGATTCTGGCCAGCCCGCCTCCATCCGATGGTGCATCATCATCTTGCGCCTGAGCAAATATTGCAACGAAAAAACAACAACAGTTGAGTCAAACTGGGTGGTTGCCCCCTAGATGCTACAACAACACCTTGATTTGTCGTGAGGGATTTGGGTGGGGCCCTCATCTCCACCACCGTTTCCCATCAAGCAGAGTCTATCGCGTCTCCCTTGCTTGTCTGGGAAAGTTGTCATCGCCGTCCAGGAATTCATTGTCTGCCTGAGTTGGTGGCTTAGCCCAAAAACCTGGGGTACACAGAAAGTAGGTTCTGTGTCTGCTTCACATTCAGCCCAGCCTAAAATAGAACATCGTTTTGAGGGAGACCCCCATGTGATGCTTGCTCAAAAACCTGCCGGGGCAGGAATGAGAGTGATTCTCAAAACCTGGTGTGAAAGCATTCTGCCCAAATACTGTGGACGAGATCCATTTCGCACCACCGTTCAGAAACCCTAGAATGATGATTTCCGTGAAAAGACCCAGCAACAATGGCTTCAGCCATGGTTTGTGGCGCGAACGGATTTTCGCAACCGCCCACAGTGGTAAGACTCCATCTCCAGTCTCTCGGTCTCTCAGTGGCGAAGCAGCAAGGTATCCGCGCTGGCTCGAGCCAACCTCAAACCCATGGCGGCCATAGGGCGGCCAGAGGCACCGCGTGTGTTTGGTATCCCCCCCCCCGCCCCCCGGCCCCCCACCCCAAAACAAAAAAACAAAAACAAAGAAAAAGAAGAAGGAAGCCGGGGTGGTATCCCCAAGAGCTCCTGAAGCTTCTGGAAACCTTTAGAACCCTCCCTGAAAGAAAGTGGCAACCCAGACCACTCCTCGCCTACCCCATAGCTTTCGCCTGTTTTCGGAGAAACAACAACTTCCCCTCTAACCCAAACCCCTAGAGAGACCTAACCCTCGAACCTTCGGGGCAAAACAAATCCTTCCACCCCCTTCCCCCGCTGCCATGTCCTTACAGAAATCCCGGTAGCTCCTTGGCTCCCTCTTTCAAAGCAACTTTGGATACCTGGTCCCTACTCCCTAAGGGCTCCCTTAAAATGGCGGACATCAGAATTCGGTGAAACTTCAGGTCCACCACCCACTTTTGGATCCGTGGTTCATGAAAATGCATAATGTTGACCCCAGTTTATTCATAGGGGTGTGCGCGTTTCCAGCCCTTTGGCCAGCCACGGCCGTGGCAGGGCCATCAGCGTGCTTGCCGAGCGCGTGATGAGTTTGCTGCCATTGGCTGGCAGGGCGCCGTCCGGCGGTGCCGCTGACAGGCGCAGGTGCCGATGGCCTAGCGCGTGGCGTCACCTCCTCATTTTCACTTGAAGACTGCTGCTGTGGCCATTGTGGCATCATTGGCGTCATCATCTGATGCTGCCTCCTGCTCTTGTGTGCGCGGCGGGGCTCCCCTCCACAAGTGGTCTGATTCCCCACATTTCAGGGAGAAGCCCCCCCGCTACAAATAAACAGGTTGGTTGAAAAATACAGGGCTCAACATTCTAAACACTAAACACATCCCCCCCACCCACCCCCACCCACCCCCCCCTTCCCCCAACCCAACAAAGGCAGCGTTGAAATTGATATCCCCCCATCCACCCTCCCCAGAACCCCCCCCCACCCTTCCCCCGCACCCCCTTCCCCCGAGGCCACCGGCGACTCGACGATGCTCTCATGCAGCTCCGCCGCGCTCTTCGTGCGCATCTCCTCGCGGATCCGCGCCTCGGAGTTGACGAGCCGCGAGCGTCGAGCGTCGAGCCGCGAGGCGCGAGCCGCGAGCCGCTTCCGCGACGCGCGGAGACACACGCGGGGGCGGAAACGCGGCCGGGGCAACAAAAACGGGGGGGGAGGGGAGGGGGGACCAAGCCGTGGGGGTGGGTGTTTGTTGGTTGAGTCCTTGTGGCTGGGCCTTTTTGTGGGTGGGTGTTTTTGTTTTGCCCCAGTCTAAAAATTGTTCTTGTCCTTTGCGGGCCTTTGCTTTGACTTCCCTTGAAAACCAACAAAAAAACCGTTTGGTGGGGACACCAGTGCAACGAAAGTGAACCATCTGGCACAAGAATTTCGATTTTTTGCTTTGAGGGACCTGAGTAGATCCCCACCCACCCCCCGGCGTTTGAGGGTAAGGAGAATTCAGGACAGAATCTTTACCGATGGTCCGAGCCCAAACCCTCCCGGATGTGATTTTGTGGGTTTCACGGGGGGATTCAAGGAGGCCCTTTCTGCTCTGTGAGCATTGTGATGCCGCTGAAGTGGCACTGGCACTATCACGAAGGCCCACAAAATCCGACCTGCCTCATGTTGGGGGCGACCTAAAAACAAGGCGATTGATTTTGGGCCATGAGTGTGCGCCACAGATTGTGAACCAGGACGTCACCAGGGTCGATTTGCTTGGGGTATGTCCCAAAAAAGAGTCCAACCCATTTCGACACCCACGTAGATGCCCTGCGAGGCTTGAGCGTGGATAAATGCTGCAAATCTTTCAGCTGGAATCCAGCCGACTTGGGAGATATTGAGTAACGGTCGTGTCAAGTTGCACTGGATGTCCAATGGTGCTCAAATGAGCGTGTCCCATGTCATCGCTCACAAGGCGCCCACTGAAATTACTGGACTGAGACGCCCTGCCAGTCAACTTCTTGCTGGCCGAAAGGCCAAAAGGGAAGAAGCAAGGCAAAACGTTGAACAGCTATGCCAAGTCTGGCAAGGACTAGAGGGCCCAAATGCACTATATCAAGAGAGGTGCGAACAAAAACACCCACGTAGGTTGTCTGTTTCCAGATCCATATCCATGACATCTGATCCAGTTCAATGCCAGAAACTCTGCCTGCAAAGCCCGGCCGATTTTGGACTTTCTTCACCAAGACGTGTCTCCGCAAAATGGATTTGCGCTGGCGCGGGACATGACACAAACATATGTGATTCCGAAGGGATGCATTCCTTGGCCTGCTCGTCAGATTAACAGGGATTGCTATCAAAAGAAAATGGCAATCCCTTAGCCATCTTTCCCACACCGCAAAAGAGGTACGCCCAAAGTGGGAGTACTTTGTCCAGCGAAAGACCATCCTGAAAGATCATCTTGAACCACCATCCTGAAAGACACTCCCAAGGCATGATGCCTCCTGAAAGACCCATACGAGGCAAGGGATGTGAAAAAGACCGGCCACCGCGTTTCTCCCCAGCCATGGCGCGTGTGCATAGCCGCCGTGGGACACGCCCCGCACGACGCTGGGCTCGCGCACCTGGCCGCTGGCCGGACCAGGTAGGGCCCACTGGACAGAACATCATACCTTTAGAATCTTCTGGCAAAACACTTTTATTTATAACTACTGTATAATGCGTTTATCAAGAACATGGCCGTCAGCCGCTCAGGCGAGACTTTATAACGGTGCTGGGTGGCCCTCCCAACTAACATGGATGTGCACAAAGCCCCAATCCAAAAGTAGTACTTCTACAGGGGTCTGTGCACTTCCAGGTTAGGCGGCGGGGGGATATCTGTTTTTGATGGTACCTTTTTGTTGTGGTTTTGAAAGGACACCAAGAGGAACCCCACCATTGTGGGAGGTCCAACGTAAGAAAGAGACATGCATATTTCTTACAAAGGACCTGGAAACAACAGGTAGACCTTTCCGGGCCATGACTACAAGTGGATCAGAATAAGCAAAAAGTCACAAGGTCGGCTTTGGACAAGTGAGATTTGGCCTACCCAAAAATGTAAACCAGTTTTGGAGGAGACCTCAGCTTCCCCATCAAACAAAAAGGAAACAAGTTGGTGTCAGGTCTCGGCTCCGCTCCAGAGGAGTTCTATGTCCACTGTTCGCATGACTTTACCAAAACGTGATGCTGAACAGGCCAACAAGAGACAACCTATAGGGCCCCCTGTCTCAATGAAAAATAGATCGCACCGGTAAATGAGGAGAACCAAATTGAAACCAGTGCCATGTGTCCTCAACTACTTCTCCCCCAGTTGGACGTGTCTAAGTGGTGGTTTGGATGGGAGGCTGTAAGAACCAAGGGTACAATTCCACAAGCTGCCAATCCAAATCACCCATCAGGAGATATGTGGCTGACCGTTGCCGTTCAAGGGAAACCAGCAGGCAACATGAATGAGCTCATGATCGATAGCTCAATGTGGTTGTTCAACATCATGCAAAGGGTGGAAACGCCTCCCTCAACTCCACCTCATCAAACGTGAATCATCTTGGTGCCGCTGGTTTGCAATCGGATGGCACTCCTACCACGTGAGAGGTGAAACAGAAAGCCTGAGGAGAATCCCCTCTAAAAAGTCACTTCGAAGGGATCCCGCAACCATGATTTCAGGGGGTCTCTCTTCACTGTCTCTGTGACGACTCCTGCTGTCTCAAGTGCATCTGACTGCGCGAAGGTGGTTGCAAGGTGACAGGTCTCGAATGGAACCCCAAATTGGGGCTCCAGGGGTTCCCATGGCTTGTTGGGCTCCATGCTCTTCCATTTGCCTAGGTCCACTGGAACAAAAAACACATACCTTGAAAACCAACCGGGGAAAATAAACATTCAATATTTCTTTCAAGTGCAGAAGATACAATATTCCTTTCACATGAAGTGCTGCAGAAATCAGAACATCACCAGTAGTGATAAACTCCTTTTAAAGCCACCAAGGGAACCATTATTTGTTTCTAGCTCCTCCAGTAGAGAGGATAGGCTAAGGGTACCAACTTTTTCTGTAGTCTATAGGGGCTTGCCCTCCCCCCAAAAAAGAAACGCTAAAAGTTGGCACCTAGCTTGGGGACCGAGTTCTTCAGGACGTCTCCCATCGCCCCATTCGCTGTCGTTCGCTTCGCCTGCCGTGCCACGCCGGCCACAAAGGCCTGGCGAGAAGTCGACCGGAACTCCCCATCGATCGGAGCCAGTTTTCCGAGTAACCAGTGAACCCATGTGGATCAAAAAACCGGAATTCCAACATGAACCCTGTGGAAACATGGACCAAAACCTGCGTCACCGGCTGGAACTAGGACCGCAAAAATATGCTTTAAAAAAATGCCGAGGGGAAAACAAAGGGGAGCCCGAAAAAGCGAAAAATCGAAAAGGGGAGCTAATTCTGGGGAAGTGAACACGTGGCTATGGCTAAAAAACTGGAATTCCAAAATGGCGCAAGCCCTGGAAAGTGGAAACATGGGCCAAAACCTGCAGTTTGACCCTCCTGGTTAATTTTGAGCCACACCCGCATTGTGCTGGGATTCCCTTCAAAAGCAACGGAGATGAAAATAGTCAAATCAAAAAACTCATCTCAGCAAATGGAAGCAAGCTGTGACCATTTGGTTGAAACGTCCCATGGAGTTTGAGCGTTGGAGTCTTTCTCCGAGCCTGGAAAAAGAAAAAACAAAAAACATGCCGCTGCAAGATTGGGAGACACTCCAGGAGACACCAATTGAACAAAAACACTTGCAAGAACACTCCGAAAAACACAGTGACAACCGGTGAAAACCCGATCGAATGAGATCTCTTAGATCCTTTTGCAAGTTCTTATTGGTCCCAAGCGAAGCCGGTTGGAAGAATTGTCGTCCTTGCCTGCCACACAAAGATGGAAGGATTCCAAGCGGAAGTCTTGTCGAAGCTCGGTGCAAGCCATGTTTGGTTGGTGGCAAGGTACCAAAAGCAACCCAAATGTTGAACTAGGTCATCCAGTAGAGAGGTGGAATAAGGGTACCAACTTTTTCTGGGGACCTAGTTGAGTCATTGCTCAGTTTCGCGGCTCAGTACTTCCACCTTGGTTTGAAGGGCGCTTGGTCCCCTTTTCCATGGTACCCAAAGCTCTACGGCAATTAGACCCCTTTTCATTCAAGAGAAACAAGGAGGTAAGAGACCTTTCGGGTTGGTTCATTTTCCATTCCTTCCATTGTTCTTAGCGCGTTTCCAACCCCGTTGCCTTAACGGCCAACCTCTCGGTTTTCGTTCGGCCGCTGAATCCCCGCCTTGCAAAAGCAAGCTTCATTTTGAGACGAGACCCCAACACCAACCAAAACGCTGTTGGGTGGTATGCTTAGCCAGGGTTGATACACGTTGGTTTTCTCTATCGGTACTTTCCCCATTCTTTCCGGGGATCCTTCTAGAAAACCTCCGGAAACCCAAGGGAAAACGGATCTGGTTCTTGAAAAGCACGATGGCGGAAAAGGATGGCAAAGGAATCAACCCCTAGACCGGTTTAGGTGGTCCTGGCGTGGCTTGGCGCATGGTTTGCGCCAAAAAAAACCGCGCGCCTTCGGGGCCGCAGGCTGTCCTGCCAGAAGAAGCCTCGGTTGCGTTGGCCCGCTCGTGTCCCCAACAAGACTTCTGGGGGCTTTTTATACCGTTGGACCCCCCAACATGGTATTTGTCCTGTTGGCTTCCCTTTAAACAACCACAAACAAGCGGGTACGCTAAAAGAGAATACCCGTATGTATGAGAGTAACAAGAATCATGGCCGCTATGTTGATATGGTGATAGTGAAATACACACCTGCCATGTTGTGGTGGACCAAATCCGCTTACCAGTTGAGATTCAGAGACTCTGAAGGGTTCTTTTCGAAGGTCAAAAAGGCTGGGGTCGAAGAGCAACCATATTTTTTTCAGCCACGGGCCCAATATTTTTCTGGGCGGAGCAGTTTCGGTAGGAATCCTGAAAGCTGTTGACGCCAGGGGCCTTTTGACCACAGCACACATGGTGTTGGGTCCAGGACCACATCTGCTCCCCAAGCCTACAATTTCGGAAGGAAACTGATTGGAACTGAGAGATGCTTGAAATTACCAAAAGGGCAAGTAGAGCTTGAACTCTGTCTGGGGTTCCGGAATCCATTCTGGAAGAACCCACACTCGTTGCCAGCCCGAAGTGCTGATGCCTGTATGCCTGGAAATCGTCTTGTGGCCAGCGAACAATTCAACCAAATGCCACGTGCTTTGCCGCCAGACCATTGAACAAGCAAAACCCGCTGGGAGTGAACTTCAACTTACCTGCAGATTTGCTGAAAGAAATCCACTCGCCCACCCCCGTTTGGCCGTTTTGCCGCAGACCATGGCATGTCAGTTGCGGTTGGGGTTCCCGGCAAGCTAGGGAGCTTTCGCCCAAGTGTCCTTTGCTTGAAATGTGGATTTGGGTGTCTCAAAATAGGGGAAGCTAAGCAAGCCAAACAGGTACCCTCAAAAAAAACCGAGACACCCATTTGGAGCCTGGGTGTGGGCATGGACAGGCCTTACGGCTGTCTCAAAATTGGTTGAAAAGTCCCATTCTGAAGCTCCGGTGACGTGGAACAATTCGCGGCAACTCGACCCAATGGAAGAGGACAGAAGGCCTTTCTGAGATGGTCTTCAACACTTTTCAGAGGCTCACTTGCCCAAAGGACCTGCAAATAAAAGGCTAACCTTTTGGGACCTCTACTAAAAATAGACCAAAAAGGGAAAACCAAAAGGTCAAAAGGTCGGCTTTGACTGAGGAGGGTGAAAGGATGTGAAAGGGCTTAGGGTCCTTCTCTTGGGGTCCCGAAGCCCACTGAGCAATTCCTCTCATCCATCACAAGAGGACCAGCCGTCTGCCGTCTGTCCAAGTCCCTTCAGACACACCCAACGAGCTATTAGGGGGTTCTGGAGACTAGGATGGCTAAATTCCTTCCGGCCACCAACAGGGGGTGGTAGCGTGGCTCAAATGGCTCCTCGCGTTCTATGTCGGCTTCCCCTTGCAGGAGGGCCCAACTGCACGCCCCTGGGAAAATACCCCTATCCTCCAAGTATCCTAGTATCCCCTATCCTGCTGTGGATGGACAACATCCACGACTCGCAATTGGAATGGATGGTTCAACCCAACTCCAAGTGTGCAACTTCGTTTTTTCACCGGGACCCCCGGCTTCCTTTTGGCTTCCCTTCAAAACCACAAAAAAAAAAGAGAGGCTCAGATGCCCAGCGGCATTGGGACCAAAAGGGGGGATTCCTTACTTGGTTGGTTGAGGTTAGAGGAATCGGAACCCTTCCCCAAAAACAGAAGTTGAACAAAGGGGGCGGAATCCACTGGCTGCTGGGAAGGAGGGGCACCTTCTCAAACCAAGCCACACCCCGGGCGTCCACTCCGCACCGTCCGAGAAGTTTCAACCTCCGAGGGCGCCGCAGGAGCCCAGCCCCGCAGGCCGCGCTGGCCACCGTCCGCAGCCTCGACGCGGTTTGCTACGGAACACCAAGAGAGAGAGTAATTCTTCCCATGCTACATAGGAAGTAAGCATCCACATAGTACATCAGGAGCAAACCTTCACATAGAATAGGGAGTAAGCCTACACATAGCACAGTGGGAATAAACCTCTACATGGCAAGCAAACCTCTTTTTTTAGAGAGTGATAGTGTGGGTCAAAAAACGGTACCCCCAATAGAAGCCTGGCAAATGGAACCAAGGACTAAAACCTGCGGTCCCCTGGTGGTTAAATTTTGACCCATATCCGTGTACTTAGAGGGGAAAACAATACTATATTTGTTTGTGTGAGTTGCCCCTCTACCTATGACTTTCTGCCAACCAAAACACTGATAGCCACCTGCAGAAGGGTTGTGGGTTCTGTTGGACAAGGGCCAAAAGGGGTCGAGGATCCCTGGAACACATGTACCCAATGCTTCCCGTTTTAAACGCCCTCGAGGTGTATTTGGCCCCTGGTGTGGGGAGCTCGCTAGGGTTGTTGGTTGCAAAATCGCCAATGCGCCGAGCCACACCTTCTGGTTGCTTTAGCCCGGCCGAACAAAACATGAAAAGCATGTCCAGTAGAGTGCTGGATTCCCTTTGAAACAATTTACCCATATCGAATTGCCCAAATCGTTGGAGCCCAAAGAATCCACAATGGATTCCATGTGTCCCATCCAAACCATGCAAACTTAGATAGCATTCCAGGAAAGGCCCTATCCTGCATCCGAAGAACTGCCAACACTCCGGGTGAAGGCTGGAGGACGACTTGCTTGCCACATGAGAAGTTTCGCACCCCACAGACCCAAAAAACCTTCAACTGGTACCTACCGAAAATCTATTGGGTATGGGTCAAAAAAATAACAATCACCAGGATATGGACCGGTGTTGGTTTCCATCTTTCCAGTTCCCGATCGGGCTTGCACCATTTCAGGGTTACCATATTTTTGACCCAAAGCTCGATCCAAGCGGCCATCCAAGGGCCTGTGAAGTTGCTTTTGTATTCAGGCGGGTTCTTTGGAAAGGTGGCCTTTCGGAGAAAAAGCATGACGGGCTCCCCTGGAAAAAATGGATGATAACACCCACCTAAACCAGTGGGACCCCATCTATTTGTAGCCAAACCTAAGCTGAAAAATTTGGACACCTCTGGTTTGGAGCCGAGGTGAGAGATACCGCTCGGAACAGACCCAGCCGTGCTGCCCTGAGCGGTTTTTGATCGCCTTCCAACGACCCATTTTTCGAGGGTAGCACCTGGGGGCCTGCCGCCACTGTCTGGTTTCCGAGAAAAGTCCAAGTGGTATTTTCGGGGCTTCCAACCCAAAGACCCAAACAGCTTCCACGAAAAAGCAAAGGGGCATGCAGCATTAGGTGTCCTTTTAGGTTGGAAATAGATGGCCCTGGTAGATGATTAAGCCACCAGGTAAACCAGTGCCATCTATTTTTCAACCAAAACCACCAAAAAGGACACCTATCGGCCACAGAAAATCCTGAACCAAGACGTTTAACCAGCTACCCGCAGCCGAGCAGAGCCGCCCATTTTGATCTTGCCGGACGGTTTTCGAGAGGCCCCAGTGACCGAGTGCCCGAGTTTGGTTCAAAGCGGCGCCAACGTTCAGTCCCAACCTTTGAAACAGCTCCAGGGGTGCCTTCCCCGTTCTTTCGAGGGATCCTTCTTTCTAGAAAACCTCCGGAAACCCAGGGAAAACAGCTGTTTTTTTGAAAAGAACGATGGTTGAAAAGAATGGGGAATCAAGCCCTAGAACAGCAGCCGTTTACGTTCTTAATCTTCCGTGCCCCTCGCAAACCAAACCAAAACCAATCAAGGTTGTCCTTTTGGAGGAAAAGGGGGCAGCCCATGTTTTTGTCCACAAAGCAGTTTCAGTGTTGCTTCCAAAGACAAGTTGCTGGCATACGCAGGATACAGTATTGAAAGGTAGGTAGAGGTTGGTTTCTTAGATGGTCCACGCCAAAACGCAACTGTCAGTGGTTGAGGAGAAAACCCAAAGTCCGAAGTATCAGAGGACATGGGGCAATTGGGTGGTCCTTCTGCTGGCTTTTGTGGCAATTTGGGCTGTCGCCTCATCCCGTCCTCCCCAAATCAACAGATTGTCAGTTGCTCACACGTTTCTCGAAATGAGAGTCTCGCCAGTTCACCTTCCCAACGATGTAATCACCCCAGACCCTGAAACCTCCAATACAGAAGGGAAGCCTCAGCTCGCTCGTTGCCCCTTGAGTTGACCTCGCTCGAGGGAGGGATCTGTTTGAATGACCCAAACTTGAGCCCTGCAGCGAATGGAAACGCCTCCCATGAGAGATCACCCCAAACCCGGAAAGAAATGACGCGAAAAAGGGGCCCGATGTAAAGCGATGATGTCCAACATACGACAAACCCAATTGAAGTCGACCAGAAAATGCTACAAAGCATCCCCACCCTGAGTCACAATCACGAGCCGGTAGGAACAATAGGTAGCCAAAGACACTCATAAGAGAAACAAAACTAAACCGAGGCAATCAAACAATGTACTAAACATACTGGGTCGATTGGAGTGACTTCCTCGACAATGACGGCATGCGGTGTTTGTTTCAATTTGAAAGGCTGACTCCTTCAAAACCAAAATCTGAGCGGATTCTGACTGGGTGCCTTAAACTATACATTTGCGGGCGGGAGGGGGTTCTCAACATTGGCTGTGGGAGCGATTTCCCGTTGAACCACCATGTGGAGGCAGCTGCCCAAACTCGGCTCGCCTCTCGGTACGGTGCCCTCGCATCCACTAAAAAGTGTATCGCTGGGCTCGGGATGAAACTAGGGCCAGGCAGCCTCAACTTGGCATTTGTTTCAACCCTCTGTAACCGTGAAACGCGGAAGGTTGAAGGCGTGAAAGGTTCCTTCGGCCCGGTGCACCGACGCATCGGGGGAGAGAAGGCACTGCATCCTCAGAAACCAAGAAGCAGTTGGCCACCGAATAATTGGATTGAAGTCACCGGGCTCTTCAAACGTATAAAGTCCAGCAACTCAGGGGGTGAGACACTATTACAGGGTTGCTCCCACACTTTCGCCAGGCTCGAAGTTTGACCCCCCCCCAAAACAAAGTTGGAATATCCTTGACCAATTTGGCCTCAGCGGCAGTCTCCCCGTTTCCGATCCATTTGAGTTCAATCCAAACAGGGAAGACAACCTGAAAAACAAAAAGAGCCTGGTGCGGCAAGGGTTTGGCCCGTGCAGAAGCGGCTCCCAGGCATGGGTTTTAAAACTTATACCATAAAGGGGGCCCCCCACCAAAACAGAACCTAGTAGAGTCACCCTGAAAGAAACAAACAACGGCCACTTGCGATTTGGGTACTTGTTGAATTTGGTGGTGACATATCATTTTTTTGTCTGGGCCGTTTTGGGTTCTGAGGATCCTGCTCTGGCGATTTTCAAATCGCCCGCTGAATTCGCCTATTTGGGCAGCCATTGGGTGTGGTGGTTCAAGATGCGACTGTTCCCAAAGTGTGTCTCGTTCCAAAACGTGCTTCCACACCTCCAGAAAATCTCTCATAGGAATTCAAGATCTGCGGCCCATGACCATGGGGCGCCCGTGTTTTTCTGTTGACTCAAGGGAAAACCCTCGCTCCATTGGACAAACAAAGGAACCACCACTGGCCTGGGCATCTTGAACCACCGGAGCCCAGACGCCCTGAACGCAGACTCTACGCAAGGGCAGCCGGAGGCCCCAAGCCTGGCAACCACCCTCCGGGCGACACCCAACAAAAATAGACAGAACTTGTCGCTGGTAACGTGCCAAAAAGGGCAACTCTGGCCATTGGGAAAAAGTATCTGGCCAAACTTATTTTGAGGGTAGTGCCCAAAAGCCAAGGGAAGGGTTCATGAGCCTTATATCGCGCGGCCAAAAAATGCAAGACAGGACACGACTCCACGACTGGCAAGTTGCACGAGAGAGCGCGCGTGCAGCAAGTTGCAGAGGACGCACGCAGCTTGAAAGCAAACTCAGTCTTTTACAGCGGCGCGGTGGGACAAAACCCACTCTGCGGTCGACTCTGCGGTTCGCGCGACATGCTGCATAGATCGGCGTGGTCGAGGCTTAAACATTCAAGGTTTTTACAGTTTTTGCGGCACTCGCGACCCTCTGCGCGAATCGGCGTGGTCGATGTGCAAAAACTAAGGGCTTTCGATACTTGTTGTTCTGCCGGGGCGACTCTCCGCAGCTTCTCTGCGCAGGTGCGTTGTGCATGCTGCTCTGTGCAGCTGTCTCCCTGCAAGCTGCTCTGTGCAAGATTCTGCGTGCATCGTTCTCGATGCAGGGAACTCGGCCCAGCATCCTGGAGAAACTTGCGTCGAGAACGTCCGCGAACAAATTTGCAAAGAGCAAGTTGCTCACGCAGCTTGCGCAGGTAAACTTGTACAGATAACTTGCGCAGAGAAACTTGCACAGATTGCATCTTGCGCAGGGAACTTGCAGAGTGAACTTGCGCAGAGCTTACTAGCGCAAAGAAAGTGCAAGGGTGCAGAGAAACTTGAACAGAGAGGCTCTCGCAGCTACGACTCGAAGGCATGCCTTCTGGCTTGAAAGACGAGCTCGGCACCAAAACTCAAAAACGCGGTAGAACCTCCTAACACAGTTTTCGTGAACACACAAATGCGGGAAATCAACGGACCGCCAGAAAAAGACAAAAAAATATGATGCTTTCGCGTGGCCCAGCCCTGGCTCTAGTTGCAACCCAAAGAAGGGCACCAGCTTGGAGGTCGGGGCAAGCTAAGTCTAAGAAAAAGGAAAACCTAAGGACGCCTAGCATCACCTAACCCAAGTCCTATTTCAGCTTTCCGTCTATCAGGAAGAACCCTTAGGGGTACAAAACACCCACCCACCAGGGTTGCTCCAAACATCTCGAGATTTAGAGCACGGGGGAAACCATCGGTGAGCTAACTTGCTGAAAGCTGCGAAGTCCCCATCAAGAAGCACGGGCCTGTCCTTTTTAGGGGCCCCCCGAAATGGAAACCGCCAAAAAAAACGGGGCAGCCTCAAAAACGACACACCCACATAGAGCACTTGAAAGGCGCGTATTCATAGGCCCCTTGGGTGCCCGTTGGGGCCTACACCGGATTGGGTTAGGGAACCATGGATAACAGACCTTTCTGCGATAGGCCATTCCTGCAATCATTGCCCTTTGCAAAGAACCCCGCCACTCACAGCTGGGCTGCCCTCAAATCCCCTGCTAAAAGTTTCACTTTCAGTGGGTTAAATTCGAAAACCCCCACTAAACACTAAAAGGCTAAAAAGCTAAGGAACCGGATGGCTGGGAGCCACCAAGACAGAACGAGTCTTCTCCTTTCGCCGGCCCTTTTGGCGGGGGCGCTTGGCAACCCTTTCGCCCGGAAACGCCGGAAACGCCGGATCACAGAAACAAGCTTTGCAGCATTCGCATGAATCATTCACCAGGATTGGGCAAAATGTGTTTAAACAACAGAGCTGTTGTATCCTTGAAAGGGAAACCCAAAGGTGGTTGATTGAAGTTCCAGCGGTTTCATGGTGGTAAACACCGTGAGTGCATCGCCCAACCCCTGCAAATCATTCACGTCACCGAGACTGGGCTTGGAAATCCCTGTAGGATCTCCCGAAGCTTCTGCTGCCTCGAATCGATGAAAGTTCGATTCCACCCCACCGGACTGAGGGTGACCACTGACAACTGCTTGCTGTTGCTCAGCAGGGAATGAGAACTGGAATGACCCCTACAAACCATCTGCTATGGTTTCCTTCAAGGGAACTAGGTTCATTCTCCAAACCCGCCATTCCCTACCTATCGCACCAAGACTGTCCAGCTTCCCTCAAACCGAATCCGTGGCTTGGAGCCGAGTCGCTGGCTTGGAGCTGTTACGCGGGCTACCTCTACCAGAGCCGGCTTCAAGTTCCCGAGCCGATTCAAATCAACTACCAGGTCCTCCAGTGGAGAGGTTAGAAGAAGTTGGCACCATTTTTGTTTCTGTAGTACCAACTTTTTTGTGTACCCTCTGTGTAGGTACCCACTTTTTTTCTGTGGGAACCCTCCCAACCAAAAAAGGGGTGAGAGGTCGGGCACCAATTGCTGGACCTAGAGGTAAGCTGAACTGGGTGCTCAAAATTTAACCGGGGGGGCAAACCGGAATTTGAGTTTCCATGTTCCACTTACCAGGGCTTAAGCCATTTGGGTTAGCCGGTTTTTTGAGCCACTGCCAACTGGAACTGTCTTATGCTGGAGAAAACGAAAGAACCCCAGGCCATTCAGGGCAGTGCTAGCTATGCCAGGAGTGTACAGTGTAACCCCTGCTCTTAGCGCACTCGCACATCCTTTATTGGCAGACTTGCAGTGAGCTAGTGCACTTGAGCCGGTCTTCTTTTGATTTGGTAGCAAAGCAGGTGCGCACAGGTGCCATCATTTTGGCGGGGGGGAGAGATCTTACAAAATGTGTGCCATAAATGGTATGTGGTTGTGATATGGGTTGTTTTTTCAAAACTGCCTCTTTGGAAAGAATCCATGGCGCTCGAAACATGTGGGCTGGCAACGAACACTTGAACGATGGCTCTCATCATTTCGAGAAGTGCGTAAAGCAGCCGTTTCATATTGTTGCCATGCACCTCCAGTGAACATGCGCAGGGTTCTCCGTCTTCCAGATGGATGCTGTCAACAGAGTTCACTGGCCACACCGCGTTACTTGCAGGAACGTCAAACAACCAACAGTCCTTGTCCTCAGGTTTGCCCCTGCGTGAGAAGTAAACATGCACTGGTAAAACCAGCACGAACAGCATGTATATTCGGACGGGGCGCCCGAAAGCGGGCCTGTTTGGATATGTGTGCGTGTGTGTATATATATATATATATATGTGTTAGGAGAGTGCAACTGGGTGTGAATGGCCTGTTGGTGTCCTTTTGGGAAGGTTGAGATAGCTATCTAGACGTAATTATGAGGAGTGCTTAGTTTTTTTCAGCCAGAAAATTATCTACTTTAGGGACTTGCTTTGACTAGGGTTCCCCGGACTCATCCAAAGCCAACATGACTCCAAGTTCCCATTTGGCTTAGGGTACGATGTCAATCCCTGGCTAATCAAGCAGGTTTTGAACGTGGAAAACCTACGGTTTCCACCGTAGTCAACTTTAGCACCCAACAAAATCCCCGGCATTTGGAGGCGGGGAAGCTTCCCACTGAGCAGGCGACGTCTCATCGTCCAAGATCGGATCGCCGCTCCTTGGCCGACGAAATGCTCGCCAACATGAACCGCCTGGTTGCTAGTTGTGGTAGCTAGCCTTGTTTAGAGGGCAAGCGTCCTGCCCTTTTGCTAGATTTGATGGGTTTCTGAATGATTTTTCACGGGGTCCCTTGTTACGTGCTCGGACGCGCAAAAAAAACCGCAGGAAGGGGTCAAACAAACTGAAACCAATGGAATCCATCGGTTTTTGAACCAGACTGAAAGCACTAAGGGCATGTATGCCAAGAACTCCTTAGCTGGTTTGCATTTGGTTAAAGTGGACGCACAACGAGCCTGTGCTCTCCCTCCCCCGCACGCGCATTCATGTTAATTGGGCACCCTTTGGTGGACATCATTTACATGGGGATTTTTATGCCGCCAACCAGATGGGAGGGTGTTCCATCAACAGTCATACGCATATGTGCCGAGTTTGCGTATTTGGCAAGGTGTTTACCCGTTTTGCGACGTCAGGGTTCCCAAAAAGATATGTGCCCAATGCGTCGCAAGAGGCTGCTCTTTGCCCTATCTGAATGCGAACATATCAACATGGCAATGTCGCCTTTTAGCCTATATTGTCCACTTTATCGAGGGAAATCATGGGAAATAGATTTAGCCCCCTCCCTGTACATGATATCATCATATACTGATTTGGTGGCATAACAAGGGGAGCCGTTGCAACACAGTGACTATCAGTGGCTGGCGACTTGGGCCCATTGGGTATGGGTCATAATTTCACATGGCTCCCTTTGCTAAGTCTTTGAATCAGTAAGTGGGGACGCCTGCGCAAATCGGCAAATCATTCACCAACCGCAAGTAACCTGGGCCACTCCGAAACTTGGCGTCCGCGAAACAAGCCCAGCGGTGCAGCCGAAGGGTCCCGGATTTGGCGTCGACGGTCAACGGGACGCTCAAGTAGATGGTCTTCTCAGCTGGCGGCTTTGATTCCTGCGCGAAAGGCGAGCCAAGCGAAAGCCGACGTTGGCTGAGGTGAACCTAGTGGGGGTTCTCAAAATGGCAGACCCACTTTTGGCGATTTTGAAAAGAAACGAAAAGGGAAAAAACACTTCTTTTGGTGGTCCCCTGATTTGAGAAACACACTTGTGGGTGACCACAAGTGCGTTGGTTTGAGGCTTTTTATGAGCTTTACGTGGAGGCATCTCACACACAAACACACACACCTGGGTGGGTGGGACAGAGTCCCTACCCCAACTGGCTGCCATGGGTGGAGTTTTGCCCTATGCGCATGTGTATGAATATACATATTCGACTGCTTGACCACGTATGTGTCAGTGCCTGATACGATTGCCACCAGAAACCGATGGGGCCTACTCAACACTGATACCCAGCAAGCTGCAAAACCGCCACACCAAAAGACTGAAAAATGGGGGCGGGTGGGGATCAAAAGGTCCTTTACAGGGGGTGGACCATTGCTTGGAAAACCCACCAAAAACATAGTTGATTTTTCGGCCACACGGGAAAGAAGTTGCCCATGGTCAAAACTGGGGGCCTTGAACGGGAATATTCGAGTGGTACCCTCCCCATTCTCAGGGAGCCTTCTCAAACAATGAGCCACGTCCCTGGAAATAGGTGGATTCTAAAGAGAACCATGGGTGAAGAGAATGGGGAATCAAACCTTAGACATATACTACAAATATGTTCAGTAGTGAAATCGATTCCCTTTAAAACCAAGAAGGGAAAATACAAAAACAATCTGATGAACGGGCAGAAGCAATATGGCTGTGGCTCAAACATGGGGGGTCCAAAATGGAACCCTGGCAAATGGAAAGGTAGACTCAAACCTTCGTAACCCCGGCTGCTTGATTTTGAGCCACACCCATATACTGATGAAACCCCCCACTCCCGGCTCTCTCTGCCAAGGAGCACTGGAGCTGAACCTGAGCGAGGTGAAGCATTAGAAGGCGGCACGAAAACCCGGGGAAGGAGTTGCTTTTGGTACGGAAAGGGACCCTTTTTCACACACTGAAGGGGACCCCGCAAAAACCCACCCCCCGTTGGGAAAGACTCAAATATATCATGGTCGGAGGTGTTTGTTTTTTTCGGTGGTGGTGACATGGTGTGTTTGGAGAGTCCTAGGACAAGTTCTATGACCTTTTCACAGGCTTTCTGCACCTGGGGATCGTCAACTGGAGGTCCAGCCCTTTTGTTCGCCACGAGGACGCATAGGAGCCACGGACAAGGGGAAAAGGAGCCCGCCCGTTTTTGTGAGGAATGTGTGGCCACTCCAAACCAATTGTCAGTTGCTCATTCACCCCTGTGGCTTATGGAGTTTACTGTCACCTTCGGATACATCAGGAAAATCACAATAAGTGAAGGGTGGTTCCCCCTTCAGTAGGGAGTATATAATTCATTGCAGGGGGATTCCTCTGCCTCTAGCCTGGTTCTCTGGAATGCCGTGTCCACATTTGGCCGGCCAGGGGTTGGCATTTTCCGATTCATTGAATCTAAGGCAAACAAAACTGCCTGCCGAAACAGGGGCATATACTTAACCACATGTTCTACGAAGGCAAAAGCACATCAGACCTCGGGCAAGGCTTTGTTCGACTCATGTAGTCAAAACGAAAAACAAGCCGAGAGCAGCTTGCTGAAACTGTTTGGATCAACATCTGCATCATACACACCACGGTTGCTGGGCATGCGGCGTTCATGAAAGCCATCTTGCGGCTTACTTCGTGAGTGGACCTCAATTTTCCGGTCTGTGCTTTGGTCGCCGAGCACTCGAGCTTTGGTCAATGCTGAACTCCCTGGCTCCTTCTTTTCCCAAAACAACGCTTTTCCCGACGCGGAATTCGTCTGGATTTGTATGCATTTCTGCACAGAAATCGAAACGGCCTGAGACAAAAGGATTCGCGCCCGAGGTGCTGTTGGAAGTGCGCGTGCAGCTTCTTCAAGTTCTGGGCGTCCCTGTCACAGTCCCGAAGGTGCAAGCGGCGCTTTGCTTTCGGCGGTTTGCGGCTCCCCAATTTCGGTGATGAAAAAGAAAATCCGGCGCGTGGAAAACCCCCAGTGCAAAGTGTGCGCCAAAAAAAAGTTCTTGCCCAAGAAAACTCCACAAGGTGTCACCCCTTCAGAAGTTGCAATGTTCATGCTAGGTTCCAACGACCATGCCTCGTAATTAGAGAGGTCCAAGCAGGTCGCTAAAAGAGAAGCGATGATTACATGCCGCCCTCGCGTTCGCATGGCTGGATATCCCTGGGTTGCGTGGAAATCCCAGATTTGAGACAGGGAAGCCCCTCGGATTCCGCGAGCGTGCACTCCCTGGGCCCCAAGCTCAAACCCTGTTCAACGTGCAGGCGCCCCAGTTAAACGGGACCCCTCCCCCAACCCCTAACAAGTTGTTCCCCAGATAGCTGAAAGCTATAGGGGTTCTAACTTCTCATACAGAGGGGAAAGTGATTTGCGAGATTGACGGGCTGGTGCTAGGGGTCGTGCAGTTTGGGGTGCTGGTGTAGGTTCTGATTGGGGTGCTGTTTGAGGTGCTGATGGCAGTGCGGGCGCATCTCTCCAAGATTGACGGTGGGGTGCTTGCGGGGCATGCAGTTGGAGGCTGCTTGTGAGGTGCTGGTGACGGTGCGGGCGCATTTTTGCGACACTGACGCTCGGATGCTATCGGGCATACAGGTGACGGTGCAGGCGCATGTTTGCATCTTGACGGTGGGGTGCACGGGGGCATGCAGCTTAGGTGGTGTTTTGGTATTCTGTTTGGGGTGCTGGTTGATTTTTGCAAGATTGACGGCTGGGTGTCTTGGGGGTTGCTGTTTGGGGTGCTCTTCAGGGTGATGGTGTGGGCGCATGTTTGCGAGATTGACGGCTGGTGCTGTTTTGGGATGCTGTTTGGGGTGCTGTTGGAGGTGCTCGTGACGGCGTGGGCGCATGTTTGCTCGATTGACGGCCGGATTTTGTTTGGGGCATTCTTCGGGGGGTGCTGTTGGAGGTGCTGGTGTGCAAGCATTGCTATCTGGGGTCTATGCTGGTTTCCCCTTTTTGTTAAAAAAACACAAAATGAAGTCTAAGATAAAACTAACAAATAATAATAGCAATAATAAGTAACAAATAATAATGATACATAGGGAAAGCAACATATATATATATATATAATAATAACAATAATAATACGAATAATGATAATAGTAATGATAATAATAATAAGTAACAAATTAATAATAATAATAATGATAATACTAATGATAATGATGAGTAACAAATAAACAATACTAATAAATACTAATACCAATAGTTATAGTAATAATAATAAATAAAAATAATAACAATGTGTAATAAAGCAATAATAATGATAATAATAATAATAATATAATAAGTAATACATCAAAAATAATGATAATGATGCTAGTAACACGTAATAAATAATAATGAATAACAATACCAATAAATATAGTAATACCAAATAGTAATGATACTAATAATACATAAGTAATAATGATAAGCATGATAATAATAAGTAATCAATAAGTAATAATAATAAATAATAGTACCAATAATTATAGTAATAATAAATAATAATGATGATAATAATGATATATAAATCATAGTGATAATAATAATAGTAATAACAGTAATGGTGAAACCAACAACAATAACAATAACACTAACAATAACAATAGCAATATCAATAGCAATAACAATAATAATAACAAAAACCATAAAAAATAATAATAATAATAAGATCAATCAATCAATCAATCAATCAATCAATCAATCAATCAATCAATCAATCAATCAATCAATCAATCAATCAATCAATCAATCAATCAATCAATCAAATCAATCAATCAATCAATCAATCAATCAATCAATCAATCAATCAATCAATCAATCAATCAATCAATCAATCAATCAATCAATCAATCAATCAATCAATCAATCAATCAATCAATCAATCAATCAATCAATCAATCAATCAATCAATCAATCAAATCAAATCAATCAAATCAATCAATCAATCAATCAATCAATCAATCAATCAACTCAATCAATTCAATCAATCAATCAATCAATCAATCAATCAATCAATCAATCAATCAATAAATCAATCAATCAATCAATCAATCAATCAATCAATCAATCAATCAATCAATCAATCAATCAATGAAATCAATCAAATCAATCAATCAATCAAATCAATCAAATCAATCAAATCAATCAATCAATCAAATCAATCAAATCAAATCAAATCAAATCAAATCAATCAAATCAAATCAAATCAAATCAAATCAAATCAAATCAAATCAAATCAAATCAAATCAAATCAATCAAATCAATCAAATCAAATCAAATCAAATCAAATCAAATCAAATCAAATCAAATCAAATCAATCAATCAATCAATCAATCAATCAATCAATCAATCAATCAATCAATCAATCAATCCTATCCATCCATCCATCCATGCATCCATCAATCAATCAATCACTCAATCAATCAATCAATCAATCAAATCAATCAATCAATCAAATGAATGAATAAATGAATGAATGAATTAATGAACACATGAATGAATCAGAACAAAACAAATCAAATCAAATCAAATCAATCAAATCAAATCAAATCAATCAATCAATTAATAATAATTAAAAAAAATCATAATAATAATAATAAAGTATAAACATAATAATATTAAAATAATAACAACAATAATAATAGCACTAATAATAACAATAACAATAGTAACAACAACACGGTTCGTGAATCCGGGGTAGACAGTACCATGTCAGGGGCACACCCATCTCCAATGGAAAATGCCGCTACGCCCTTCGGACACCCCACGGATTTGAGGCTTCAACGTTGCCTGTTCAAATGGGTTCCAACTATGACAAAGGCTTGCTCGCAAAAAGTTGGGTGCGGGGCAATGGGATGTTGAACCTACCTACATTGCATGGAGGGTCCTTCTCTCGAACAGCTAGTGGCCAGTTTCAAGGAGCATTTGAGCTAACCCGTCGAGGGAAATGCTGCTGGTCAAAGGAACTTTCCCTGGCCCCGTTTTTTTTTTTGGGGGGGGGGGCCGTGGCTGGTGAGTGGCTGCGTGTTCCAATGGTTAAGGCCCCCACTGAAAACACATGGGAGCGGGAAAAAATGGTACCCAAAATGGAACCCTGGTAAATGGAAACGAGGACTCGGTCCCCTGGCAGTTTAATCTTAACCCATACCCTCAGACTCTCCATATTTTGTCTACCCTACAGATAGAGCGTGGCACTAGAAGAGACTTCAAATGGTGATAGAATGATCTGTCTGTCATATTGACCCACTTCCCTCCCAGGCCATGGAAGCCCGATCAGGCCATGCAAAAGGTGCCAGCAACTGATCTGTTGGCCGCTTGAAAGGGAAACCGAAATGAAAGGTGTCCACGCCACAGTCCTCCCAACCCGTTGGACTCTTCAGTCTGAAGTCCCAGATCACCGATGAAAAAAAAAGGGCGCAGGCGCAGGCGGCTCGCCCAGAAGTCCCAGAAATTCTGACGAGGGAGGTCCCATCCACATGGCGGATCACTGGAAAATGGGTTTGAGTTCTTGATACCCTCTTTGGGCTGGCACGGGCTGGCACCCAGCGAACACCACCGGTTCATCTGGAACCTTTTGGGGCTCAGTTTTCAGACAAACCAGGGAGGCCCTGCTCACACAACACAGGTCTTCATCTTAACCAGGGGCCAATGAGACTGTCACAAGCGCTTGCAAGCCACCTGAGTTTCTCGGGAGATCAGGGAGCTTCTAAGGTAGTTCAAGGGACACCAAAAGAAAACCACCCGATTTGGGGGAACCTCTATTTTGAGAAACACCCATCAATCACTGGCGAACGCCGCCGATTTTGCACCCTTTGACTTTCGCTTCGGGGGTTCAAGCAAGAATCCCAAAAACAGAGCCCCGTGGAGACATTCCCTATAGAGTCAACACAAAAAGAAAGAGCACGGGTTCACCAGCTGATATGGAGTGAGAGGTGGCCTGAAAGGGGATGCCTTTGTTGCACTCGAACGTCGCATCTGGGCGCCCCGACTCAGGCGAGAACTTGGGCTTGTCCTTCGGGAAGTTGTCGGTCAGCTCCACCTTGGCCGTGCAAAGCGAGCAGATGGGTGGCGCCTTTTTGTCTTTTTGGAGGGGGCCAATTGGTTTTGCTTGGTTTGAAGGGAACCCAAAGAAGCTGGGTGGGACATCCTTTTTGGTAGGGTACCCTTTGTTGGTGGTTGTATTATTGAAGGGAACCAACAGAAGCCATTCTGGGCTGTCCCCTAAAAAACGACCCTCCGAAAAAATCGGTGGCACACCCAGCCAACAGGTATAGTTCACATTCTCTAGGAAATGGGTAGGACATCCACGAGGGGGTCATATGCCGATTGAGTCGTCTCTTTCCAACAATCATGGACGTGGGGGTTTTGGGCCACTAGCATAGCACTTGTGGGAGGGTTCCTGGAAGATCAATCTCCTCTTCAAGAGACCCCGTGTCAGGTGCCATGTTGGAGAGGGGGGGGGTGGTCTTCTAAAATTCCGATCCGATCAGCTTCCATACTTGGCGGGAGGGTAGTGACTATGAGTCCAACACCTTTCTTTCGCCTTGACTCCCGGCCGCGCGCCGGTCGGTGCGGAAAGCACCGAATCAGAAGGAAATGGAAGACCTACTCGGATCCTATCACAAGTCGGGGACATTTCAAGGTTCGCTGAGTGGATCGGGTTGGATCCTCAAGTTCGGGACCTTCAACAGCTGAGCTCAGTTTGCCCCTGGATCAGCTTACCATATAGGCACTTGGATGTGATATTTCTGGGTGATGTGTTTTTTGAGGGTGTCCCATTCCAAAGGGGGACCCCCCCCAAAAAACAAAAAAATCCACCAGGAGAATTCCTCCGGGGTCGACAATAGGTGATAACCATGGTTATACATGGAGCGCACACCGGGTTGACAAATAAACAACCGACGGTGGCTACAACCTACTGAGTTGGTTGATCACATTTGAAAAACCATCCCAAAGGCTCCAATCAAGGGCCCTCAAAATCGGTAGCTGTCCAAGGCTCCTGAAGGTTGGGTCGCTTCATACTAATATGGGTGTG
The DNA here is from genome assembly GCA_963377175.1 of Effrenium voratum. Lineage (NCBI taxonomy): Eukaryota > Dinophyceae > Suessiales > Symbiodiniaceae > Effrenium > Effrenium voratum. The sequence continues at coordinate 282,041 of CAUJNA010003254.1, read as the reverse complement.
CTTTTTTTTGAGGATACCTTTTTCTTTGTGGTTCGAAAGGGCTACAAAAGGAAACTGGTAGCTATTTTGGGGGGTATGGGGCATTGGGGCTAGAAATGGGACAAGGGCAAGCGGACACATGGGCTGGATGTTAAGCAACAAAGGAAGGAAGGAAGGAAGGAAGGAAGGAAGGAAGGAAGGAAGGAAGGAAGGAAGAAAGGAAGGAAGGAAGGAAGGAAGGAGGGAAGGAAGGAAGGAAGGAAGGGAGGGAGGGAGGGAGGGAGGGAGGGGAGGGAGGGAGGGAGGAGGGAGGGAGGGAGGGAGGGGAGAGAGGGAGGGAGGGGAGGGAGAGAGGGAGGGAGGGGAGGGAGGAGAGGGAGGGAGGGGAGGGAGGGGAGGGAGGGGAGGGAGGGAGGGAGGGGAGGGAGGGAGGAAGAAAGGGTCTCCGAACATGCCCAGGGTTTCCACTGCAGAATCAGCGTGAACCACACCCTTTGTCGAACAAAACCTAGAGGCAATGACGGAATCGTTTTGTGGGTCCCCCCTATTTGAAGACACACACCCTTATAGTTCCTTTGGAAATGGCAGTGGTCTTGACATGTGATGTTCAAAGGGAAGGCCCGCTGGCCGTCTCCAAAACCTGTTGGAAGCCAAAAGTGAACCGAACCGAACCGCATGGGCATTCCCAGAAGTTCAAGTCATATGTACTAGCAGGGTCTCCAAAGGAATACATTTTGGCCCGTTGAATATGGCATTGACCAGCTTTGGAAGATATTTGTATCTTTTGGTGAAGCCCTTGCGAAGCGCGTGCGTCTTTGCGAGCGCTTTACAGTGCTTGAATGGCTCATGGGACTCCGTGTGCCCATCGCCATATGGCCACTCTCCCTCGGAAAGCGGAAAGGATGCTGGGATGTTCGGCCAAGTAATTTTGAGGTGACAGCTCCACTTGGGACTTAAAAAGTGGGTTCTTATCCAGGTTGCAAACAGGTTGCCAGCTCCGAGCATGGAAGCGCACTGCAGACAAGGTGCGTAAAGCCACGCCTGACCTGACCGAGCTGCTCGAAAGGCGGGCGAGGCCACGGGTTTCGGCGCGCGCTTGATGGCCCTCTGCCTCCATCTTCCCCCAAACCAGTTCTTTCTCCAGATCGAGATTGTCCCGATACTTTCCGAAGAACGCAAAGTAAAAACTAAACTCATACAATCCCCTCCTAATCCGCATGGATCTGGGTCAAGAATTGGTATCCAAAATGGACCGACCGGCGGGAAATGGAAACAAGGACTAAAACCTGCGGTCCCCTGGTGGTTTAATTTTGACCCATACCCACATGTTCAGACTCTCCATATTCTGTCTACCCTAATGGAGCGTGCCGCATATCAGGATTACCTATTTATCAGGATTACCTGTTCTTGACCCACACCCACACAACCCCCTCCAAATCCACAATCTGGGGCCGACATTTTGGACCATTCCAGCCTGTTGCTTCGCGCGGAGCCTGGCAAGCGCACGACTTGTTGTCAGAGCTGTTCTTCATTGTTGAGTCGGTACCCCTCTTGGCGCTATTTCTCAAGGGGCCCCATTTTGTGGAGTTCCACCCCATGAGACAAACCCAACAGCACATTCGCTCCCAACTTAGCTGCATCGCTGGCTCCACTGTTCGGCTTGGTACCAAACCCCCCAAACACCCCCAACCGCAAGGGCCGTCCTGAGCCTTTGCTCTTCTTTGGCCTTGGGGTCTTTGGGGGGGAGGCTGTAGCTACGTAATGACGCTCCTGGTTTTTGCTTAAATGAAGGAACACCACAAAATCAAAAAGCGCAAACATGTAGCATTTCCCAGCAAAAAAGCTATTTTTTAAAAAACTCACACTGGACTCCAAATGGTGCCCTCAAAAAAGACCGACCCCACTGGGGGGGACTATCCATGAATATGAATGTTGCCCAGGGTAGTCTTGCTGGGGGCAGAACAAAACCGGTAATTCTTTCAGTGAATTCCGGCATTTTCCAATAGTCCCGCTTAAGGGAGACGAATCCAGGCATTTTAAGACAAGAGAGTCTTACTTGAGGGACACAACGCATGTAATTCACATGTATGTTCTCAGTGCATCCGGCTTTGCGTTGAGCTAGTTTTGAAGGGAATCTCCTGGTAATCACAGAAAGTGCCCGCAAAGAGGGTACCTGGATTGCCAGTGGCGCTTACTGTTTTTTTCCGTGTAACTGTCAGGGCAAAGTATGGTTTCAGTGCCTGGATTTCCAGAAAACACCACTGCGAGGCCCGGAATCCCTGCAATCTGAGTCCCGCCTTTGGCCTGGCTGCAGCCTCGGCGAGGGCTCAACTGGGTGTCCCTGCCCTGCCTATTAACGGAAGGAAACCATCGGGGGGTTCCCAAACAACGAGATTCTGCAAATAGATGGGTTTCCCCATATTAACAGAACCCAAAAAGGACAAGAGGCAAACCCCCTCTGACCCGCGGACAAATAAAACATGTTCGGCAAAAGGGTAAAGACAAATTGGTTTGCCCCCCCCTCCCCTTCCCCCGGTTTTGCAAGATTTGGCTTCCCCTGTCTTGTCCTCCCCATAACAGCAGACCGCTATCAGTTGCTCATGTGCCATTGGACTGTGGGAAGGAGAACACGAGGAATTACTCCAACCGCCCAACCAAACCAAGCACAACCTGAAAGCTGAGGTACCAGGATGCGAGCTGGTCGTCTCCGTTTCAAACCATCTGCCCGAACAAAAACAGAAGCTTCTAGGGGTTGATTCCCCGTGCTGCTCAACCATGCTTCTTCACTAAATTGGACATCGCCGCAAACTGAAGACAGATTGACATGGCCAGGTAGGGTTTGCTCGCAAGCAGGCCAGGATTCACAAGCTTTGTCGCTTGAACGAGGTACTTGAATTGACTTCCGGCGGTTCACGATCCAACCCATCCTGAAATCAGGGATCCCCAGTGAGCTCGTCTTCTCTGCAAAGCGTGAAACACAAAAAAGGGGCAGAACCCATGCCACGAAAAGTTAGAAGGGATTGTGAACACCTGGGCCATTGAGACTCTGTCTTTCAGCTGCAGGATGTTCCGCGCTGCATCTTGCCTGAAGGAGATCGATTCAGCTACACTCGACATATCTGAGCGGGTCCTCCCCCCAAAGCAACAAATCTCAGCTGGCACAGGTCCAGTCCGGAAAACCAAGTAATGCGCACCCAGGATTCAGTTGGGGGTGTCGTTTTTGGGGGACCCCCCGAAATGAGGGTTTCCTGGTGGTTGCCCTTTAACACCAACCAGAAAGGTACCGTCCCATTTTGGGGATCTGGAACACTTGTGCACAATGGTCTCAAGTTCGTCCAACTCACTTCCTGACTGTTGGCCGAACAAGTCCCAAACTGTTCGTTTGCCACTAATGGTCTACCCAAAAAGTATATATATATATACAGTATGGCACCTCTTGTGCGTGTGTGTTTGTCTGTTCCGGAATACTCCGGCCCGGCCCAGGGCGTGACCACAGCAACACAAAGTATACTACAGCCCAATGCGGGGGCCCAGCAGGGACCAAGCACATCGAACGAATCTGCCAAGTCGCTAAGGGCTTGTTCTTGATCTCCCTCCTGTGCTCCTCCTTTTCAAGTTGCCGCGAGAAAGCGCCAAAGAGTCAGTTCTGGGTAAACATTCTTGGCCGAATAAGGCTCATGCCCCCTCTGACGCAGACCGCCAGGCCCTCGAAAACAACCCATTTGGAGGGCCAAAAACCATCGGAAGGCTCCAGAATTGCAGATCTCTGTATACTTTCCGGATACGCGGAAGCTGCTCCTTCCCAACGGCGAACTCTTCGGCTGTGATTTCAAGAAAGGTTCAGATGACCAGTTTACAGTGGGAAACACAGGGGATCCTTACATGAAAAACACCTGAACATTGCAACTTCTAAATGGTGGTTTCAACCTTTATTTTGGTGTTGAGAAAAAGCAAAACATGTCTCGAATGGCGGCAAAATGGAGATGTCTTTTAAGGAGCCCTGGAACAACTCCTTCATTCCCACCATGGTCTTTGGGAAGGCATCCCTGCAACAGCCTGGGGCATGAGATCAGATCCAAGCCCCGCTCAGCGGGGTCTATTTCTCTATTGCAACAGCTGGTCACCTCCAAACGTGGTGTTTGTTCTGTTGGAACCTGTACACTTGTAATGGTTTGCAATTATCACTTGCTTCTTGTCAAACTTGTAGTGGGCTGTGGGGGTGCCATTTCTTTTTGAGGGTCACCCCTGTTGCCTGGTTTCAAAGACCCAAACGGACAATCAGCCGAAAAAAGGGACACGCCCATAGGTCAACAAATGGCTGGGTATCCCCAAGTGTGGTATTAACTGAGATCCAACGACCCAGCTCACTGGGCCCGGCGTGACATCCCAAATGAATGATTGTCAAAACCAGGTCCTAAAGTGGTCTACCCAAAACCTTGAAGAAAAAAAATAGGGAGCTTCTTGATGCTGCGATTTCTGGCGACTGTTCCGTACCTTTCATCAAACCAAGCCGGGGGACATAGGGAAAAAGAGCGTCTGGCGCGGGTCAAGGGTCCATTTGGGCGTGGGTCAAACAGAAGTGCCCCAAATGGAACCCTGGCATACTCAACCCTGCGGACAAAAGCCTGCGGTCCAATGCCTGGTGGTTTCATTTTGACCCATACCCATTTCATAAACTCCCACTCCGACGTTGACCCATGGGCCGTGGCAGAATCAATCACGGCTCCTTCTCATTCTTCCCCCGCACCTAGGCGAAATGAGAAAGTCTGCCATGGGAAATGGATTGCACGGGTATGGGAAATGCCAAAAACAATTAACGTGTTTGTTTGCCACTAGAATCGTCTTCACAAAAGTGTAAAGTCCATGAACTCATAAAATAAATAATCTTTCTGCACATGAATGCCATCGTCGCGCTTCAGTCAAGAAAGCGGCCCACGTTGTGGATGCGCCGGCAAAAGCCAAACGCGAAAAGCTTGGGTCTGTTACAACTCCGCGGAACAAACCAAGCGCTTCGAGTCCAATGTCAGCTTTGATTTGTGTCCCAGACTTAAAGAGTGTGGAACATGTATCCAACCGTTAGCGGCCAGGCTTCGATTCGTCAGAGTACCCAGCCTCATCTGGAAGTCAACCAGGACGGGAGTGCATGTCATGTTCCGGGGAGAATGGGCCGTTTTAAGTTTCAAGGGGGTAGGTGCTGTAGCGAGAAGCAAAGGTGTGGTGACAACCTCAAAAAAACATTTCAGCCTTGGAGGGTGTCCTGCAGGTTCCATGTTGGAGGGACGGTAAGTCTCAAATTGAGGCGGTGATTGTTTCCTGGTGCTTAGCTTCCTTTGCCCCTTCAAATTTCCTCCAACGCCATCAAGCCCGGTTCCAACTTCGAGGATGCGAAAACCGCCGAATTGGTCCGCAGGAGATGTTTGGAGGTCCCCAAAAAAAGGAATCCATGTTGCTTTGCGTGGAAGCTTGCAACATGCAAGGTCCGACTCTATCTCCTCTAAGGCCTCCCTCCCATAGCGCCTGTTCAGATCCATGTTGGGGGTGCCTGGACCCTCAACCTGTTGAACAATGGATACCGGGCTGTCGTTTTCGGGGACCCCTCCAAAATGCCGGTTCTCCTTTTGGTTCCCTTTAAGCACCCCCCCAATTTTTTTTTGGGGTAATTACCCTAAAAAAGAAGACAAACCCGTATCGCTCCAATATGTTGGGCGACTGCCTCCCCAGCACCCCCCACCTGCGGCGGCACTGCAGGCGCAGGCGGGGGAATTCGCCCAGGGATCGGCGCAGCGGGGGCGGCGGCGGGCAGTCCAGGTGGCCGCCTTGCGAGTGAGACGCGCGACAGATGCGCCTTGGCCTGACTCTTTTGGTGGCTCCAACTCGGAAAATCGAAAATCCCTAGGGTTTCAACCAAAAGGTTCGTCCAAAGATCCAAATAGCCATGCATCCAACAGGTGGGTTCCTGCAAGGGGACCAAAGCCTGGATTCCGCACCCATCGCACCAGCAAGATAAAGTTAAAGTTTGACTTTTGGTGGGTCCAATTCGGGGAAAAACAACTCGTACTGTTTCACCCGGTTTCAAACAGCCAGAAAGTATTCTCGGTTGCTTTCTGCTCCGCTGCTAATAGTGACTAACTTTTGGTGGTTTAATACGGAAAACCCGCAAACAGTTATTCAGTCCTTACATCCCTTGGCAAAATGCACCAAAGATTTAGAGAGCCATATACTTGGAGGGGAACACAGGACTCTTTTTTTTGTCTTGCCCCTCGAAATATGACTTTCTGCCAACCAAAAGACTGACAACCACCAAAGTATCGAGGGCTCAACCTCTCAACGAGGGCTGTGACGTCGGGGCGCGCGGGCGGCGCCGGCGGCGCCCAGAAGGGGTGCGCCGGCGGGCGCACGTCCACCTCGCAGGTTCGGGGCGCGCAAGGGGTGCCATTGGAAGCCAGTATGCCCCGATGTCCCGGATCAACCACGACGTCAAACCCAAGCCAACCACCTTGGACTTCTGCTTGTTGTTGCTTTTTCGTCTGTGTTATGCGAATTTTGAAGGGCAACCAGAAAAGAATGCCAACGTGTTGGGTTTTGGGGGGGGGGAGGGGTCCAAATCCCGATTTTCGCACAAGGAAATGGGCAACCCTTTGGCGCCGCCTGCAAAAGCCCAGCGGCACAAATTGGAAGGGGGGAGAAGTTGTAACCCAACTGATCACGTATGACCCAGGGGGCTGTATCCGCAGCATACTGCTGCTTTTTTTAGCTGCGCAATAGTCTCCCGAGTCACGTGTGTAGGAACTCGAAATCTTCCAAGTCTTCCAAATCGCTTTGCTGCTGCTGTAGACGACGCACGCTCGATCGTGCGATCAAAGGAGTACCAGGACCCTGTTCCTCACTTCCAGAGTGGAGTTGAACAAAGTCCTCACTTCCTGAGTTGGTGGTCAAAAAATGGTGCAAAGTTGTTGTTTGCCACTAAAAGTGTCTTCCCAAAAAGCTTAAAGTTCTGGAACTCTTTGACTAAAATGGCCTTAGCCCGCTCTTACAGCTGGGACAATGAATATAAAGAGAGAG
>CAUJNA010003254.1:225000-270000 GCA_963377175.1 Effrenium voratum | reverse complement strand
AAGCCCCGTCCAATAAAAGCATAGATATCACAGCGTCCCGAGAAATTACCATCTCTCAGGTACCCTCTAATTGGTGCTTTGGAGTCCGGGTTCGGGATGTGAACCCCTGGTTCTTGTAGAGGCTTTGCAGGGGAGTCCCCTAATCCCCTCCATTTCAACACAAACCACCGGGCGTCAACACCAATGCTACCTTTTTGGGGGTAGGTGAATTCACCACCCATTCTAGAACCTGTTTTAGTGGTTGGATTGAATCGGATGTTCACTGGGGGCTCACCGATTTGGGTTTTGAAAAGCCCACGGCCATCTCCAAAGCGGCAGTTTCTGTCAGGCCCAGCGGCTGTAGTGCAGCTGCACCTTGCAATCCACGATATACCTCGCTCGAGCTTTAGCGCGTTTTGATTCGACTCGACCGAGATGAATCGGAGTCGTCTCGGATCACTATGAAAGCGGACAGAGATATGACATAGCGATAGTCATCCTGCTTTCATTCCCTTCCTTCAATCCCTTCCTGTGGAAGCTGGTGTAAGAATATGAGATAGGGGCCCTTTGAAGTCAGCCCGCGCCTCTCCACTCGCATCCCTTTCGAGATTGGCCGGAGGATTTCTTCCGGGGCCCTCAGGGGTTGTTTTCACCATCACCGTTTGCGACCCCGGCCTTTTCGCTGATGGCTGTGGATTGGGCCCTGGTGTTAAACGGACCAGTCCAGGGGTCCCCGCGAGCTCGTGGAGCATTTCTAGAAAACCGCCGCTTTAAGCCTGGGCAAATGGCCGGTTCTTGAAAAGAACGATCCGTTGAAAGGAATCTAGAATCCATTTGGATTGACCCGCTTGGATGTCGTTCTACAGGGAAAACAAGCAGGAACACCGCACGTTTAATGCCATTAGCGCGTTTGAAGCCCGGGAGGAATCCGCAATTCTCTGCAGGGCTTCGTACTTTTAGGGGCCAGGTCCGTTTGGGCATGTGGTTATATAGTTAGGAGCTCTTTTCAAATGGTGGCTTCTGTTGGTCCCCTTTCAGCCAAGGTAAAAGAGCACCCTCAAAAGAACGCACACCCACCCACCCGGTTGAACCAAATCTCTTGGGAAGCCATGCTTTACGGGGAGTCCTGGGTGGTAGAAAGTGGCAAGCTAAAACCCATGTTGTTCAAAACCACGGCCCCCTCCAGGTGTTGATTGTTGCCTTCAAACCCGTCAACAGGGCGGGGGGTGGGGGGGGGGGGGGGGCGGGTTTTGGGGTCCCCATTTTGAAACACTCCCTTTTAACTCTTCAAACCCTCCGCGCTTTTTGTTCTCCTCAGCGCCGCTTGAAGAGGTAAAACATGTCCTCGCGCTGCAGCGTGAAGCCCCGCCGGCCCTTCGGCTTGGTCATGCTGGTGCGCACCTGCTCCGCCGTGATCTTCGCGCCCTTCGTGGTCACGAAACAGGAGCCCAGGGTCTTGTCGTCCATCAGCAACTTCCTGCGGCCACGAGAAAAACGATCGAAAGAAAGAAAGAAAGAAAGAAAGAAAGAAAGAAAGAAAGAAAGAAAGAAAGGAAGAAAGGAAGAAAGGAAGAAAGGAAGAAAGGAAGAAAGGAAGAAAGAAAGAAAGAACGAAAGAACGAAAGAAAGAAAGAAAGAAAGAAAGAAAGACAGAAAGAAAGAAAGAAAGCAAGAAAGAAAGAAAGAAAGAAAGACAAATGCCAAACCTGGGATGATCTTTGCCCTCCTGCACAGACTACTTTTGTTGGTGCCTATAGGAAAACCATGATGCTCTAAGCTGGGGTAAGAGTACCGCACAACCCCACCACATCATTCAAATCATGTGGCTGTGGGTCAAAACCCTGTACCCCTGGTGAACATCAAAATAGAAATAGGTGGCAAATGGATGTTCATCCACCCCAAAATGCAGAAATCCATAGGTTATGCGTTTCCCATGGCCATATAGACCCTGAAAGAGTCCCCACTTTTGCCGAAACGGTCTGCTTCTCCATGTCATAGACTCCCACCAGCTCGAAGCGCGCATCCAAGTGCGCCAGCCGGGCATCAAAGTGGGCGTCGGAAGCCAGAAAGTGCCCGCCTGTACGTTGGGGGACCAGTTGCCGTACGGATGTGAGTCTTCAAGGGGACCCCAGCAGATGCGAAGGTTTCCTGTAGTAGTGCTATTTAAAGGTGTCCTATTTAAAGGTGTCCCCTATTTAAAGAGTCCCCCATTTGTTGAGTTCCCCATGGTGCCACATAATTGGTGCTAGGTCCTCCAGTGGAGAGGTTAGAATAAGGGTACCACCTTTTTTCCGTAGTCTATTTTAGTAGGGGAACCCTCCCAACCCAAAAAGAAACGGGTGAGAGGTCGGGCACCAAGTGCTGGCGTGGCCTTTCCGCAGCAAATGGCCGCAGGGCTTCGACACGATGCCGGCGCTCATGGAGATGAGCAGATCCGGTGGAGGGATCTCCAGCTTCTGGAAATCCCGATGAAGGAACTCAATCTTCGCTTTGCACTTGTACGCCTGAAGTCCGGGAGCTCGAATTTTGGCCCAAGCAGATTTCATGGGGGCTGGGAAAAAGGGAGCCCAAATATGCCCTAAATAAGGCCTAACACGGGCTTATTTGTCCTCCCTCCCCCTCCCCTCCCTCCCCCCCAGCCCCCATGAACAGAAACTTCTAGGGGTTGATTCCTTTTCCATTCTTTTCAACCATCCTTCTTTTCACAAACCGATCGCTGTTTCCCTGGGTTCTTGGATGGTTTCCCGAAAAGATCCTCTTGCCCAAGCATATTTCCCCCGGTGCCGGAGGAACAGCTCCCTCCCACAAAAAATTATATGAGGCTCTTGGTTTCAAAGACACGCCAAGAGGAGATCCACGCCTCTTGCCATGCAGGTTCAAAGAACACATTGAACCAAAAAAAGGAAGGAAACCTATTGCCACTTTCGAGTCGCCTTGTTGGGTGAATCAAAAAATTCAGAGTTACCCCAGCTGGAGTACGCCTTGGGTTGGGTTTCAAGGGAACCAAAACCAGCATACTCCTTTTAATCATGGTACCGCCTTTCTGGGGCCCATCGTTGTTTGGGGAGGGTGAAAGTGGCACAACTCCTATGGCTGCATATTTCTTTGAGGCCTTTGCTTTGGCTAAAACGGGAAACCAAAAGGAAATCCACCTTTTAGGGTGCCCCTATTTTAAGACACACCTATATGGGAAAAAGGTGGGGGGCTGATCAAAAAAGTCCTTTACCATGGGATGACCCTCATGCAAACCACCAAAAAGAATGAAAAAGGCATGCAAAGCACCAACAAAAAATGTGTTTTTCCCCACTAAAACTGGGAAAAAGGTTAGCAACTGGTCAACGTTGGGTTCCGGTGTTCGGCGCCTTGTGCGTGTCGACCCAGGCTAAAACCGCCGGGTCCTCGAAGAAAGGCCCCACCTTGGAATGCCACCACCCTTGGGCTGGGGTGGGGAGGGGAGGAGGGAGGGCCGGGGGAGGGAGGAGGGGGGAGGGGAGGGAGGGGCAGGGGAGGGTGGCAAAGTGTCCGAAAAAAGGAGCTCAACCCCCCACCCTCACCAAAGTTGCCCTTCTGGTGCAGTGGGTTTAAGTCTACCTCCTTCAATACATGGATTCCACAAACATCGCCGCCTTCCCGTTGAAGTCCACGTAGGTCACGTCCGGAAACACCAGGGAGGCTTGCAAATGCCAGTGGCAGCCCGGGTATAGGACTTTTTGGGCCTTCCAGGGTTGGCCAAGTCGATGAACTCAAACCATGGCTACCACCAGACTGTTTTCAGACGCCACCTTCTGTTTTGTTTGAGGGGCGACTCAGGCTTGGTAGTCTTGGTTGACATTGGAAGGGGAGCAACAATTTAAATTTTAGCAGTTAAGTGGGGATTTCCCACTAAACCACAATAAGCAAAAGTATATTTCTTTCCATGTAGTGGCAGTTGTTCAATCCCGGTGCCTTGATCCGTTTCTGCACCTCGCGGAAAAGAGGGAGATGAATGTCTTCCAGACCTTTGTAGGTCTTGTGGAGCCTACGGCTTCAAGTCTGCTTAGGAAAACGGTCACATGGCTGTGGGCCAAAACCCTTACCAAGAGCGAGGCTTCCGTCATCCTCCAAAAGAAGCGGACAGAAGGGGCTTTGAGACCCCAACCAGCAACCCACCCACGCCCAGCCCAACCAGCCACCCAAGCCAGGGACACGCGTGTCTGAGACTAGACTCACATGTCTGAGACTAGCCTGCCCAGCCCTCCTGAAACTCCCAGCCAACCAGCAACCACCCAAGCAAGCTCATCCCAGCCCAGCCCAGGCCCTCCACCAACCAACCCCAGCAAGGCCCAGCTCACTCCTGGCTGTGCATCGCCTTGCCCTTGCCTCGGGGATTCCTGCGGGCCCATGACATCAATTCGTCCAACGACGCCAGAACCTGTCCATGCCTGAATCGCCACTTGACCATCTCTGCTGCTTGCAGTCGAACCACAGACGCTGCGCGCTCGGCTGGGCTGAGGCGGGCAACGCACAGCGTTTACAATTCTTCAGCAAATGGAAGTTAGCCCTTTAGCACCGCCTTCTCCGCTTATTCGGTTTGAGAAATTGAATTTATCTGGGAGGGGTGAATGGACCTCGTTTGCAACGTATCGACCTGGCACCCAAGGTGATCGCCTGAGCTGCCACGGATGGGAACTGCATCTACCCACCAACCGAGGAAGACACGAGGATGTTTTGAAGACGACTGTCCTCTGGGTGCGCTCGCAAGCGCACCCTCTTTCCCCACTCACTGCCGGGGTGGATGAGCCAAGCGCCCCAAACCCAGTTTCAAAACTGGGCTGTCCTCAGATGCCCCGCGAAAAGCTTAGCCTTTAGAGGGTTGAGTTCGGAAACCCAACCACCGAGCCAACCAAAAAGATGTCCAAACAGCTCAGGGACCGGATGAACCGCCAGCCACCAAGTCCCCAAGTCACCTCTGAGAAAAAATCGGCGCGCCGTTTCGTGCCGCGGCCCACTGCGACTCCCCGGCGCCCGAAGCCTCGTGAGGCAAGAGCTCGAGGCCCCGTCTTTGCTCACCGGCTTGGCTGCACTTGCCGGGCGCTTGTGAGCTTGCACCATGGGATTGAGCCCAACGCGGTGCCAGAAAATTGGGCGCACCGGAAAAGGAAACACGAAAAACCCGAAGAAAGCCATGAAAAGCTTCTGTCAAACCAAAATCCGATGTGGATGTGTCGAAGGGAATCAAGAAAGACAACAACTGTGGATGGTGTGTCGAAGGCAAACCAAAAAGAAACAATAAGGAACCTGTGTAGGTGGTTGTTTTCCTTTTGCCGCGGGCAGCCAAAAGGATAGCAGCCAACTTGTGTTGCCGATTTCGGACGAACCTTGAGCCAAACCAGCTTGGAAACGGGCAGTTCTCAGCACTTACAAAACCCAGCCGAGTCATAGGGAAGCTCGTTGCAACATGACTTGTGAGTTGTGTTCTCAATCAAGGGAAGCATTCCCATCATGTAAACAAGCAAATCAAAGTCACCTGTGCAAGTTGAGGCTGACGACTGTTGGGGTCACAAAGGCCGCAAGGCAATGAGCATCCCCGACTGACCCCAACGAAAAAAGGTTCTTTGACCGTGGCACATACCGCAGGTCACCCTGTTGTTGGCTCCCAAGGTCCCGAACCCCAAAGCTAAAAATAAACATCCGGACGTTTCGACCACACCTCATGCGAATGCGCCTAATGGTGGCTGTCTGCCATCTGAGATTCTTTTTCACACACGGCCTTGCTCTCATGACCCTGGCAGGGTAGAAAGTTGGAGTAACACACGAAGTGAGGTAAGAGCCAAAGCACATCCATCTGTCAGCATTCCGTTTAGTGCCAGACCAGGCCCAAAGATCACCCTTGAAAGATGCAACAACAAAATCCGTGGGTTCCACTTTCCACAAACATTTATGTCCTGCAACAGAAAGCCTGTTTTGAGAGGCATCAAACAGATCCCTGGCCAGAAAGACCGCCAAGCTTTTCTGGTGTCAATCACGCCCTTTGTTTACCACGTCCAACGGCCATTGGCGTTTTCGGCACCACGATTTTTGCTGGGTGCGAAAATCGGAGGTTGGAACAATGGGAAACGTGGCCATCCTTATTCGGTTCCCCAGCCAAGATTCGAATATGCGTGCCATTTAGCACCCAAACAATATGTTTCTGTCTAAAGTTAATGGCCAAAGCCCCGACATAAACCGGGTCTTCCCCTTCAACTTTCAAGCTTATTCAAGTCCATAAAGCCAGTCCTCCCAACAACCTGGTAAAACAAGAAAAACAACCAACAAAATGCGGAAAGATCTCAACAGATTTGAAACAAAGAAAATCAGATGAGGGAGAATCCAACTTTCCTTGATGAGGAAACCAAATTCAACGCAACCAGAATGTTGACCCCATATTGATCAACCAACCAGTCTATTCCCAGGGGGGTGTCCCTGGCTTTACTGTGGAGTCGGACCAGGAAGGGAACACCGGGTTGACGAATCTGGGGTCAACATTATGCTCCGTTTATTGACCTGCTCCCCAACCCACTGGCTGGAAACGATCGATCTAAGCCTTGTGAACCGGATGCATCGCTGGGACCTCCGCGACAAGTCCCATTCAGCGCTCGCCGGGCTGCGTCTCGTTCTTGGTGTGCGCCCGGCGCCGCGAGCTCGCGTCCCCGAACTGAAGGAAGGCTTGCGGCATGCCTGCCGGCAGCAAGTCCGATGCCCCGGAAAATTCACGTCGAAGCGAGTTGTTGTTTGTTTCTTGTGGTGCGTCTTTTTTTAAGGGGGATCCACCCCAAATTCGTGGGTTTCCTCTTGGTTGTCCTTTTGAATCAACCCAAAAAAGGTCCTTCACGAAAGATAAATGGGTTGCAAGACATGGCTGCGATTGGATGCTGGGGTAGTCTAAAGGAGGATCTTGACAAATTACTACAGTTCACCAAGTCACATTCTGATTCGGTGCCTCATTTACTATGCAAACAAAAGCAATCATATTACAATTGCTACCAACTAGAACAAAACATTACGTGCGTATATTTATATGTATACATACATGTATATATATATATATATACATATTGTGCCCCCGCCCACGCATGGACCTGCGTTTGGTTTGGGTCAGTTTCAGACGAGACAATCCAGACCACAAAAAGATACACAATTAAACTCAAGGTCGGAGAAACAACATGCTCCTTGAGATTAATTTCCAACTCAGTGTCAAAGGAATTGACGTCCTTTCTAGGTCCATGTAAATTATAATCAAGCTTAACATTAAAATACACTTCCTATGTCACATTCTATCAAACCCAAAACATTGTTCGAACGGATTCCACGGCCTTGCATAACTCCATTCTCTTAAATTACTTTCAAGAACACCTTGAAACTGATTGCTAATTCAAGTTTAACAATGTTCCATTTGGTTGCATGATTGCACGTAAACTCTAGTTAGGTCCCATTTCCGATCGCGATTGGACAGGAGTTCGTTCCTATCAAAATCGCCATTTGAAATTGAAAACCGGTTCAATTGAAAAAGTGCTCCATGTCCTTCCGTATGTTCATCCACATTCTTAAAAATGTGTTTGCATGTAAATATATATACATATGTATAATTCCACTTGCGTTCTAATTCAAATACGTGTTAACATCAACTTTGGAAAGCACATCGTATCTAAATTACGTGTTGCTGATCTACTTCTTTCCGTCTATATGTCGCATGTCTAATTCGGAGAACACAACCATTGAAACGGCTAGTTGAAATTGGAGTCAACATAATATTTTGCGGGACACCCCTCAAAACAGGGCCCAAAACGGATAGTGCATGTCATGGCTCCCTGAAAGTTTTCTGTGCAATCTTGGATCTTGGGTCCAGCACAAAACAACACATTCTGAGGAAGGCTTTAAAGCTGTGTGGGTCTAGCCATGTATCCAAGATTCCCTAAACAATTTTCTGTGCCATCTTGGAGCTTGGATCTTGGATCCAGCACAACAAAAACTGTGAACCTTGTTGGACAAACTTTAAAGTGCTTGGGGGGGGGGGGGGTAGCCAGGATCCAAGATTCCCTGCGAAGCTTTCTTTGCAATCTTGGATCTTGGATCCAGCTCCACAAGCTTTGATTCTTTAAATCACAAGCACAAGTTGTTCGTGCACATCGACGCCCTTGCTGGATCTAGTGCCCGACCTAATCATATCTACAAAAACTAAACTGTCGCCCCAGGTCCATGGTTCACATCAGTGCATTCGCCAGAATGAAAGGAATACTTTACACCATGAGCGCGCAACATTCTAAAGGTTTTCTCACAGGCATCCGAGACCCGAATTGCCCACTGCCATAGGTGACCTTTTAGTTAGAATGATGGGTTCCCCTGGTAAATGGATGGCACACCAATGTGTCTTCCCGAGGATTACCAGGTGTGTAAACCCCATTTGAACAAATTTACACAATAACAATAAAGCGGTGTGGACAAATTGAAAAATCGTGTGGTCGTTCAATAAATGTCATACAGACTGTACAAGAAGAAACACTTTTCCGATTTCTCTTGTTTTTCCATTAGATCCATCTCAGGAACGCTGGGCTGGGCCAAAATTGTCTGTTTAAACAACCTCCTTTTCGTTTCCAGGGTCTGGTTTCCTCCTGCAAAACAAATATGTCCAGTAGTGATAGATTCCCTTTGAAATAATTAAACAATATCTTCGAGCAGACGGGAGTGCCTTTTTGAGGGTACCTTTTTTGGTGGTGTTCAAGGCAAACCGCGCTTCCCACAATTCCCGTACAATTGTTGTTTTTTGTTGAAGGGAAACCAACCTCTCCCCCATATGTTGGGGTCCCCTAACAAAACCGACACACTGGGCGGCAGCCAGCCCTTGCCAGGTGGCGAGACGTCTCGGATTTCGGGAAGTGCAGCTTTACCTCGCCGCGTCGGATCGATGCGGAAACCGTGTCAGGTGCAACGCCTGAAACTGTTTCCAAATCCGCTTCCCCCCGATTTGTCCGGAGCTTTGGAGTCCGGTGGGGGGGTCTCAATTTCCATCTGCAAGAACCAGGGGTTCAAATCTCCAAACAATCCAGGCACCAAATAAGGGTTACCTGAGCCAAGCAAAGACCAAAGCGGCCATCCAAACAAGGTGGCGTTCGCGTCCAGAGGGCTGACCGGACTTTTGGCATGTTGATTATCTAGCGGCGTTGCCCACTTGCCCAGCATTGCCGGGGGGTTGTGGGCCTCAACTAATCCAAGGGCACCTATTCTTTTCTGCCCTTAAGTGCTCCAACGGATTCTTCATGGGGGCGTTGATTCAAAGTCCGTCTGCCCTCACCTAGGAGCAAGGGGCACGATCATAGGTGTCCTTTTAGGGGAAATAGATTGCCCTGGTAGATGATTAAACCACCAGGTAAACCAGGGCCATCGATTTTTCTACCAAAACAACCAACAAGGACCTATGGGCACGATCCCAAAGCGATGCCTGAAATACCGCGGATGGACAAACTCCTGAATCAGCTGATGGGTGGTTCAGCATTCTGAGTGGTTGATCATCCCGACTGATTCGAAATGTGTTTTTTCCCATCAGGCCAAAAGTTTCTGAGACTGCAAGCTGTGTCCTTTGATTTCCTTGCAAAGGCCATCTCAGGCCGCTCCGGAATTTCCAAAGAGAGATGGTGTCCTCCACAAGAAGATTATACCAAAGATCGTTTGGGGGGGGGGGGGATGATGAATGTGTAACTGCTGCAACTCCCCATGCACTCTTTTGCCCATGCGCAAAAACATAGCCCCCACTTGCCGCTGTTATGCAGACTACGTAAACACTAGTCTCAAGAAAACCATGCTTGGACTATAGACACATGAAGCACTCGATATGGCCCTCCCAGGGTCTAGACATATGCAAACTACATGATGCACGATGCTCATGGAGATGATGTAAATACCACGACCATGTGGCAACGGTTCTATTGACGGTCAGGATTCTCCTTCTCAATCAACAATACACATCAAGACATCTAGCTATTGAAACGTAAACGTCGATTAGTTGAAAGTCACTATCACAACTGCAATCATAAAGGCTGAGAAGTATGTTATGTATTGTCTGGATTCGTTTCTGGAGTCTCCAGTACATTAATATCAGCACTTATAAGAATAGAACTGTACTGATCTCAGAAAAAAGGACTATATTTCAAGACACACAAACACATCCATAATACAAGTCTCACAGTACATGTCTTTCTTATGCTCTTCTTTCAGCAATGTCTGCTAGTTTGGAGGATTTGGAGAATATGTTGTACCTATAAAGTGTGGCGCATATGTGGAATGCAGAAGGCAAACCGAAATCCATTTTGGGAGTTCCGCCAGTTCAAGACACACCCATCACATCTTTTAAGGACTTCCCCCATTTAAGGATTAAGACACGCCCATTCTGCCAAAAGCAAAGCTTTGAGTCTCCCCAAGCAGAGGTACCAGATCGAACTCCTCGAAGGCTTCCAGTATGTCAGGAGGCGTCACGCTCTGCGCGAGCCAAGGCGACAGCCCAGCTGTGGGGGGTTGGACAAACGAACAAGCGGGGATACGAGGGAGCGGGGATGTGGGGGGATTCCCTTGGCGCCATTTCCCATATCAAACTTAGTCAAGGTGCATTTAGGGGGAATCCTCGCGTATCCCTGGTTCCCCCTGTATCCCTGCTAGTTGGTTTCCCTGAGGGGTGTCTTCTTTTCGGAGGAACCCCCGAAATGGTGGTTGGCCTGTTGGCTTCCCTTCTAGGTCCTCCAGATTTGAGAGGTTAGAATAAGTTGGTACCAACTTGTTTACTTGTTTGTCTATTTTAGTAGGGGAACCCTCTCCAAAAAAGGTGAGAAAGGGCACTACTGGGGGACCTAGCCGTTAAAAAGCCATCACCAAATTGGTTCCCCCCCATGAAAGACAAACCCAGCTGGGTTGAAGGGGGTTTGAACCTGTTGCCCAGTGAATCCACGGAGGCAGCCAAGTTGCTCTTTTCTAGACCCTGTACCCGAGAGACCGTTACAGCTGTGAAAGAAGACAAACAAAAGTGCAACAGGCGATCCAGACAGCTCCCGCTATAGTAAGTACTCAGGGGAAATCAGCATGCCAAACCTAGTCAAGAAAAAACCGGAGGGAACCACGTTTGTGGATGGTCGAGCAAAACCCATGTTGGCAGTGGTTTTAAAGGGACACCGTTCAAAAAATAATAATAAAACAAACACAATTGACATGGCGGGAGTTTGCAAGGGAAAGTGTTGAGAAGAAGCCGTTGCCGGTTGCTTTAGAGGAACCCGATCCCTGTTGGAGTTGAGGGAAACCGTTGAAGGTGCCCTTTCGCTTGGGGAATCCTTCATGGTACCCGTTTCAACTGTCGTTGGGACAAACCCAAGCGGTTGAGCCTTGCGGACAAGGCCCTTCTGCCCGACGCAACTCGTCAGTTTCTGCTTGGGTTGGATGTGGGAGGTGCCTGCTCCTTTCCCTTGATCTCCTGGAAAAGCAGGCCTTTGGCCGAATTTCCAAATGCCATTAGGGGCCAAGATCAAAGCCAATAAGGACCCTGGTTTTGCGGGTCCTTGGAAGACCAAGGTATAATTTAACCAAGAGTCCCTCTCATGGTCTGCCTTCAGAATGGAAGGCATGAAAACACCTAGTACCAAACAAACCATGTGTGTTCTTTACTGTCTTTCGTCCGACCAAATCTTCCAACTTCGAATGGTTGACTCCCCATTCTCTTCACCCGTGCGCTGAAAAAAAACATCACACAGCTTCCCAGGTTACCCCCTTGGGTTCGGATCTGAACAGGACCCACCGGCCACGCCGCTCGCCCCACGCGCGACGCCCCACGCCTGGCTAATGCGGCACTTCATGTAGAAGTCCGAGCCTCGGAAGTCGCGGGGCGACCAAAAAGGGCCATGGCGCCGGGCGGTCATTTTGCGCACGGACGGGAAACGGGAAAATATGGCCGTGGCTCAAATAAATGTACCAACATGACACCTTGGTAGATGGAACCAAAAACTAAAACCCGCGGTTTGCCCTAGCTCTTGAATTTTGAGCCACAGCCATATACCCTCCCACCAATTCACGTGGAACCTGACAGGGGCCCCCTGACAGAAGTACGTCAAATGGCTGGGGCGTCAAAACGGGGCGGCCTTTTGGAGGTTTCCAAACCATGAAACCGACTTCGCTAGTTCACTCAGCAAAACACTCAGAGACTTTCTTGTTTATTGCTGTTTACCCCGCGTTGAAAGGGATCTGAAGTCGCGGGCTTTCCTTTCTACTGAAATTCCTCTTTACAAGCTCTGGCATAGAGATTTGGAGAAGAGCATGGCAGGAATGGCACATCTCTTCATCATCTCCCACTTAGAGATTGGGGAAAGGCCAGGTCAGAAGACGATAAGAGATGGATCGGCACATCTCTAAGCCAGGCCGTGCATCAGGGATGGGTTAAGGGACGAAGGAATATGAATGGGTTGGCCGCCACTTATCCATTTCTAACCGCCACTATCTACCCATTCATGCATCGCTATCCTCCATTCCGTCCCACACAGGTAATTACTAGTAAAGAAGGGACGAATAAAGAACGGAGGGTGCATCTCTGTCTTCGTTACACCGCAGTATCCACGTTTTTGCTAACCGGCAGTCGGAAAGAGATGTGAGATGAGCCATCTCAGGTGGCAGTCTTAGCATGTACAGCCACAGGCTTCTGGATGGAAATCAGCCCAACAGACCGAGGAACTGTTTTTGAGGGTCGGCAATCTTTGCCAAGGGAAGCTAGTGTTCCTGCTGCACGAATTCACCAACCAGAATGAAGGGATACTTGCAGAGTCCCTAGGATCCGCTTAGATGAGCTTGTGTGCCGCTGCAAAAGGATAGGCCACGCCTTGCCATCTATTTTCAGCCGTTCCCCAATTCAGGGATCCGTGACCAAGTGTCAAAGCTATTGTTTTCGGAGAGGAACAACAAGCATTCGCTACTAGGCACCCGAATGACTGTTGAAAAGATCAGTCCTCAATTTTGGACCCCATGGCGCCCTAGCTGTATATTTTGCGACGCTATTATAGAAGATATGCCCGGAACTAGTCTTGGCCCATATCCTGTTTGAAATGAATGGCGCAGAATGGCCCATCCCCACTCCCCCTCCCCAAACAAAAGAAACGAGGAAGCTTTCCCGGTCTATTCTGAAAGATCAGCCCCAAAAAGCCAGCGGCAGCCTGCGGTTGCAGAACCCAGGTGAAAGTCCGTGGGACAATCTCTCATTGGCCATATCATTCCAGTCGCTTCATTGTACAAACAAATCCTTTCTCCGTTGCTTTCTGCTCCCCTGCTAAAAGTTTCACTTTTAGTGGTTTCATGGAGACCCCATGAGTTGGCAAACAGTTAAAGTCCTAACATCCCTTGGCAAAATGCACCAAAGCTTTGTCTTTTTTGGATTTGTTGCCATGCGAAAACCGGTGGGGTTCTTCCCATCTCGAAGGCGGCGAACTTGGCTTCGGGCTGGGTTTGGCGGGGAGGCACTTGGACCATACGCCTTGCTTCTGCAGCCTGAGAGAAGCAAAGCGTCATGGTGGGAAGCAGCTCCAAAGTGGTACCAAAGTGAGCCATGCTTTTTGAGTTTGATTCCTTGTCCATTCTTTTCAACCATCGTTCTTTCCAAAAACCGGGCGTTTTCCCGGGGTTTCCGGAGGTTTTTTAGGAAGAAGGATCCCTGGAAGGAATGGAGAAGGTACCCCCAGAATGTCTGTGACTCCTTCGTCCTTTCAAGAAAGATTCCCTTGGCCCAGAAAACAACCTTCAGCCCAGTCTCTTCCATTCGACCTGATGCACCCTCAAACACCGAGACATCCAAATGGCCATGGGTCAAAAGCCCGGTTACCCCCCAGTGAGCATCCCAATCCCCACTTAAATAGGTCTAAAATGGGTGGTGAATTCACCTACCCCAAAATGGGATCCCATTGGTGTTGACCCACATCGAGATACTTCAAAAAGGCGCCTGAACTGCAAGCCCCAGTCCTTTTGCCCTTGAGCCAAAGTTTGGGCAGAGAGGGATTCAACTGACCTCGCCTCGAAATGCCCATGGCTTCTAAAGAGATGTGCTAACCCCAAAAAAACAGGTTCCCCAATAGTTGCAGTCGATAGTCTTCAAATAGCAATCCTGTTGCCACTTGCGGACCGGTGCCATGCCAATCAACAAATCAGGCAGAACATCGCATGTGTCAGCTATGGCTCACAGTGTGGAAGGCTAGCCCAGGCCAACCAGCCATTTGCAACATAACTTAGCATAGACATCCCCCACAACAAAACGCTACACTTGTTGCTTGAGGAAAATCCTCTTGCAATATAGGTGTTACATTCATTTGGGTGTGGCTCAAAATTAAACAGGGGGGGTTACGCAGGTTGTGGTCCATGTTTCCACTTGCCAGGGTTCCATTTTGGTACCGGTTTTTGGAGCCACGGCCATTTGCAGGGGAAGAAAGCCAGTGTCGAATTTGTCCATGTTTGCCTCAACCCGAGGTCGTCAGCTCAGGGTCGCCAACACTTTGGATCGGAAATGGTTCCCTTCTTTGGAGCCAAGCTTCAAGCATGGTTCCCAGAAACAGACACCGGCGGCATCCCGTTCTTGATGAATTTGGTTGGGGGGAGACTTCGAGTGAGTTATCAACATGGTGGAGGAACCCAAAACTCATGGCCAATTTGAAGGGATATCCGCGCCTATTTGGGTGTGGCTCAAAATTAAGGAGCTGGGGCAAACCGCGGGTTTTAGTCTTTGGTTCCATTTACCTTTTGGTGCCATTTTGGTACATTTGTTTGAGCCACAGCCAAATGATGGGTGATGATCTTCGGCCGGCCGTCCAGCTTTGTGTTTGATTGCCGTTTCCTGTGCCCATTGGCGGCAGGGGGCCCTTTGCGTGGAACAGCTATTTATGGCAAGAGGATTGTCCAGGCTTCGAGCCGCGGATCGACATTGGAACGTTAACCGCGGGCCCGGTGCTTTTTTTCGAGTCTGGATTTGCCCAAGATCGTTCCCTCCAAGAAACCTACAGGAAATTCTATAGGAAACCCCTGATTTTGGTGGGTATTTGGCCAACTTCCGGTAGAAGTTCCTGTAGCTGGTTTCTATGATTCCCTTTGCGGTGCAGGACATTTCAATCAACCGTGGCGCAGGGATGTTCACTTGCTTCTGAGAGGGGTACCCTTTTTAGTGGGCATTTCTTCCAGGAAAACCAACGGTAACTCCACACGACTCAAATGGCCAGCGGAACGACACCACAAGCATGCCCTCCCAAAAAAAGAAAAGGAAGTTATATGGGTATGTCTGTTTTTAGGGGACCCCCAAAACAAAACAACAAGAAAAAGCGAACAAGTTGTTCTTCTCGTTTCCCCTTTAAAACCACCAAAAAGGGGTTCTCTCGAAAACAACACCCCCATATAGCTTCCGAACAATCAGAAAGACAATGCTACTCACTAATTCCTCGCGTTAGGCCGCTCTAGCAGCACTTCCTCTATTCTTGACTTCCAACAAACCTCCTCTTCAGAGAACAGATACGAAGATAACGATAAAATAATAAACCCAAATAAAAAGAACAGACATATATGATCATAAAGAAAAGACAAAATGTGGATCTTGGATGAGATGTAGAGAGAAAGAACCCTTCTATAAAAGCAGTTATTCATCTATGTCCCGTGTCATCAAGACTTAGAATTAAGACACTTTTATTTGTCTCTTTATTTTTATAATCTAGAATCCAGGAGATACAATATGATGCAGGAAAGTCTTTTATCAGCTAATAATCTATTGGATCCAACATAATTCTTATATTAATATTTGGATTGGTGATGTGAAAACGAAGATGGGATCAAACTTTATATAGAGCCGTTCTCCTTCACCCCCCCCCCACCCCCGCTGGTTTAACTCAAACCTACAAGGCATTCAGGAGACGCTCGCTGCCACCCCACCCATTGCCTTGTCCAAGAGGAAGCCAAAAACCAATCCTTAACATCCTCAACTCCTTTCCGCAGTTTGAGACTTGTTGTTTCCGACCCAACAACAAGAACTGACGATCGCTTGAAACTGTCAAGAGGCCTTGAAACATTCGTTCGGTTGACACCCCCCCTCCTACACCCCCCGCCTGCCCCGTCTTGGCATAGTGTACGGGGCCGATGTTCGTACATGACTACGGCTTAATTTGATTTGAAGTACCCCCACAGACCAATTCGAATGATTTCGCTCTTTCTTGTAGAAGGCATTACTTAGCTCCTTATGACCATGACCTAACTTGGTTTTACACCACCCCACAAACCAAGAAAAAGCGCCCCCAGCCCCGCCCTTAGGGAGGTGTCCCATCCCGCCCCTTTCGCGCGCCGCGTATGCCGCGCGCCGCGTATGCCGCGCGACACCGAGAGGGCGTTGGCCATCTCGTCCATGATGCGCTTCTTGCCAGCTCGGCTGCACTTGCCTCGCCCGACATGGGGATGGGACAAAATTCAAGCACCAGGGACCGCAGGTTCTAGTCCTTTCCATTTACCAGGGCAACCCATTTTGGGGTAACCCTATGTTGACCAACAGCCACATGATCCAAACAAAAACGGAAAGTTAGATAATAGACTTAGCTTGGGGCATGGTCCTCGAAATGAGTTGGACCAAGACCCCTTCCCAACCGGGTCGTGGGATTTTTGACACAGGAAGAAGCAGTTGGGGGTGCTGGTCAGGTTACCGGTTTCCCTGTGTTCCACAAAAAAAAAACATGCAAGCAGGGAGCCGTTCCCTGCAAAATCCAACAGTGCCGGCCCAAATCGTTCATGGCTCACATGGGTGTGTGTGTGTGTGTGTGATTGCTGGGGAAAACAACCCTGTAAAGCGACCAAAAAAGGCACGCTCAAAAAAAGGCACACCCACATTGGCCCCAAACATACAGATTTGGTTTCCTAAGTAGTTCCTCTCCCCAATTATGTCCCTGTTCACATCTGGGTGCTCTGAACATCACATTCTGGGCCACGTTTACAACAAGCTCTGCTCAGATGGGTAGCGCCTGCTTCTCGTGGTATGTGAGTGCCCACACTTCTTGTCCAAAACAGACCTTAGACTCATAGTACTAGCATCCATTGCTAATACGAGGTCCGGTCAAAATTGTTGTGGCCATTTGGAAGGGACGTGGGGGGGCTCACTCTGAGCGTTTCCAAATACGGTGAGTCGCACAAATTTGTCCCATGCCCATGTCAGGACCAGGGACCCTCTGAATCAAAACCACACCGGACCACAGCTCGGACTCCAACAACCTCAATGTACTTTGAGCCTTTGTGGCCCCTTCAGCTCCCCTCTCGGCTCCGAGGATTTGTTTTGCATTTCGAGGTGCCAGCCAGGTTGTGCTTGAGGTCGAAAGGATCCTCCACGTACCACTGGTCTTCATTGGTTGGAAGAAGCCTCGTGGCGGTCGAAAAAGGCGCCGAAGAAGGGAGTCCCTGCCAGCGACCCTGTAGCCATTCAGGAAACAGACAACAAACGAACAAAACAAAACACGAGAAAGCACACCAAAACAAAGCAAGACGAAACAAACAACGCACACAACAGCAAACTAAACCAAGCCAACAACACCAACAATCAAACAAAACGAGCCAAGAAACAAGCACACAAACAAACACACAAAGACCAACAAAGAAAACAAACAAAAACAACCAACAATCAAACACAAAGAAGCAAAGAAGCAAACACAAGCAAACAATCCAAGAATTGAGAAAGGGGGCAACTAAGATTCCGATGCTGAAACACGGGAGCCCGCGCCGTGCCGCGCCCGATCGCATCCCCCCTGTCAGGCCAGCGAGCAGCAGGGAATACTTGTCCACGTGCTTCCCCGGTTCTTGCCTGAGTCGGTTCTGGCCCGAGCCTTGAGAAAATCATGGCGTTGATCCGAGTTTTGCCACGCTGTCCATGCGTTCTCTTTTCCTTGTTGTTTTTTGAGTGCTCTTTTTTTTGGGGGAGGGGGGGAGCGAAAAAGGCAGGGTTGTCACGCTGTCTATCTGGATTTGGTGTTTTTATTGGGGGCGCGGGGGGGGGGGGGGGGGGGGGGGGCAAAAAGCCGGGTGTCGCGCAAGAAGAGGGTCTATTGCGCCACGCAAAGAAAGCCCTGGCAAGAACCTGAGAGAAACAACAGGTGCATTTCAAACTGCCAAAGCCATAGATCACGCCTGCACCCCCCAACCAAAAAAAGACGGATTGACTTGGGAAATCGGGGGCCTTTCGTGAGTGAGCAAAAGCTGCTGCGCTGGGTGGGAACTGCTGCGCTAGGTGAGAAGCGCAGAGCCGCTGCCTAAGGCGCCACCCCTCCTGGCTTCGCATGAGGCTCCATCGTCATTGCCTCCACTTGGAGTTCAAGCTGGCTAAGCGCCCCTCGGGCCCAGAGACCCAAATCCGCACCAGTCGCAAAGCGCGACTGGCCGGCATAAGGGCAAGACTGCGTGACATCCTCGACGGCAGCGCTTCCCCACAGGCGCTTCCCACTGTGATCTCTCACAGCGGTACTAAGCTGCAAACATACGGGTTGTGGGGACCCTTTCTCGAATTAACGTGGACGATCAGGTTTTGGAAGATGGTAGTCTTCCGAAACTCTCCGATCGTCCAGCTCTATGATTGGAAAGAAGGTACTTTGGGTGGTGCCCCATGTTCTCCACAAATCAAAAGACATCACACGACCAAAGCTATTGTAACGCATGCGAGTGCATCGCATCCGGCTCCCAACAATTATTTGATTGTGAAGCTGCCATTGGTTCAACAGAAAAGTGAAAGCCAGGCCATGCCAAGGAACTGTGTTCTAGGCCTCTGGGCTTACATTACCCGCCAACCTGTCAGACCGCATGCTGCGTTTCGCTCTCATTTGCAGTTGCCGGCTGTCTACATGAGACATATCCCACTTGCGCCGGGTGCCTCCAAGAGCAAACATATTTACCACTCGTGACCGTGCTCCTTCATGCCAACCCGCGCGCAGACCTCGAAGCACAGGTCTGAGCGAACTCAGCATCCCTTGAAACCAAAGGAAAAGGTCTCCTTCAGCCATGTCTTGTGTTTTAGGGCGCTTTTAGCGCCAAGGCAATGGATCAAGTGACAGCGTTCTGCTGGCTTTCCGCCAGCAAATTACTCCCAAATTCTAACGAAGTGGAATGCTACACACAGCAGCTGGGTGTCGTGAAAAAAGCACAAAGCTCGTGTCCGCTCAAAATCCCGGAGACTAGCACATGGTAAATGGGCTCGATTTACCACCGCACGACCGATAACTTGCCCCAAACCAACTTTGGTCAACGAAATGGCTCCACTCTTTCACGGGGAATTCCCGTGGTATCACGGAAAGCGGCAACCTCAAGCCCAACTTCCCCACAATCCCTCGCCGGGAGGTTCTCCCCTCTTTCGGCTGTTGAGTTCTTGAGGTAGGCCGCTTGCGAATGCAGACCGCGTGGTGGCGCCAGTCGAAATCGCGGGTGTAGAAGTGAAAGAAGCCCGGCAAAAGCTCGCCTCAATCAACCACTTTGGTGATGAAATGGAGGGGTTCCTCCACTTACCTTCAACAAAAAGCAAGGGGTTCAAATCCCCAACCCACCAATCCAAACCACCAGTTAAGGCTAATCTACACACACAAAGAAAAGAAAAACACCTAGCTGGCCATGTGCATTTGTCCTTTTTTGTGTTGGTGCCCGTTAGGGGTGTTAGGGAAACCAGAAGAACTGCTGGTCCCAAACGTGCCACCGACCTCCCGGTGGGGCCCACGGGTCTCACTTTCAGTGCCTTAGGCCCAAGCTATTTCTGGTCCCGTGTTCCGTGTTGCTACCCCCTCCCCCCCATATGGTATGGGTCGCCCAGGACCCCCCCCCCCCCCCGGCGCGAGACCCCGAGCCCCCGGATCCTGTCACCTACGGTCCCACCCCCACCCCGACCCCCTGAACTCGCACCCCGACACCCCGGCACCTCCACCCCCAGCCAACCCGCAACCAACCATCAACCATCCCTAAACTAACCCTAAACGAACCCTAAATACCCCCTAAACCAAACCCTAAACCGTAGACCTCTAAACCTAAACCAACCCTAAATCAACATAAACCAACCGTAAACTAGCCCTAAACCAATCCTAAACTGACCCCAAATGCACCCTAAACCAATCCCTAAACAATAAACCCTAAACCTAAGCCAACCCTAAACCAACCCTAAACTAGCCCTAAACCAACCCTAAATACACCCTAAACCAAACCCTAAACCGTACACCTCTAAACCTAAACCAACCCTAAACCAACCCTAAACCAACCCTAAATCAACACAAACCAACGCTAAACCAACCCTAAACTAACGCTAAATCCACCCTAAATCAAACCCTAAACCAACCCTAAACCAACCCTGAACCACCACAACCCAACCACAGGGGGGGGGTGCTTGTCTGACCCATGACCATTGAGGGGAGGGGGGGGGGGGGGGGGGCCGGCAACGCTGTACCATATATAGGCATATATGCGATATATGGTTGTACCTCTTTGTTTTTACGAGACCCCCCATTCTGGCGGTTTTTCCAGTTGGTGTTCCTCGAAACTCACCAAAAAAGGAGGTACCCCAAAAAAATGATACACACCTATGTACCCTGTACACATCCGAAAGGAACTTTTCTCCAATACGGGGATGTTTAAACCTAAGAAAAAATATAAGCGCCGCTGTTCGGGACCTCTAAGGAAGGGGGACCGCGGGAGGGAGCACAAGGATGCCGCTATCCCACGTGCAACACGCATGTTGCTTCCCGAGCCGAACCCGTGATTCTTCCTTTCGGTGTAAAGCAAAGCCACAAGCGGGCGCTTTTGACATAAGAGATATGGTAAATTGGGGGGTTCAAAAAATGATTGGTTTCCTTACGGTTTCCCTTTTAACCAGCCCCAAAAAATGGTACCCTTCAAAAACACACCCGCTTTTGATGTTGGTTCCCTTGAAGGTCCTCCTTTGAAACCCCCACAAAATGCCGAAACGGATTGTTCGCGTGACACATGCCTGGTCTTGGTGCCCGGTTCGTGTGCAAAAAAAAGCATGCGCCCAAATAGCACAGGGCTCCCTATAGTTCCCCTTAAAACATCACCCCCACAAAGGGCACTCACCTTTCGTGGGCCAAAAAGGTGATGTTTATCTCACGGGCGCACGCGTCGAGCGAGTGCCGACCTCCGGGCCTGCCGGCGCCGAGGCCAAAACACACCTTGGCCGTGTTAGCCAAGGGCAAAGTCCCAATCGCGGGGCGTCCGCCCCTTGCGATGGACGCGAGCCAAAGCTTGGGCAAGCAGCTCGCGCTCACCGCCTGACACCACAAGGGAGGCCCCGGCGAACATGCCTTTGGGAAAGCACACACCGAAGCTCCGCTGCTGCGACGGCTTCCACAGCCCCGGCGAGGGATCACCGCACCGCCCACGGATCACCCCAAGAGCCTTGCGGGCCCACTTGACCTGGGCCGCAACCACCGTGACACGCCCCGGCGTGTGAACCGCTAACGGAAAGCGGTGGTTCATGTAAATGACGAGCTCGTGCAAGGAGATGGACTCAGAGTCACCAACCCGCCATTCAGCCTGCGCAAAGAAATCGCGAACCGCGGCCCACTGCCTCGGAGCGCAGTGCCACCAACCAGGCGGCTCCCAGGGGAGCCGAACCGCCGACGGGACCGTGCGGGCAGCTGGCGCCCGCGCAGGGGGTTCGCACTGACCAAGCCCCGGGTCGACCTCCTCGGCCGCATGGAACGGGCTGCACTCAGGCAGCAACCTATAAAGCTGCTGAAGCCACCTCTGCCTCCTCCAGGTCGCATAGAACAAGGTGTCGAGCTCGCGCATGGGGACCCTCTGCACACCGGAGGCAACAGCTTTGGCCGCCCGGTCAGCTGCGTCATTGCACAAAGCATGCTGAAGAGCCCGCCCACGAAGCTGGGTCAGGTCTTGGTGCGCCGGCGTCCATTGAAGCTCAACCGAAAACTCCGGAAAAGCAGCCTGTTTGTGGTGCATGACCTCCCAAAAAATTGTCCACAAGTCAGCCGCCGCAGCATGCGAAGGGACCGTCCGAGAGATCCGCATGGACTGCCACACCTGCACTGCAGCGTTGCAATCAGTATATACACAAACTGAAGAACCGGCACCATGCACGGCGATCACAATCGCCGCAACCTCCGCCACATAGTTGTTGGCAAAAGCTCCACGCACCTCCCCAGCAGCAAGCGTGCGTCGGTCGGCATCGACAACCGCATAGGCTGTAACCGCACAGAGAGGATGGGTGCAATCAAAAGCAGAGCCATCCGTCCAGAGTTCGATGAAGCCATGGCGCGGAACAGCGGCTTGGTGAACCTGACACAGTGGGCGAGGGGCACTCCTATGTACAAGCCATCCGAGCAGGGCAGGAGAGAGCTCGACCAAGGCATGAGTAGCAAAGGCCGGGCCCTGTCCAGGCGGAAGGGGGGGCGGGTGTCCAAGGGAGGAGGCAACACTGGGGCACTCGACAAGGTGCTGCAGAGTCTCAATGGTCCGGCTGCAAAAGCGACACTGAGGAGAGTCCGCAAACCCGGCACGAAAAAGCCGGTCCGCAGTGAGGGCGGACCCAGTAACGACCGCCTCAGCAACCACAGGATCAAGAGGAAAGGCACGCGCAAAGGCCCGCCACGCGTCGCGCGGAGGAAGACGCCAAGGGATCGCGGTCACATGGATATCCAGGATCCCGGTGGGGCCACACACAATGTCCTTCCGATCCGAGGCACATGCAAGGCGGTAAGCCTGCAAGGGGGCCGCCCATCTGAGCAGGCGGACAAGGAGCCGCCGAGGGGTGTGCCTGAGGGAAAAGGACAAGCCCGGGAGGACAGACAAAACATCAGGAGCCTGGAACCCGAGACCAAGGACCCGACAGGCATGCTCGAAATGGGCCGGGAGAGCAGCACGAGGGCGGCGGGAATTGGTGAACGCCAACGACCACAAGAGAGACAACTCCGGGACCTGTTGCACGGAAGCAACCACATTGGAGATGACCCGGATGGCCAGCGCAAAAGTCGGATGGACAAGATGGGCAGGATACACGACAGTGAGAAGGAGATCACGGTGGCGCCAATGCGGGCGTTTGCCCCACAAAGTTTTGGCAACCCGAGCGCAAAGGGTGTCCAGCACCCTCCCCGGGACAACGTTGAGCTCCGGGGCGTAAGCCAGGACAGAGATGGCCTTAGAAGCGACATAGCGGGCCTTGACCTTGGGAGGGACAGGAAGGGTGTCAATGGCACGCATAGCCTCCCGGAAACGGTCAATCGCAGAGTCCCTCAAGCCAGGAGTACCACGCTGGTTGAGGTGGATAGTGACACCGAGGGGGCGCAAGACTTGAAGGCGAGGCATGCCCTCAAACGCGAGGGCCAAGGGTGGGGCATGGCGATCATCGCTGACCCACCACCCACACTTGGCCGGGTTGGAGATTTGACCCAGCACCGCATCAGCAAGCTGAGACACCTGAAAGGCAACCGGCAACTGCTCAAGCTCCGAGGTCTCCTGCGTAATCAAATAGGTATCATCGATGAAAGCAAAGGGGCGCACACCCGGCACCTGCTGCACGACCAGCGACCACGCAGCCATAATGCCGTTGATGGCCAAAATGCTGAGAGAGCATCCCTGGGGGATACCATTGCGGTTGGTGAGGGGGGCAGGATGAACACTGCCCTGCCACGTTAGGTAGCGCGTGAGCTGGTTGGTCATCGAGGTCCACAGGCGCAGAATCTGCCGAGGAAAACCCAGCGCAGCAAGACATTCAGCAGCAATCTCGGGAACGACACGGTCAAAACATTTGGAGCGGTCGACTTGCACACCAGCAAAGGGGGTAGCCGTAGCGTGACACTCGTGAAAAATGACACTCGTAAAACTACCAAAACAGGAAATATAGGGACCTCTGTGCTTAGCGCCGTAAGCTAGCAACGCTCTAAGCCACGGGCCAATGGTCATCGTGTTCTGGGACTTGGGAAGGGAATCGACCTCGAAGATGGAACTTCCGAGCCCCGTTCAGCCACACAGCACAAAAATGCGAGCGGCAGCCCTGAAACAGAACTGGACGGATCACAAGCCGAAGACTAAAACATGCGCCAGGGAAAGCTGGACATGGTTGTTTCGAGTGGCTCAAACATATTTACAAAGGCGGTTTGGAAAATTATGGCACCCCTTGCAAGTGGTTCACTTCAGATGTGCAACCAAAAAGTTATTTGCAGGGGATCCAAGAACCCTTGCCAAAGGCACATAACATCTTGGCCACTGACCAGAGTTGACGAGTCAGAAAAAGTTCAAAGGTGCTTCGGCTGGCCGGCTGGACATACACAGGGTTGGATTCCGGGGTTTATCTCGAATCTCCCAATTCCGGGGGTTAGTCTTTGGGAAGCCCTTTCTGTTGTATCGCAGAAGTGGATTCCATTTCATTCCAACAGACAAAAAATAAAGTTCGAATTGTGCCAACTCAGCAAGTAGGGTGGCAAGTGGTATCCCTTCATGATAACCCAAGCCAAGTCAACCTGCCCATAAAAATGTGCGGGGGAACCCCCGCAGAACTGATCCGGATATCCGGGTGCAAACAGTGAGAAACAAGTGATGCAGCCAATTTTGTAAATCGATTAAAGGTTTGCTTTGGGCAAAGGATGTCCATGAAGTGACCGTATTTATCCCAACCCCCCCCACCCCCACCCACACTTTTCGTGGGTGAACCAAAGAGAAAGACAGATTGGGTGGTGTCACTCAACGACTGGCGTCCGGCCGGCCTTTTGGCAGCTTGCACCGCATCTTCAGCTTAAATGGTCAAAATAACGCAGTGAGAAAACAACAAATGGGGGTTGATCAAAGAGGTCCTTTACATTGGGGGAAACCACTAAAAAGAGTCGAATGGGAAAATTCGCCCATGGTCAGGGGGCCGAACAAACGGAAATTGATCAACCCCATGTCCCATGGTCCAAATTCCTCTCCATGGAAGCCTGGTCGTCTACATGGCTGGGGTCAAAACCAGTGGTAGGTGCACCCATTTTGGTACCTATTTCAGTGGTTGGATTTTTTGATGTTCACTGGGGGCTAACCGATTTGGCTCTTGAAAAGCCCATGGCCACATGTCCATACATACCCCAACCGGCCAAAGCCCCAGGATCGGCGCCGAGGCCTTGGGAGGCCGTGAGAGCCGGAGGGGCGGCCTGGGGCGCCGCACGTCCGTGAAGAACTTGGTCTCCCACATGTCCTCGCCGCCCCACTTTCCTCGGGGAAAAGAGAAAAGCGGGGCTTGGAGACCAGGCGTCGCAGGATCCAACCCCAGTCACCATCAAGTTGCCATGTCAAGCCTCCAGGTTTGCTTCTTGACTTTAAGGGAACAACAAGCAAAAGCGCCAAATTTGGATAAGACGCCCCCTAAAACGGACACACTCCGGTGAGGGAACCCCCCAAAATGGTTGACCTCCTTTTGGTGTCCCGTTCTCGCGCCATCAAAAGGTCAGCCTCAAACAAGCACGCTGCAAGGTACCTGTGAAGAGAGACTCTCATTCCTCGGTCCATGCCTCCAGCCTTCTTTCTGAATTCCGTTCATGTGGCTGTGACAGGCTGTGGCTCAAAAACAGACCGGTGCCAAAATGGCTTGCCCTGGTAAGTGGGAAACATGGACCAAAACACCAAAACCCCAACGAGAAGGGGATAGTCTTCAGTGTCTGGTCTCTCCTCAACACCATGGAAACCAAAACCTGCGGTTGCCCCTCCGGTTTAATTTGGAGCCACACCCATGGCTTCATGCAGGTCCATTTGGGGCTCAGCGCTGGCCTTGAGGTTCCGACCGAACCAAAAAACACGCGGGGCATTGGCTAGAGAGAACGGCCTGCAAGGGGTTCGTCGAAGGCGAGTGAAGCTTGCTTCAGCTTCCCCTTGTTTGGTGGTTTGGTGATGTGGTTTGGTGATGTGGTTTGGTGATGTGGTTTGGTTTGGTGGCTTGGTGGTTTGGTGGTTTGGTGGTGTGGTGGTTTGGTGGTGTGGTTTGGTTTGTTTGGTGATGTGGTTTGGTTTGGTGGTTTGGTGGTGTGGTGGTTTGGTGGTGTGGTTTGGTTTGTTTGGTGATGTGGTTTGGTTTGGTGGTTTGGTGGTGTGGTGGTTTTGTGGTGTGGTTTGGTTTGTTTGGTGGTGTGGCTTGGTTTGGCGGTTTGGCGGTTTGGCGGAAATTTTGGGATTGGGGATAGTTCCCATTTACCCACAAGAACCAGTAATCCAAATCTAAACCACCAAAATCCAAACCACCAACTCAACCCAAAAGGAGACCACTTTGTTGGGGAGCTTCATGGGTGAGCCTTGCCCGCTTTCGTGGGGAATGGCAACACGTATCTGTGCCAAGGCCCATCCAAACGCCTCCGGTCCATAGAAAGAGTGGCTGGGCAATCTAAACCCACCAGCTTGGAGACCGAGATGGGCTTTTCTATTGGAATGACCATCTTGGCAAACCAGCTTCTTCCTGTCATGCCAATCCACTCACTTTCCTCTTTTCCTGGGACATGAGGCGAATATGAATCGACTTCTCAGCAACTTCCTTTCTTCCTTTTCTTCGCGGATAGGGGGTTCCCCCTCTAGGCGGTTGAAGGGGTTCCCTCCAAAAAAAAACCAACTAACACAAAAACCGCTTGAAGGGGTTCCCTTTTAAAAAAAGAGGTGCCCCTCTTTCCCCCTGGCCACTGGCCATAAATAAGCACCGAGGAAACGCAGCTGCCGTCGGGTGAGCCCAGGTGCGGTCGTTCACCAGGTAGGACTCGCACTCCATGAGTTGGAGGTTTGGGACCTGAAGTAGTCAGGTGTTCAATCCCTGGCATCAAATTGGTCTATGGCGGTTCGGACCTGGCACCTTAATCCAAAGCACCAACTAACAGCCTGAGTAAAGGTGGAATAAACCCAGAGCCATGTAAAGACTTGCAAAGGCGGCTGCACGCATTCATGGCTGGGACTCACCCGGGCTTTGATTATGGCTCAAGCGGGCATACCCCCTAGCACCCACCGTTTTGCAAAACTTGCTGGTTCTCAGCAGGGAATGGGAAATGGAATGACCTGAGGAAAAAACCATCTCCGATGGTTCATTCGCAAAACCCGGAACGGTCATTCCGTACTGAGCACCAGCAAGAACAGGGGCTATCCCACCGACTATCCCACCCCCCCCCCCCCCGAGTCACCACCCGTATCTTCAAACATCCCGGCGCTTTGTTGAGGCTGTGATTTCTTTTGACCACAAAAGGAGGTATCCCACCGGCCGGCCACTGGCCACTTCCAGTTGCAAGGTGAATGACCTCAACTACCCAAACGGAGGCTCTTTTCCTGGGCTTCTCACTGGGATTCCGATTTCGCCGCCGGCATGTCACAAGGCGAAAAGTGGCAAATTCCATCAGAGTGCTTGAAAATCAATGGAGTCTGCGTTTCATTCTTGGCTCTTGGCATTTACTCGTGCCACTCGCTTCCTGTGGGTGAAACAAATCAACATGGTTTCCCAAAAAGCCAGAAGTCTTAAACAGGTCGTCCCCAAAAGGGTCTTCCCAAAAAGCAACATGGTCTTACTAAAAGTCCTAACGTCCGGAGACCTTGGGAAGAAACGACCTCGCTGGGCTGGCAAACCAGCAAACCCCAAAAAAACTCACGAGTTCCTCATCCAGTTGCGCAGTGACCCCAAAGCAAAAGCCGCTTGAATGTTGGACCCGGACCTAAAATGGGTGGTGCACCTACCCCAATATGGGACCCATATGGGATCCCATTGGTTTTGACCACCACAGCCATGTTCGCCAAGGGCGCCCCTTGTTATTGGGCATGCTGACCCTGGATCAATGAACCCATCCTAACTAACGGGGGTGTTCCCTCCAGTGATCTGAATCCAACCACTAAATGGGGACAACCCTTTCTGGTTTGATCAAGCTCTACTTAGATCCGGGGTTCCCATTGCTTGATTTTATTCTTGGTTGATGTTGGAAGGGGAGCAAACATTTAAACATTTCAGCAGTTGAGTGGATTTGGATTTCAACCACTAAACCCCAATAACATCAAAAATGGGAAAATTGTCTCCTGGTTGGATTTCAACCACTAAACCACAAGAAGATCAACAAAAAAATGCGCCCACCACAATAAGATCAAACATGGGAAGAATGTGTCCCAACAACCACCCTGAGACCTTTTTCTCAGGTGCGAAGGCACCACCGGAGGCTGGAGGCTCTGCAGGTAGAAAACCACCAGGAGCATGTAGGCGTAACCTCAAGCGGGGAGCTTCCAATTACGAGTCGACATGCTGGACCAACCATGGGGGTTGTGGGGGCTATAAGGGGTTTTAAGGGGTAAGGGGGTTACAAGGGGGCAGGTGAGTTGTGGGGGTCAAAAGGAAATACGGGGAAGGGGGTAAGGGGGTAAGAAGGGAGAAGGGGGTAAGAAGGGGGTAAGAAGGGGGTAAGAAGCGGGTAAGAAGGGGGTAAGAAGGGGGTAAGAAGGGGGTAAGAAGGGGGTAAGAAGGGGGTAAGAAGGGGGTAAGAAGGGGGTGTTAAGGGGTTAGAAGGAGGAGAGTTATGGGGCAGACTGGTGGCAAAAGGAAAACCTCCCCAACTCGCGCAAAAGCGATCCGGGGTTTCATACCCGCAAAACTCAATCATGGAGGTGGACAGGTGCAAGAGCCCCAAAGAAAGTCGTCTGACACATTCCTGTCAACCCGCTGACGGGGTTGGGGCGGCAAACGTGAAGAACATGGACCCCTTGACCGCTCCAACTAACGGCTGCACAAGACTCATTTGGGTTTAACAAACTGGGGGAAAACCACCCTTTGATGGTTTTAGTCTTGGTTTCACTTTGAAACAACCAAAACAACT
Organism: Effrenium voratum; assembly: GCA_963377175.1. NCBI lineage: Eukaryota > Dinophyceae > Suessiales > Symbiodiniaceae > Effrenium > Effrenium voratum. The sequence goes on along the minus strand of CAUJNA010003254.1, from coordinate 241,204 downwards.
GGTTCCTCCTCTTTTGCGGGTCTCCTTTTTGGTCGCTTTGGGCGAAACCACGGGTTTCCCCATGGAATTTGGGCTCCAATCTACCCAAGCGGAAATTTTACCCATTGGCTTCCTGGCAAAGGCCTCAAAGAACCAGCGGGCGTAAAGCCAGGGCCCTGTGGTCCTTCTTGTGGGGTGGTTTTTATTGGGGTTTCCCAAAAGGAAAGCAACTAATTTGGCAAAAACCACCCTATTTTGATTGACATGCCCGCGTAGCTTGCATGACCAACGGTTGGTTACAACCGTTCTCGCCTTTTTGGGACTTCAGTCCTGGTCCCGTTTTGGACTCAGACTTAAACCCAGTGGTTGATTCCGTTTCCCAAACGGAATCCACCCCCCCAGGGTTGAAGTCTACCCCAAGGTCCAAAAACGAACCCTGTTCTTGGTTGACGTTGAAAGGGGAGCAAACATTTTTTTTAAAAAACATTGAGTGGATTTGGATTTCAACCACTAAACCACAATAAGCAAAAATGGGGAAAATGTTTCCCAACAACAACCATGTGTTTGGGGATAGCCCAACCCGCGCTCACCAGCCCCTTTGGCCTGTGTTGATTGACAACTTTACCAGTTCCAGCTATTCTTTGGGTGGCTTCCAAACTCCCATTGCAACAAACGCCCAGTTGATCTGTTATCATCGGGATTCGGATTCCCCGCTACGGTTTCCCTTTCAACCAGGGTGGCAAAAGTACCCAAACAACCCGAATCGGCCCATGTCTGGCGAGGAGCTGTTCAAGCAGCCGTCGGTGGTCCCCACCAACTCGTGCTTCTTGGCCCACTCCTTCACCAAGCGCCCCAGCTCCAAGGCCCGCATGTCGTACTTGCAGTACCTGAGTCAAAATCCAAAACCGATCGGCATTTGTTTGGTCTACCACCCAGAACCATGTAAATAGTTAAGAAAGGCGGCTGCACTTCATTCATGACCTGTTGATTGTGGCTCCGGGTTCAACAGGCTTGTGCGCGGGGGGGAGGCCAGACGGAAACGGCGGGTCTTGACCATGGGAAAAGCGCGGGATCTTCACAAAACATACGGAGGCCCGGTAGAAAAGAGGTCAACGTCAAGCAACTCTTGCAGGCATCGCCGCCCTTGCACATATAGCTCAAGCCTAATTCCAATCGGCAAGTTCGAGTAACATTGTCACGCTAAAAACTCATGACTCAACCAGGTGGGGGGGGGGTGGAAAAGTGGGGGGTGGAAAAGTAGGGGGTGGGTGGGTGGGTGGGTGGGGTGGGGGGTGGAAAAGGGTGGGTTTTGGGTGGGTGGGGGGGTGTTTCTCTGTCTAATCTTGGAACATCAGATCCACCCAAGCTCTAAATCCGTAACTCTTCGAAGGTAGTAACAAGGAAAGCAAGAGAAGAGGACTCCGGCAGGTACTTGGAACACTTGTTCTCCAGACACAGTGTTGCAAAGAATGGGGGGGACGGGGGATCAATACCTCAAAAACCTGGGTGCATCGTGCCAACCAAAGGTTGCACCCCACGTGGATAGTGCCCATCAACTCCAAGGCTTTGGGGCGATACAATTCTGGCTGTGGCTCCAAATTAAACAGGAGGGGCAAACCGCTGGTTTTGGTCCATGTTTCCACTTGCCAGGGCAACCCATTTTGGGTTGGCCGGCTTTTTTGAGCCACAGCCAATTAACATCCGAGCTAGACCCCAGCCAAATGGGTGCGCTAAACGGGCGGGTCCCAAAAAGCGGATGGGACATGGGGTGGTTTCCCCTCAAACAGGGTTGTGGTTGAAATGGAATCCACTTCTGTGATACAAAAAGGGCTTGCCAAAGACTAACCCCCCTGAAGGGGGAGATTCCCTTGTGTCGCAGAAGTGGGGATAAACCCCTTGATCCCACAACCCTGCCCTCAAATCACTCTCCAAGGGGACTTGGGAAATGGGTACACCTCCCCCAACAAAGGGCACCTGATCTTGCAACAACTCCGCGGAAGTGGCAAGCTTGACGCAGAACCGCGAGGCGTTGACCCTTTAAGACCGCGGGCGTTCCTTTGCGCAAGAAATGCTTCACGTCCTGTCTCCGTTCGCGAGTGCCCCCATCTTTTTCTCAACATCATGTCAGGCGCAGGGAGTTGCCTTTTCCTTACATCCAGATTGAGTCGCCATACTCCTGCATGAGCCACAGACAATATCGGGATTGGTTGCTGACTCCCTCCAACAAACTTTTGTTGCTTGCCAGGGCTCTGTACCTATCCTTCAAACATCACCAAGCCCAAAAGGACCAGCGATCAACTCTAGGAGTACAGGGGCACGCGGGTGCGTTTTTGTTGACACGTAGCTTGCCTTATGTGTGTTTTTCAGTTTGTTCGGCTGACTTTTCGGGGAGCCCCCCAGGAAAACCCAGCATTCAGGTTCGTCCCCCGCAGAAACCCGAGTCCGAAGAAGGGCGCAGCTCAGCCCAAGGGGCGTGTTCAGCAGAAAAGAGTTGCGGAGCCCCAGCTCGTTGCCCACGCAAAAGTCCACCTGTTCGGTTGGATTGGCGGTTTGGAAGTTAGTGGCTTCGCATTTACCCACAAGAACCAGAACCACCAATCCAAGTCACCAAGCGGGGATGCCTGTCACCAGCAGGAAAAACGGAAAGCGGGGGGCCTACACTTGCAGGTTCTGAAAGCTGCACTCTGAGAAGGGGTCTGCAAAAGTGCATTTCTCCGTGTTTCTTGGTGGGATTTGGCTCATGAATTGCAGTAGTTCATAGTGTTTGTTTGGCATATTTGTTTGGCAAGGATGTCTGACCAAATTCTAAATGTAAGATAGAATGTCCCCTAGAATTCGAGTAAGTATGTCCGTATTGACTCCATTCAAGTTGTAATTATTTGTTTAGAGCGGCCGTTGGTGAAGATGTGAATTTAGTACGAGCACAGCTAGCTTCAAAACACTGTGTTGAACGGTTCTCTGACCATGGTAGTGCTTGGGGCTAGGCTCAAAAAAGAACTAGGTCTGAAATATCTATATCAACGTGTACTCGATTTCTAGCTGAATTGAACTAGAATTGAAAAAGGACAGAATCCAATGATCAAACCTATTTATTAGCCCCTGTTCCAAACTTACCACCGACAATTAGGACAGGGTCCCGGTTTTTGACTACTCCAAGGCAGACTTAAACCCAGGGCTGGTTCATTCCCCAAAAAGGGACACTGGGTGTAAGTCTACCGCAAGGTAGTCAATAACAAAAAACAAAAACGGAACCCTGAGTCAGGATACTTTGGCAAGCTCTTGAAACTTCTTTGGGGCATCCCTTCCACTCTCTCCGGTTGATCAAAAATGGGTCCTGCAGCCTGGGCATTTGGAGTTTCGGCCTTGGTGGGTCCGGTTTGGAGTTTCCGGGTGGAAGCTTTCGTTCTCCGAGAATTTCGAGTGACTAAAAGCAAGTCCCATCCGCTGAGCTCTCCGGACTGGCCCTAAAGCTTTTCAGCTTCGTCAGCAGCATGTGCAAAGAAAAGCAACCGATGTTTGCCCAACTGAACCTTTAAGTACAAACCGAGAGGACACTCAACATGAACGTCCAAGGCAAATGTTTTGCGTCGGAAGGGACTCACACCGAACGCTTTAAGAGGACTCCACGAGATCACATTCCAACAAAAAGAAACGTGCGCTTCGCGAGGATGGAGGGGGTTCTTGAGTTTCCTCTCCCACCCTTTTCACATGCCTGACATTTCCGGGGGGCCTGGAAGACAATTTTCCTATAAGGGAGCCCCTGTCAGGTTCCATGGAATTGTTGCGAGGGTACCCTTGTCGGGGGGAAAAAAAAAACTGATTCATTCCGTTGAAGTGAGCAGCTCTCGAGCAAAACAGCAGATCACGCCGCTGCACAAATTTGAAGCACATTGTTGTTCCCCTAAAGCCTTTTAACTGGGATGTCCTCAGATCCCCTGCCAAAAGTTTAACTTTGAGAGGGTTAAACGGAAACCCAGCCACTACACCAACTACAAAACTACTTTCCGGAACCGGATGGCTGGTTGAACCGCCAAGTTAAAGAGGCACCAGGGTCTGGTCGTGTTCCGATGTTGCCACCAACCCTGGCCAGCAACTGATCAGACGCGTGCTGAAAGGCTGAAAGGACCCAAGCTCAAAAAACTCCTCAGATTTCACATAGAACCCCAAAACCACAAATCTACTCTTTGACCCCTATAAATTCATGTTACTTTGCTGGCCAAATGATGAGAAACCTGGTCCAGAGATGGATATTTGCCTGTGGGACTTGATTCATCCGGGTGGTTTCGGCTCCAGCCTCCATCTCGGAATCCTTGTCGGTAAGCTTGAGCAGGGGAACGCTCGCCTGCGGCGAGCGTAAATCCAGCAGCATCTCTGCTTCAACTGGGACCCCAATCCGACCCCAGCGGAACGCACAAGTCTCTTCGGTTTCTAGCTTTTTCTCGGACTGTTGGGCCAGAAAACACATGGCTGTGTGTCAAACCCTGTACATCACAGCAAAATAGGTGGTACATGGGTGTTCGTCCGCCATTCCCAAAATGGAGGCATAGGTGATGACCCATGGCCACATCATATTTTTGCGCCAGGGGGTTCTGAACCTGCGGACCCAGCCAAAACCGCTTCGGTTCTCTGGGTCGAGACCCGGCCGCTCGATCCGTTCCGCGCCTGGAAGATCTTGGTGATGTTCGTGAAGCCCAGGTCCATACTCTCCAGGTTGGCCGCGAACCGCCTGGGAGACACCAAAGAAGCCCGCGAGAAACGAGACGCCGGCGTGCGTCCATGTGCGTTTCCGCCCCCGGGAAAAAAATGAGACAATGTGTCCAGTGATCGTTTCCTTTTAACACCAACAGGGGGAAAAGCGCAAAAAGAAAAAACAAACAACACTTCAACCGATGGAAGCGTGGCGTCCCTCCCTAAACCGTGGGCATGGAACTCTAAACGTCAGTCCGGGGTTCACGCCCCTCCCCCAATTCCCTTTTTAGAGCGGGATGTGTATCAACCAAAATTGCAGAGAAACAAGCCCTGGTTGTCCAAATGCTAACAATTGACACCAACATGGTATTCGCCAGTAACTGAGAGTGTCTTGCTGCAAAAATCGCTCACCTTTCAGATATTCAATGGCAAACAAGCCAAGATGCTGCAGAGGGCGTGCACCCCTCTGTTGGTGCTTGATGTTGCGGGGAAAATCCCTCCCAAGATCTACCTGAGAGCCCTCAACATTGCGAGCCAGGGTATCGGCCTTGGGCGATCCAATGCTATCGAAACTTGTAGGATGGGTGGATCGGTCCAAGGTGCCCCTTTACATCGGTCTGCTGTGGTAGTATTCTTAGCTTCTTGGCGCTCGAAATGCTTCCCCAGGTCGGAAATTCGGCGGTCCTCCTGTTTCTGGGCTCAGATCCTCCGCTCAAAGTGAATAACTTTTGGGTTCAATGGAAACTACCAAACACTAAACAGCTAGGCTGAGGAACCGGATCGCTGGCGAAAGCCAAGGCTAAGACTTTCGGTGGTTTCCCCATCCCAAGTCGGCGAATCCAAAGGCCAAAGGCCATCGCGGAGACCGCAGGGTGCACCTCCAAATATCCAATGACCGTCCCATCAGGGGCCCCGATCCTCTTACGGAAAAGACCAAGACCTCCCAGCCCGGCCCAAAGTCCAGCCCCAAGCTCCAATTTAAGGCTCGGGCTCAAAAACATGGAAGCTCCAAACTGGCACCAAAAGGTAAATGGAACCAAAAACGCAAAAACCCGCGGTTTGCCCTAGCTCTTTCCTTTTCACCCACAGAAACAAAAAAGAGAGATAATACCAGAATTCATCTGTCCCATGAATTAGTATTTGGTCTTAAATCGAATGATCATACAGGTACCCTTCCTCCTGTGAGGAGGTACCTGGAAGATAAATGTCCTTTTGAAGGGACCGGGTCCCTGTCAGTTGCCATGTTAGTGAAACCCCCAGGCAACCATTATATACATATATATATATATATATATATTTCCAGTAGTGAAATCGATTCCCTTTACGACCAACAAGTGGAAATAAACAAATATTCATTTCAGCAAATGAAAGTACTTCTAGTGATCATACAGGTACTTTACCACAGGCCCAACCCGTTTTCGAGCGTGGGCGAGAGGGCGAGCCACTGCAGGATCGAGATGGCGCTCTCATTGTGCACGTTCCCCGCCAGGAGCACGTCCAAGTCGGAGGTGCCGGTCTTAAAGCCGTTGGAAAAGGAACCAAACCTCAGAAGACGAGCAAACAATTTGGTCGAAAACCGCCGAAACGGCGGATAAACCAACATGTTGCAAGTGGGTAAACCTGCAAGCTACCAAATTTACGAGGCTTCGGATGACAAACACTTTGTAAGGCCAACAAGAAACGGAGGATGCAGACGATTTGTATATATATATATATATATATATATATATTGTTTTTTCCTTTTCTTTTTTACGAGGCTTCAGATGACAAACATTTTGGAAGGGCGACAAGAAACCCCCTGAAAGCTACGCATTTCCCGCAGCCCGCCGGGGTTTGGTGGATGTGGCATGGTTCACTTGCGATAGATCAAAAACATGGGCCCATCCGTCAGCCAAAGAGGGGCCAGAACAAACATTGGCCTCCCCATAGGTATTCACCCAAAGCTCACTTCGCATTGGCGCAGAAGGTAATGTCTAAAACACATGTAATTGCCCGTGAAAGACCCACAGATTCAGGGGCTGAGTCATCAAACACACACGCACACACCATATTATCCTATGACCTAGCTTTCAAATACCCCACTCCATTCCAAGTATTTCGGTGCTAGCTCTGAACACCTGCGGACGGGAGGCATGTTCACGGCGCCTGTGCCTAGGCCCAGGTTGCCTCGGATGCGGCGAGCCTTGGGGGAGTGCGCGTAGCCTTTTGGGGGGTCGATTTAAAGGAAGCCACAGCGAAGCCACAAGCGAAGCTCGACTTTGGGGCGCCCCGATGTTTCTAAGGAAAAACTCCTTTTCCATTCTGTTCACCATCGTTCTTTTCAAAAACCGGAGCCGTTTTTCCCCTGAGTTTCTGGAGGTTTTCTGGAAAGAAGGATCTATGGAAAGAATGAGGGAGGTACCCCTAGAATTTTGATGCCTATCCGTAGCAAGGCTTGGTGTGGTCATGACCCTTCATGGTCCTCAGCCTCTAGTAACCAATATATCACTATAGGTTGCTATCGTTCCCCGTGGCTCTGAATCAGAACATGAAGAAGGTTGATGAACTTGAGTTGCTTGTCCGCTGCGCATTGCATTCTAGCTGTACTTCCCCCATTGGATCCTTCCAAAAAACAACGGGGGAAGATGTGTGAACAGACTTGGGGGAGGAACTTTGAGAGACGTGCCCTTTCACCTTGCAGTGCCCTGCAAGGGAAGTAACTTTGCATCAACACGCAACCCGACACGGTCCCTTTGAAAAGAGAATGGTCTGCCACGTAACCCCACGGGACATGGACAAACTAGGAGACCAGTAGATCCCCTTCTTGACCAGTGAGTGCGGGCAAGACCATGGCCCGAACATGGCTTGACCGAACCAGTTCGCAAGGACAGACTCCCGACTTTGGACAGAAGTGCCGTTGATTTTCCTGCAAGGGGAAGGCATCTGCATGTTGGACAACTTTCGAGTGGTCCTCCCTGTTTCTGATCTGGGTGCAAACCAATGACCACCATCCGTGGGTAGTTCCCAAAATTCGGGGCGATTCAGGTGGCTTGTCGGTTCAGCTTGGGTTTTCCCTATTGGAAACACCTATATATACATATATATATATATATATATGTTGATCTATGTATATACACATATGTATGTATATATATATATATATATATATCACGTTGTGCTTCTATCTGGCAATCAAAGTTGGGGCAGCTTTTGGCCGAGCCGCGAGCGAGGCCATCCAAGCAAAGCTTGATCCTTCTTGCAGACTTCTCCCGATCCCGTGTATCAGAACCTGCTCGCACAAATTCCTTCAGCTCCTGCGCAGGGAGGCATCGAGGGATGCTTGGCTATCTGGTCTGAAAGCCAAATCAGACGTTTGAGGGGTAACCACAATGTTAACAAAAAGGCAGAACTGGAGGAAAAGTCCCTGGCTTTCTAAAACGGCTACTGAGTTACTGGGACCAGGCCTCCTCGGCCAAGGAAAAAGGTAGAGTTCTCTCCAAGCCCAGCTGTGGACAAGGCTGGCCAAGTTCCGGGTGAATTAGAATTCGCCCTATCTGAAAAAAGGAGCGAGCGGACCCCAAGCAACGAACCTCGATGGCCAAGACTGGCTGAAATCAATGCGAAGGTCGGTATGGACATGGCTTCCTTCCCAGGTGGCCTTGGGTAAAGCAAATCCCCAAATCTGAGGCGGCCATGTGCTTCTCACAGCTTTGCCAGGCTGCATGCCTCAACCGCTCCCCCCGCCCCAACCCCCCTCTCTTTCTTTATCGATTGCTTTCTTGCTTTTGTCCGTCCTTCCTTCCTCTCTGTCTTGTGTTTCTTTCTTTATTTATGTTCCTTCTTTCTTGTTCCTGGTCCTTCTGTCGGTTTCCTTCCTTCGTTTAATGTGTGTAGTTGGTTCTTTCTTTCTTTCTTTCTTTCTTTCTTTCTTTCTGTCTTTCTTTCTTTTCTTTTCTTTCTTTATTTTTCTCTTTCTTTATCTGTGCTTTCCTCCTTTCTTTCATTATCTGTGCTTTCCTCCTTTACTTATTTCTTTATTAATGTCTTTCTTTCTTGCTTTCTGTCTTTATTTCTTTATGTTTTTCAGTTTTTCTCTTTCTGTTATGTTCTTGTATTTTATGTTATTGTCTTTCATTATTTCTTTCTTTCTGTCTTTCCTTCCTTCTCTCTCCCGCTCCGCCTCTCTGTCTAACTCTCTCTCTCTCTCTCTCGCTCTCCCTGACGTCCTGGTTGAGCTGGTTCAGCTTCTGGCGCTCCAAGCAGCCCCACCGAAACCACTGCGCCCATTCGACCCAATAAGGCTGTGAACTCTGGCCCCTGGAAGAGAAATCATTGATATATGTACAAATGAATGTCTAAATCTCATATGAATATCATACACACATGAGTCGCAATCAACACCTGGTATTAAAATGGTCGACCCAGAACCATGTACAGGAGTAAGAAGCCGGATATCCGCAGCTATTTATGGCTGGGATTGGCACTACTAACCTTCATCTACCCGTTTTTTGATTGTGGCTCATATGTGCCGGAAAAAGACCATCCAAATGGAGCCAGCTCATCTTTTGGAGCTTCAATTTGCATTCTACGCCTGCGCTAGGCTTGGCTGAGGGGCTTTTCAGTACCTGGATGGCTCAGTTCCCGAGAGTCGGACAGGGGCGACGGGAGTCCTCTCACTCCGGCCTGTGCATCATCTAGTGCGGACATTCGCGGGCCTCAGCAAGTAAAAAAAATCGCCGCCTTTCAAACCAACAGTTGAAAGACACAAGTCACCCATGCTGATGGAAGTTCGGGTAAGTGCATCCACATGCTGGATGAATCTGCACTCAGCGTGATTCACACTCTGTGAGACAAATCCCTAAGCGAAGCTTTCACGGGCCCCGACCAGGCCGTGTTTCGTAAGCCCAGCTTTCCGAGGACGGCGCGACTGTCGCCGTTGCTGTTGCAAGCGGCGCGCCCAACTCCTGAAACCGCGAGCCTGACGAGCATTTGTTCGTGCGAATTGGCTGTTGACTGGTCAAAGGAAGTTTAGAAGGAAATTCAGTGTTACGGAATCTGATTGAAAGCAGGCTCGCACAAAACTTCTCCCTCTATGGTCAATTAGTTACAATCAGTAGAACACTGAGAAGGGGGTATTTGTTGAAAACCATGAACGGGGTGGACATTTGGAACGAAGTTGACTCAAGAATGCCACCAACTTGGGGGGCCGTCTTGGGCGGGAAGAGAGACTCACACAACTAGGTCCTCCAGTAGAGAGGTTAGAATAAGGGTACCCGTTTTTCTGTAGTCTATTTCAGTAGGGGAACCCTCCCCCCAAAAAAGAAAGGGTAAAAGGGCACTACTGAGGGACCTAGACAATGTCAACCCCAAAATGGCAACTCAGTGCCCCTAAGCCCATGGTCTTTTTGACTGCAGCTCACTAGGGGTAAAAAGGTGTCCCAGGTCATCGGCGAATCGGCGCGTCTACCGATTCCTAAAAGCCATGGGTGCAAACCTGTTGAATGTCGGCACCAACAAAATTGCAATAATTCATGGGGGGCCGCCTGTTTTTTGAGGAAACCATTCTTGAGGTTGGTTTAAAAGGAAGCCAAAGAGGAAATTGAAGGGACACCCAAGAAACCGACCTTCGCGCTGGTTGGCTGCTCAGCTTAACGTGCGTGCGTGTGGCGCCACACCAAAAGCAAACGAGGCGAAGACCGCATTACCGGCATCCCCCGGCATCCCGCGAAAATGGCTCAGAACACTGTGTTTGCCAGGTTTCTCTGTGTAGCCTAAAGTGAGCCTCGAGGAAACCAACAAACTAAAACAAAACTGTATATACATACATACATACAAGCTATAATAATAACAATGAAATAATAACAATAACAATAAACATATCAGACAGTCTTTCCACTGGATCTCCTGGCCTGCTCAAAGCTAACAACAAAAACAAAAACTCAAGGGAAGCAACAAAAAGAAGCAAAAAACAAACCACAAAAAGCAAAAAACAAAACAACTTTCCTCAGACTCTGTTTCAAGAGGTAGCCACTCACTGTGCCAAGAGTTCTGGGAGAATGGTGCTTGGTGTGCCTACTGAACATTCCAGCACAAAATGGAAATTCAGACTGAACTCGTGCGAAGAAAGATCGATTGGAAAGCCCCAATTGACTTGCAAAGTCCTATTTGGCAAGAAGTTCGAACTAAAATTGAAACTTATATAAAACTGCTAGTAGGAGTTGGAACAAGTATTTCCTTGTTGAGTCCTATTGAAATTATACTCGAAATCTAATTATTTTGTTCAGAGCGGCCGTTGGTGAATATGTGAGTTTAGTATGAACACCGCTACCAAAGATGGTATCTGACCATGGTAGTGTTTGGGGCTAGGTAAAAAAAAAGTTTTGGACCTTGAATGTCTGTCCTTATGATATAATTCCTAATCTTTCAAATTCTAGTTTAACAAATTAGTTTAAATAGAATTTAATGAGGACGAATCTAGTCATAATGTCGATTTTAACATACAATTTGAAATGCAGGGGAAGCTGAAACAGGCGCTCGACTCGAAAACTGCTAGAATCAGACCTCAAAGAAACAAAGCAACAAAAAGGGTGCAGTCCAGCGTAATTTCTCTATCGACCTACAGGTCGCTTTCCGCTTCCAAAACCCGAAATAAGAATATGGATGGGACCTACATCATGAGCTGGTGTTTCCCCCAATCTCTGCAGCCCGGGCGCCAAAACTGCAAAGCCCAACTGCAAAGCCCTTTGCAAGGAAGCACTGGACCTTGGCTGTCTGTCTGATTCAGAGCCATGAGCCACAGCCTAGTGACGAGTGCCTATGGGCCCTAAAGGCCATGGCTCCCACGGCTGCGAATCAGTATTGGAATCTGGGTAATGAAGCGAATGATGGATGTAAGGTGCCAAATACGTGGTAACCTTCGTTTTTTTTTGTTTTTTTGTTTTTTAGAGAAGTCAAAGAGATATGTTTGTCCTCATTTGGAGACACACCCTGATAGGGCCGCCCGAAGTGCGGATGTGTCGTTGTGGGTTCCCAAACAAGTCCACCGCCAGTGATTTAGACCATGCCCAAAGGTTTGCAACCAGACCAATCAGCTCCGGGTGGTTCCCTGCAGTTGCTGTTTGTCCAGAAAAGTGGAAACTTGTCTCCCCTGTGGTTTTTTTTCAGGGGATTCCGTACAAAGATTCGCTTGCCACTGTTCGATCTCGTTCTAGAACTCCCAGCAAACGACCACTCGGCAAACCCTGCAAGCTAGTCTACCTCAGCTTCCCGAAGAAAAAGATGATTGATTCTGGTCATCCAGTGCTTGCGCATGCCAAAGGGGATCCCAGTGAAAGTGACAAGGACCCCAGCCCCTCGTAGGTCAGCAAACACTAAATGTTCTGGCGCACCAGCGGAAAATGAACTCAAGAAGCCAAAACCCCAAACATGCCAACGTTGAAGCTCCACATTTGGTGCGAACCTGGCGATATAAAGTCGAATAATCCCTGCCAAAGGAAGCGCAACCCTCCACTAAGCCACTAAGTTGCCCAGCTGATACTCTTTCTAACAGAAGCAACCAAAAAGATGTGTCGAATCTGTTGGATCCCAAATGGAGTTGGAAATGTAAGTTCTTTTCAAAATGGATTTCGGGCCCAGTCGAAGGAACTGCACCTTTCTGACCAACAAAAACAAGCGTGGCAGGGAAACTATCCATATGCGGGTCAGGGGTTCTCGAAATTAGCTTTGGGATTAGCGTCCTGCTTGACCGTTTAAAGGGTAGTCTTGAGGATGTCACTTCAACCCGGACCTTGACCTCAAACGCCTACTTTTTGAGCGGGTGAGCCAAACCATTTTGAGCTTTGCCTGCCACTACAATAGCCTTCCCGAGGGGCAAGACTAAGCCACCTTCATGGCTGACGCGGGGTTGTCTCTATGACTAAAACTCCCCCTGAAATCTTGAGCCGGTCATGTAAAGCTATTCGGCAATTTATTTATTTTTTAGATTATTTGTTCTCTTTAAGTATTTCAAGCCCTTATTTTTAGTACTTCGTTTCGACCCGCCGGACCAGCCGTCGATGTGCGCGGAGTGACCTTCTTGCACCCCCACTGGGGCACGGCAATCCAGTCCTCGCTTCGGCCCAAAAATTGCAAAAACACTTGCTGCCACCACAGTCTTCCCCTTAAAGTATCAAGTGAATAAACTCAGGATCGGCATTTTGGCAATTTTCTGAAAGGACCCTGGAGAGAGCAGGGAACTAGATACTAGGACAACTCCTTTGGTTTCCTCCCTACTAGCAGTTGCAGAAAATCACTTTTTCTGCGATATCAATACAGAAGGGGCGTTCCCATGACTGCTTCACTTTGAGGACTCCCTTTGTACAGAAATTGGCCCTTAAGTCCATGAACGTCCAAAACTTATGGGTCCGTTGGGACCCACGACTCGTGCCATTTAGAGGGACTACTATTCATGGGTCCCTCAGTTTGACAACCATGTCCCAAAAAGATAAGCGCAGGTGGTATCCCCAACTGCGCCGGAACCCCCGGAACCCAATCTCCGGCAACCTCCTATGTATCATGTCTGGAGGAGAGCCCTGCGAAAGGCGGGGGGTGAAAAAAATCCCCCCCAACTCCCATTTTGTCTAGTCTTCCCCCCCCCCCCCTCCCCAAACATGGAAGTATGCACAGAACTTTTCATCACACCCCATCCAACAAGAGGAAGAACTCGTAGCCTTCCAACTGGCATTGGTTTCCTGTCGGCATCAGTTCCAAACCTGGTACCTCTCTGGAGAATTCGAAGGTTTCGCTCAGATATGGGTGCCGGCCAATTGGGGAACCACAATGGGTGGTCTCCTTGTGGTTTCCCGCGAAAGACCATCCAAAAAGGGGTTCGTCATGTTGAGAAGCCTCCAGATTTCCCCCAAAGAACACTACACAGGGACACACATGATATATATATGTATATATGTACAAGATTTGCCATTTTCTAGACCCCCTATCTAACACAAGGTCAACTCTACAGCCATGTCTAAAAATGTCAAACCACTTGCACTGGCACAGTGTCTCGCCTCCTTCTTTCTCGTGCATTTGACCGCCTGCATTTCTTCTGCGCAAGCTGACTTGGACCCCTTTTCGGAGAGTCATCGTTTTGGATGAGCGCATCTCAAGCACCAAGAAACATCTCGCACCCAAGTCCCTCCGTCCCAGGCTCCCGGTCGCCGAGGCGCAACCAAGGCTGGCGCGACCAGCTGTTAGGCGGCCATACCAAAGTGAGCCATTCGGCTGAGGGACCACACCGGGGGCGAGTCAAACCACAGACCACACTGTTTCGACCCGCCGAAGCGCCAAGCTTGGAAACCAAGCAATCGCGTGGAAACCAAGTCGAACTTGGTTTCAAAAGCTCTCATAAAGCTCAAACCACCTCCTTACCAGAAATGGTTCGCTGTAGGAACTTCTTTGGGGCTATTCACTCATGTTGTTGTGGCTGGAGGGAGAGACTGCCTCGGAAAATGGGGAGTTTGACTAGCTCTTCCCTCCAAGGAGAGGCTCTTTATCAACAGTAATCAACATGTTTCTGGTCCCAGAAGCGGTTGAGACCCCGCATTCCCACGATTCCTGCAAGGCCTGCACGGTCAGGTGCCTTTTTGGGCCGCCAACTGCTTGAAGTTTTTTGACATGGACAGCATGAGCGTGGCCCAATGTCTGCTCGGAAACCGAAGCCCATCTATGGTTGTCAAGGCCCGCCCAAAGGGGCCGCAATGAATCCCCAAAAACCCTTAGGCAGGCGCTACGGGCCCTTGACAAGCCTGGATCCATGGAGAACCCATATCTTCCAGCAGCTTCTCCCTGCATGTAGCCTTTGGGGGTGTTTTGGCATTGGGCCTTGGGAGGGAAAACCAAAGGCACCCGTTCTACGAATGTTCCATCCTTAGGGTCTTGTCCATCTTCAAGATAAAAGAAAGCGCCAAGGACCAAATGGAACGACTCATGTTCCAAGCCGAGCTGACCCGTTTGGAAACACATGGGTTCTAGTGGTAAAGGATTACCAAACTGAAAGCGGGGTCCATCGGTTCCTCAACCAAACTGACTCACATGCATGGACCTCTCACCTACTAAGCCCGTGTGAAGCCTCCGTCTTTCAAAACTGGGCCAACTGAGCGGACCCCTGCAACAAGTCAACTTTACTTTTCGTGTTTGAAACAAACAAATGAGGAAAGTCCCAAAGGAAAAGGTGCTTCGGGTCGGTGTTGTCAAGGGCCAAGCTGAGGGAACGACAAAGTCCACTATCCCTTGTCTTCCTGGGTTTTGGGGGGCGGTTCCCTTCAAGGAAACCGTAGGCGATGGGTAGGGGTCATTCCCCTCATGCCCCCTCCTTACCCCTCTTTCCCTGAACATGGGCTTCCCCTGGCCCCCTCTGCCCGCTGCAGCCCGTGAGTTCGCGACTAAAACTCCCCCTTCCGCAGGAATTCGTCAGAGCTGCATTCGGGCACAATTTTGGCGGCAAAAACCAAAAGGAAACCAAACCAATGCTCCGCGTGTTTGGGTCATTAGGATGGAAGCTCGCCTCCTTAGGGATCTTTGTACGGACCCCTGTGGCTTGCTGTTTATACCATCTCCTCCCCCAAAGGGATACATGGCCAATTTTTCGTGGGTACGCACGCATGCACATCTCAAGCAGAGAGCCAGGAAAAGCTGCTGATTCGGCATGGCTGCCCGGTTTACATGCATTCAGGGAACGACCTGAACCCCTTCAAAGACAGAAAGGAATGTTGATGAAGGCAGACCCCCTTGATGCAAACACGGAAGACACGCTTCCGCTCCACTCTACCGAGGACTTTCTACATTTCACCCAAAGCATCACCCACTCCAAGGGAGCTCACCTTAAACCCATTTGGCCTTTCCAGAGGGCCAATCCCCGAAAAGGCGACATTTTGCTAGTCATCCCTGAGGGGTGGTTGAAGGAAAACATGGTTAACCCCCAGAAACACTCATGATGACACAAATGTGAAGCCCCGGCCAAAAACAAACAAGGAACAGAAACGTTGTTGAGGGTATCTTGTTTGTGGTTTCAAAGGGAAACCAAGGGAACGCAGATGGCATTTTGGGTTCCCCTAACAAAAGACACACCGACTGTTTTATGTCCATGAGTGTTTGATCACTCACAAAGGGATCCTGCAATTGGACCCGCCGGCCCGATTGCGAAACTCCGGGCGCGGGGCATGACCGCTGGTAGCCCCCTTCGCCTCAGCGAGCGGCCATTGAACGCTAGCAGGGTTGGCCAGTCCAAATCGGTTTGCCACAACATTCGTCCAGGCGGAAAGGACAACCCCGGAGTCATCCAAACCCCCGAAGAGATCATGCCCACGGTTGCTCGGCCCTTCTTGGAAGCCACCGGAGCTTGCCTCCGGGGCGACATGCAACAGAAAGGTTCCCTTTTTGGGTATGGCTCAAAAAACCGGTACCAAAATGGAACCCTGGTAAGTGGAAAACATGGATCAAAACCTGCGTAACCCTAGCTCTTTAATTTTGAGCCACTGCCTTTTCGGTAAATTGGAGCAAGGACTACCTGCGGTCATGGTGG